>OX457049.1:27714805-28084805 GCA_949752735.1 Lumbricus terrestris | reverse complement strand
ACAGGCCGTTGGGATCACGTGGTTTGTGCTGAGGCATCTTGTGTGCAGGAAAATGGCGGATATGAAAGATTTGCTGCAGCCAAAGTAAAAACCAACGGTAGGCTACAGGCGAAAATATCGCGATCCGTACGGATGAAATTTTTTACGGCGAACGTTCTAAACAGCAACTAGGCCTATTAACATTTCATTCGTAAGTTATTTGAGAACATGATCTAAAATGTCCATTTATACAATAAATCGACGACATTGCTGCAACGACGAGCGCTTGTTTACATACGCTGTAGCTCCGTAGTTGATACCGCACTCATAATAAATTCTTATTTCCCGCTCTTTCTACGCTGCCTCAACGTCACCGGGCAGTTTAACACAGGGAGCTCCATCTAGTATTATAAGGTGGTTGGGTTCGTAAACCTATTGAAAAGTTAATAAAAAAATGCTCAGTTCACTGGCGATTTTGTGAACAAATTAAGCTAGTTTGCAAAACGTCTCACCAAATTTTGATGTGGCGCGGTTTGTGTTGCAACTTGCAGCCATCTTGAACCTAGGCGTTGCAATGTCAATCTGCACGCCTTCCAGAACACGGTCATGTTGAGAAAGATGGCTGACGATTAAATTGATAGTGCGCTAGCACAGCAGCTTTAAGCTCATATGTCATTGTGTCATTGTATGAAACTAATAGACTATGTGGGTCTGTTTTACCAAATATCTAAAACAATTGTTCTATCTAGCCTATAGTTTTATCACTATCTTCATTAATTTCTTTAAATAATGTTTTGTGTATACTTTTTAACTTCACATTTCCTATTGCTTGGCTGTTATTCTGCGTCTCAGGCACAATAAACGTTTTCATGAGCCGTTGGCTGTTTATTTCGCGATTTTGGGCGACTTTCTGACGTGATTTCGCGACAAAAAATTTCCGAAATCTGGCAACCCTCATTATAGGCACGTTCAACCTGTCGGCATGCGAGGCAATATTTATACGCTGTCGGCGTTGCAAACAGGATTTGCATTTCAAGTTCAAGTTTATTTATTGAACCCAAACAAATTTTAATAAAAGCAGTACCTCGAAAATAATTGTAATAACAGAACAAATAACACAGCAAATTTATAAGAAAGCATAGGGAACAAAGGCACACCTAAAGGGACGGGTCCGCTGGCAGGGACCCATTTTTCCGATGTAAAGGTTTCAGATTACCTCTCCTAAACATTACCCCCCCCCTGCAAACTGTAAATTGCATCAATCATCGCATTTATTGCATTAAAAAATCGGAAAAATCATCCCGGTTCTTGTTTTGGTCTGAAGATTTTCATCCGTCATCCCACTTCGTGGTTTGTTATCAATATTTTCATCTGTAACTAAAATACTAATCGCCGCTGAAGTTACAATGGAGAAAATGGCTTCGAGGCTATTATTCTTTTCGGATCAAAATATTGATAGCAAAGCTCGAAGTGGGATGACTGATGATATTCGTCAGGCCAAAAGAAGAAGCGGGATGATTTTTCTGATTTTGTTAGTGCAATAAATGCGATGATTGATGCAAATCTAGTTTCCGGAGGGTAATCTGAAACCGGTTTCAAATTACCGGGGGGGGGGGGTAATGTTTAGGAGGGGGTAATTTGACACCTTTACACCGGTGTCACGGGATATTCAATCCTCCCTTAAAGATATTCGAGGGGATTAAATATAGCCCACCGGGTATAGAGTATCTGGGGGAGCTAAACTATTCTATCCCAATTATTGAAAATGCGCATAATTGATAAATCTATGCTGTAATAATAATTTCAAATAACTTAAATTGTTTTTAGTATCCTAAGCAATGTTTAAAGCACAGCAACTCGGATTTTTTTTTACTCTGCAAGTTTACAGGTTCCTAAGTTTTCTAAATGGTCTAAGTGTTGTTAAAACATTTTTGAAAAGCAAACGCAGTTAGCTGATACGAATAAACACACCTGTTAGTGGCATTATTCAACACAAGCAACTTGACGTTAGGCTAATTTGCAAAAATTAACACACGCGTAAGCGACATTTTCAAATTTTCTTCATTTGGGGGATACTTTTATTAGGGGTATATTCTATTTCGTGACATCGGCAGTGGTGGCGCGATACATATTTTTCAGCCAGGGCAGCCATTCATGCAAGTAACCAGGGAGAGGGCGATATAAGGCGAGCTTGGTAAGCGGTAGAACAAGCTTATTTTCCACCTCAAGTTGCCGCGTAGGGACCTTGGGCAAGTCCTTTAGCCTACTCGCAATTGCTCAGCGCTCTGGCGTGAAACTCCGATGCAGTGTCCGCGCAGTAGTTGGGAGCGCCTCTGAGTAGCGAGCTTGAAGGGGCGCTATAACAAGTGCACATAGAAACAAGTAATTATAATCGGTAATCATAGCTAAAATCCCGGGCGACCGCATCCGCCAAAGCATAGTTGTAAAAAACGTTTTTCCGTTTTTTTCTTTCCCAAAAAACCATTTTTATTTTTTCCCAACGTTTTTTATCGTTTTTTTCCATTTTTACGTTGCTTTATTAAATTATTTACTGTCTAATATTATTTTCCTTAATTTAATTTTTGTCTGATTTTCCAAACGTATTCACCGTACTGTCAAGGATGCATCTAACTATAGTGTCTTTATGCAATTATTTAAGTCATAATTTTGAGAAATACATATAGTAGATCCCCACAAGAAATGAAATTTGTAAGATTTAGTTTGATATAAAATTCTTGGGCCTATAATTAATATTTATAAGTACCAATTTTAAGTACAAATGTACAATACATAATTTAGTACATATCTGTGGGTTTTGCTTCTGATTAGATTTTAATTGTGTTATGTCGATCAGCATAAACTTATAATGTGGACTCATGTCTACAATTTAAATTTGAGAAGATTTCAATACCTTTAATTTGTCCGAATTTCTTATTTAACCAAAGTTATCAGAAAAAATAACTGTGGTAGATTAATGTTACTTAGCCTATACCAATTATTTTGGCCTAATAATAAAGCTGTGTTATTTGCAGTTTCTTGATAAAATTGCATAAGCAAGGTTTACAAGCTGAAAATGAAATTTCAGATGTAACAAAGGCAAATTATTTTCCGTTTTCGTTTTTTATCGTTTTTTGTGGTTTTTTATTATTTCGAAAAAACGACGTTTTTCGTTTTTTTAAATTTTATTTTCATCGTTTTTTACATCTATGCGCCAAAGGACGCAATCGTCATGCATGCGATCAAATGGAACCAAAATACTTTTTCTGATCTCAGCCGATAAAACAATTTTTAATCATTAGTTTATTCCTGCACAACTGTATTAATTTTTACTATATAATAATGTGTGTGAGCAAGAATGATTTTAAGTTCGGCAATTTAAGTGTTGAAATAACCAGGAATCCACAAAGTATCCTTTAGCTTCGCCTAACGCATATCTGATTGAAACACAGACGATCCTTTTCTCTTTACTACAAAATGCATGCAGCATAACGGATATTTCTCCATCGAGTCATTAGGCCTACGTCTATTCATTTCTAATAGAATGTCATCCATCATTACCTTGAAGAATATGAAAGAGTGAATTCCCTCCTCTCCGATTCTGGTCCAATATGTCAAGAGCTGACAACGGTCCCGTATTGGCCAGTTGTAGCCTACATACATCGGAATATGACTTGTGCGTCCATTTGTCTGGGTTGATCGGAACTTGATGCTGATACCCACTCTATAATTATAACGAGATTAATAATTATGTTCAAATAACTGCACACCAAATTCGAACAGCCGGGCCTGAACAATATAGTCTTACCGAATAGGCCCCATAATATTTTATGGTCATAGAAGAAAGTACAGATGGGAACCCGACAATTCGGATCTTCACTTGCATGTAACCATCCAGCTATTGAATATGTCTTGAGTAAACGCCTGCGAATAACCTGGTTCCCATGACTTCTCTTCCTTGGACACTATAGTCGAGAGACTACGTTTACGATATTTAAAAACGGTTTAAGTTGGCTTTAATTATTATACATATAATTTTAACCACTTGCCCTTTTATGGTATGACTCCAACGTGTATATATACTCTATAGCTATCAGTTTTTGCAGACAATAAAACGTAGATCCTATACTAGACAGACACAGCATTCGCTACCCGCAGTGGTGTGAGACGTGTTAGCAGGCTGTGGCGCGTCGAATGATCATGCTGCTGGCATCCTGGTCTCCTATACCTATTCTTAGCCTGGTCTGGTAACTGTGCCATTATAAGTTGGCCGAAGACTAAATGCAGGTCACTGCTGGGTGGGGCAACGATGATAATTACATACAGAGCAGAAGGTTTGGATTTTACTGACAGCTAAAAATATTTTGACTTTATGAGTAACTGGCAATATGTTAGAGTTATTGCAGTGTTGTATTACTTGCATAGGCGTACGAGGCGGGGGTCCAGAGGTGGCAAATGCCCCCCCAAAATTTCTGGCACGTCTGTTTTTCGGGCAAGCTGACACCGGGAAATGACTAAAAAAAGGTCGTCGACTTTTTCAGGGAAAATTTTTTATTTTCCACGTGATTTCAGAATTTTTTTCGGGCAGAAGTTCAGTCTTTGCCCCACCACTGCTGAAATCTCCCGTACGCCTATGATTACTTCTATACATACATATATAGGCCCCATACACCGTTGCAATCTAAGCGCAAATAACACATAATAGCATATAATGTGCTCTGCTGTTTAATATCCGCCCGTTTCTATAGTCAGAGATCGCATTTCATTGCACGCTCTTAATTATTTCAATATCAATGTCATCACAATAATAATTATTAAGGATTATTATCATTATATTTATTATTATGATGATGAGTGAGTAGACCTGGGCCGTTAGCAGTTAAGAGCTGGTGCAGCATAGACTAAGGAGCGGTTTCAGAATTTCAGAGAGGATGATAGGCTACTGGAGGCCGAGAGAGAGAAAGATAGGATGATGAGCGAGTAGACCTGGGCCGTTAGCAGTTAAGGAAGTGTATCTCTAAACTCACATCATGTCTAAACTCCCTTCATGTCTAAACTCACATCATGTCTAAACAACTTGACCAAGTCCACTGCATGCGTCTTCGGAATTGCACATGCACACACCAATACACACTCAAACACACACAAACATACACACAAACGTACACACTGAAACATACACACAAACACACACACAAACATACACACACACAAACATACACACACACACACTCACATTAAATCACACACTCACACCCAAACACACACACACACCCTTACACTTACGCATAATGACGCGGATCGATTAGGTAGTGAATTGGTGAATTATAGGTAGTGAATTAGTGAACTATAGGTAGTGAAATTGGTGAATAAGCGAACTAGTAAATTGGTGAATTAAGGAGGAGGCACGAAACAATAACGGATTGAATTGACCTATTGTTTGCCCTTCCGTCCTTGCAGGTCCAGCTGAGCGTCGAGGACGGTCAGCTGACCCTCCTCGCTCAGTGCTTCGATGACAGCGAGTCCGCCGTCTTCAAGAAAACGATGATCCGCAAGCTGGACCTTCCGAAGTACGTCGACCACAAGATGCTTCACTGTGACCTGAACAAGGACGGGGGTCCTCACCATTGAAATGCCCTTCCACCTGCCGCCCCAGCGCCGTCCACAGGGTCCCAGCGTCGTACCCATCGTCAACGAGGTCGATGGGACCCGCAAGATCCGCCTGGCCTTCATGATCGGTTCGGACTTCACCGCAGACGATGTTAAGATCGAGAAGAACGGGCAGCACCTTGTTGTGACCGCTTCATACGACGGTGAGATCGGCGTTTACGGGTTTCAGGTGATCAATCAATCTATCAATCAATCAATCAATCAATCAATCAATCAATTAATCAATCAATCTATCTATCAATAAATCAGTCAGTCAGTCAGTCAGTCACATCAGTCAATCAATCAACCAGTCAATAAATCAATCAATTAATCAACTAACCAACCAACCAATCAATCAATCAATCGGGATTGATATAGCGACCTACACAGAGGCGCTCCCGGCCGAAATCAAGCGAAAACAACAGTCTTCAACAGTTTGTGAAATTAAGCACAGTTTGGGAGGTGTCGCATATAGTCATGGGAAGCTCATTCCAGGTTGTTGAACAAACCACAGAGGACGAACGCCTAATAAGATTGGCTCCTCGGTGTAGAGGCGTTATCCGCTCTGAAAGCTCTCCGGGGGCATGAATCAATCTATCGCCCTCGTATGGAATTAACCATAGATGTAAAAAAACTTTTTCCCGTTTTTATTCTCTCCCAAAAAACGTCGTTTTTTCGTTTTGTTTAAATTTTTCTCATCGGTTTTTATCGTTTTTTATTTTTTATGTAACTTTTATTTATCTATTTACTGTATATTATTAGTTTCCTTAATTTTATTTTTGTCTGATATTCCGTACGGTTTCACCGTACTCTCAAGGATTCAGCTAAGACTATGTAATTGTTTAAGTCCTCAGTTGAGAAATACACGTATTCGGTCCCTAAAAGAAATGAAATTTGTAAGAGTTATTTTGACATAACATTATTGGGTGTATAATTAATATTTATAAGTAACAATTTTAAGTACAAATGTAGGCCTACAATGTATAATTTAGCACAGGGGTTCTCAACCGGTGTGTCGCGACACACTGGTGTGTCGCGACTTGACCGGCGGTGTGTTGTCGCGTAAAAGTGGTGTGTCGCTGGTGTGTCGCGAAGAATTGGTGTGTCGCGAATTAATAAAAATGATAATAAATTATCTTCGTTTCTTTTCCAAACTGACACAACGCAGTAGGCCAATGATTACATGAAATAATCCTAAATAACATCAGTCTACTAAATTCTCACAGCACACGTCCGTTGTTCTTGCATTATACACTGACTTACTTTACCTACAGGTAATGTCGAAGTTTAACGGATGACTGCAATGAGAATTTGTTGTGCTCTATTCATCTATCAATTTTACCGCGGTCTGGGGTAGGTATGACGTTTATATTCAATGGACATGACATAGGGCCTATGTAAACACGTTTGCGATCGCACCTGTTATAAAACTTTTACCCGTTAACCTACAGTGGCGGCGCCAGGATTTCAGTTTCGGGGGCTGAAGCCTCGCGGCTAAAATGTTACATTTTCGCCGCCAAAATTTCTGACGACTTTTTTTTAGTCGTCAGCCGAAAATCGTGGATATTTCAATGTAGAAAATTCGGATGGCTCTTTTTAGGGGGGCTGAGCCTCTTGTAGGGGTCTTGGCCCCTCCCAGCCCCCCTAGCGCCGCCACTGTTAACCTAGGCTAAGTCAGCAATCAAAATGGAAAAATGTTTTGTAAGAAAACGTAAATTTAGCCCAGTGGCGTAGCCAGGAATTTATGATTTAGCCATCCTCTTCAGATGCTGATACTAAGAAGACAAGGTGGATGTTGAACCCATTCCTCAGAGAAAACATCAATGGAGCAGAATTGAACAACAATGAACAGGAAACACTTGTTGAGCTGCAATGTGATTCCAGAATGAAGGACATGTATAAGCAATAATAGAACTCAGTTCTGGGCAAACACGTACAAGGAAGAACAATTACAAATCACTTCCAAGCAATTAAAGATATCAAAGGAGCTGGCTCCCTTTCATAGCTCCTATACTTATCTGAACAGGGCTTTTTCCAGATGATTAATGTAAAGAACAAGAATCGGAACAAACTTGTCGGAGGTGCCCTCTCAGCCTGCTTACGAATTGCACTTACAAAAACTGGGGAACCGCGTTTTAATATGATCCAAAGAAAATTTCAAGAACAAAGATCCCATTAGGCTAACTGTTAGGACTACAAGGTCTTAGTAATTAGGTGACTAAATTGACCTCAAGTTGTAGAAACGACCATAGATGGGGATCAGAAGAATAATTTAGAATTTTAGAATCATAAAAATTGGAAAGAAATTCAATATAATTATTTTCATTTATTAAAAATGTCAGCAGTTTAGCATTTTAGAAGGATAAATATGTTTGAGAGCAAATTTTAAATAAATAGACATGCTTAACTTTGACACTTTCTATTTTTGCGACATTTACATAATTATGACGTTTGAATGGTGTGTCGCCAAATTTGATAACAAGTTTAAGTGTGTCGCGGGACGAAAAAGGTTGAGAACCCCTGAGAAATTTTAGCACACATTTATGGTCTTAGCTTGTTATTAGATTTTAATTTTGCTATGTCGATCAACATGAACTTATGTGGACTTAGGTTTACAATTTAAATTTGAAAATATTCAATACCTTTAATTTTTCTTAATTTTTGTTAGACCAAGGTTAAGAAAAAATAACTGGTAAATTAATGTCACTTATACCAATCAATTTTGGTCTAATAATAAAGTTGTGTTATTTGCAGATTAAGATAAACTTGCATAAGCAAGGTTCTTAAGCCTAAAATGAATTTTCAGATGTAACAAATGCAAATTACTTTCCGTTTCCGTTTTTTGGTGGTTTTTTGTCGTTTTTTATTTTTTCGAAAAAACGACTTTTTTCCGTTTTTTATTTTATTTTCATCGTTTTTTACATCTATGGAATTAACCGGTCTAGACTATCCGGAGATAAATTTGAAAAATGCGTATAGGCTAATTGAAAATTTTATGCTGAAATCAAAATTTAAAGTGACTCTATTATTGTTTTAAGTATCCTAAGTAATGTTCAGAGAAAGGCAACTCGAATTTATTTAGTGACCCTGAGTGTTCTTAAGTGTTTTAAGTGTTTTAAATGTTCTAAATGCTCTAAAACCAAAGCAAAAAAATCTAGTAGGAATAAATATACCTGTTGGTGTCATCACTCTAAACAAGTCCGGTTAATTTGCAAAAATAAATACATGCGGAAGTGGCTTTTTCGACTTCTCCTCATTTGGGGGGAAGGGGGGGCATTCGATTAATACGGGGATACTCTATTTCGTAATACCGGAATTAGAACCTGAGAATCAAATTAGAATTTGTTTTCTAAACCAGGGAATTAGTTTTAAAACTGAAACACGACTGTAGGCTTAAACTGCTATGGTCTTTATGGAATAAGTTACCTATTAGTCTCCGTAATGAACTTCTTTGTCTTTCTTTGCCCCTTTTCCGCAAGCGTTTGAAAACCATTCTCTTTGATTGTGGTTTGGAGTCAGGTCGGGAGCATGGGAGGAGTTTGGTTTCCGTTCTTGGAGGGATTAAAGCCTCTGAAGAGTTCTCTTGAAGGGGCGCTATATAAATGTACGATCACAATTACAATTACAATTTAAAAAAATTACAATTACTGTCACAGGTGACGCAGAGAGAGTTCCGCAAGGAGCTCCGCCTGCCGCAACACTGCGACGTAGAGCGAGTCGATCACAGCCTTACGCCGGAGGGGAAGCTCTACGTCGACCTGACCCTCAAGAGCGACAAGCCCTACAAGTGCGAGGTCACGACCGAGGAACTTCCACCGAACGACGGACAGGAAGTGGACGAGCTCTAGTCGGGGAGGGCAGGGGAGTGTCGCCAGGGGGCGCGCTGTGTGTCGCCAATGGCAACCGGTGCATGCGGATCGGGTCGCGCGCGGTGCATGCAGTCGACTGTTGACGTCACCCGATTGGCGTTGCCATGGCAACGAGCTGCCGGACGGTTGCTATGGGGATGGATTGTTGAGCGAACTGTGGTTGGTTGCGATGTGTGGCCATGATGTAAATTGTTTTCATAGTTGCTATGGCTACCGTGTGGCCTTGGAGACGGAGTGTGCAAGTGGTAGGCGTGCAGGAACAGGGACCCGAAGGGTCACGGATTAGAATCTCGTCTGTCTGTCTATCTGCATATATGTTTGTCTGTTTCTGTCTGTCTGTCCGTTTGTCCATTTGTAGATCTGTTTGTTTGCCTGTTTGTCTGCCTGTCTTTCTGTCTCTGTCTGTCTGCATCTGTCTGTTTCTGTCTGTTTGTCCATTTGTTTACATGTTTGTCTGTTTGCCTGCCTGTCTGTCTGTCTGTCTCTGTCTTTGTCTGCCTGTCTGTCTGTCCGTCTGTCTGTCTGTCTGTCTCTGTTTCGCTTTCACGAAACCCGCTTCGCAGAAGACAACTTCGATGATTTTGTAATACATTGATGTCGCAAATTATTCTTATAGCATGATGTACAATATAGTCTTTCGAAAACAACAGTCAAAATAAAAACATAAAATCAACCATTGTATTTATAGACCTGGTTAATTAGGACTGAATTCAAGACTGTGCTGTTGGTTGTTCCAATTTCATGTTTTCAATTTTTAAGCGATATCCCTATCAACGTTCCCACGTGGTTCCCGTGTTGTACCCATATTCCCGTTTAGCATCAAGATTTCTTGAGCAAGCTATCGGGTACGGAATGTATTATGACACATGAGCTTTTGCTGCATTTGAAACACGGCAGTGGCATAGTACGAAACTTAGAGCTTACATAATATAATTATGTTCTATAGTAGAATACAACTTTTTTTAATGGAAAACTAACTACAAATGTATTTGATACAATGCAATGCAGCTATATTTGATGCAATACAATACAAATGTGTCCGATACAATGCAATACAACTATATTTGACACAATACAATCAGTGGCGAAGGCAGGAAGTTTTTATGAGGGCGGGTTTTATGGCCGGAAACCCTGTTTTTTTGCTATTTTTCCTTACTTAAATGGAAAAAAAACCTTTAAAAAAACTTTTTTCCGGAGCCAATGTGGGGCTCTAAACCCGAAACCCCCCATTGCCTACGCCACTGAATACAATGCAACAATAGAACAATAATAATTATAGTACTAATATTATTATAATAACAATAATAATAATAATAATAATAATAATAATAATAATAATAATAATAATAATAATAATAATAATAATAATGATAATGATGACAATAATAAAAATAAAAATAATTAAAAAATATTAATAATTGTAATAATAATTATAATAATAATTATAAAAAAATAATTGTTCATCAGGCACAGCCAGTTGGTGTTGCACAGTTTAATTTGGAAATAAATGATGGTTTTCATCATAAAAAACTATTTAAAAAATAAAAAAATAATAACAAGTGTTATCAGTGCTGTTGCCTTCCACAGCACCTTTGTTCTTCCAGATCTTGACATGGATGGCCACTCTAGAGATAACATTTCTTAGTGATATCTGAAACCTGAGCGATTATAGATACCTCGGGTAAAAAAAATAATATTTAGCCTATAATAACACTGTTACTCTGTTAGTATGAGCGGACGATCGCAAGTTAGGGAAAGATAACGACAACAATTATAGTAGGCATATATTAATATCATAATTGTATTATTAATATTATTAGAGCAGCCACATACCACAAAACAAAATTTAGTCACTGATGTGCACGGTGAAATAATTGAGATGTTTTCTAAATGAAACGAAGTTTTCTCAGAAGGAAACTGCGAATGATGTGTTCGAAGGGAAGATGAATTTTCTGAGCAGCAAAATCAGAAATTGCTTCGATACATGAATGATTACAATCGATACAACATCTCACTTTCAAATATCTTGCAAGAAAATGTCTTCCAAGAAAGTAGGAGCATTTAATGGATTTGCGATGGAGAAGAAACAGGAGGTCACACTCGTGATGGTAAACGAGTCGAGCAAAACATTGCTCAAACGTTGATTCGTCAGATATCTTGGCTTCTCCCATGTCCTTATTCAGGGGAGATAAATAATAGAAAAGCGTGTGAAGACCCAACAAAGATTGAACGTCCCGATCGAAAAAGGAGTCGATTGGAGGTATCAGTAAAACATTCGCAAATAAATATTCCTTCAAATTGCTCGGCAGATCAGACTCATGAAGAATTCGTTCGCATAAAGTCAGCACTTCGTCGTATTTGTGGCAATTGCAAAGGTACAGAGCACGATAGCATTCAGCTGTATTGCACTGGATGCCGAAGTCTTTGCGAATTGCATTGTAAAAGGTTGTCATATTTTCCAAAGCATATTCCATTAGAACATCATTTACTCTTTCATTAACCAAGAAATCATTCGCAGATGTAGTCCTGATCTCCGTGAATATGTCCACGCGGCGATAAAGTATCTGTCTGACAGCATGGAAATTATTAAACATGCTCGAAACTGCAAATAGTGGCTTTAAAAGAGTTTTCAAATACTCGTCCATAGAAAATGCGGATTTTGGTACATCATGAGAAAAATGCAATTGCCTATCTGCCTTTTGATAAGATATTACAGATATATAATTGGCAAATACCTTTGGCGAAAGACGCAGATCAAGATAGAGCCGCATACCAAAGCAATGAAGATATGGTTTACTGCTGGTAATCTTCTTGTGGAGCACACGCAATCCAATGATTCTTGCGATATCGTCAATAAACAGCAGACAGCCTGCATTCAATGTTTCATTTTCCTCTTGAGCAGAGTTATCTTCGAGAACTGCCAAGCATAAACGTATTGCTTCTTGAAATTCTGAATCGGCAAAATGGAGGGAAGCAAGATAGGCCAAAGCTGCAAGAACAATGCCATTGCAATCAACCTCGTCATATTCTATAGATTTTCTAAGAAATTCTTTTGACAGGATAGACAAAAGTTGAAATTCTGAACGACTGTTTGATCCAGTTAAATTGACCATGGTAGTTTGCGCTCGGATGAATTGAAGTCGACTGCTGTGATCAGTTTCTGAAAATGTGAGGGCTGTCGGAAATCTATGATGCACAGATTTTACATTTTTAGGTTGCAGTGAAATTGCGTTGACAATCTCAACAGAGAGACCGTTATGCCATGAAATTTCACCGCAACCAATGCCATATGCGGCATGCAAAATATGCAGAACGATGTCATAGTACGTAAGACATGAGACGTTCTGTATTGTTGGCAGATCTGACAGCAAACTGTTTGTCATCAACTGTAGACGTATTGAACGATATCCTATTGTGACGATCTGGCGCAGTCCTGAACTGCATCCCTGTTGTATTGTCTTGCTGCGGGATCTGTGAGAATATCCGAATGTGATAAAGACTAAAACGTCCAATGTTTCTGCTTCATTCGTTTTCCGAAATTCTAGAAGATCCAACGCCCTCTTTGTCTCTACCCTATCCATCTCCCTGAAGCCAACGCACCGTGTATAATTATATTATAATAAACACTTGGTGAGAGGATTGGGGAAATTAAGTGGGGATGGGGAGTAGGAGTTGCCGTCTATGGCTGTCTGGACGCATGGACGGTCGTTCATGCAGTCATGGACGGTCTGCCGTAACTGCATGGACGCCGTCCTTGCAGTCATGAACGACCGTCCTGGCAGTGCTGGCCAAATAAGTGGCGTCTAGTCTCAAAAATAAGTGCCAGGACGCCGTCCATGACCGTCCTGGCACACTTTAAGCCCTGCTGCAGCTGCATGAATGAAACATATAAATTAAAGTGTTATAGACCTAACTGCAGTGATTTCCCCAGTACTTATAATCTAAAATCTATCACGTTGCAGACTTTTCCACCTATTATTAGCTGCCTACTTCAAACAATGTCATGGCATCATTGAGTTTTCTTTGTAGCATTTTGTCAGAAAAATATCAGCCATCTATTAATTCCGGTCCATGTTTTGCAATTTGCACACCAAAAACGATACAATCATCAATTTTTTCATAGTAGGCCCTACATAAAAATAAGTTAGCAATATTCTTTACAAGTGCAAAAATTGGAGCAAATACATGAATTCCTATAACCCTGATCCACACTTGCTCAATTTGGTGTCTGCCTGATTTTGGGGTGAGAGCTGAGAAGATTTGAGAGCAGTGTGGGAATGGTTGAAAAATAACTGGGATTTTACTATGATCCACGTGGAGTTTGTTGTGAAAAGGTGAAAAGACTTAACTATGTGACCCTAAGAAAGACTATAGCGAGGGTTGAGCGGCCTCACACTCCCGGTAAATTCTCACTCTGATTGAGGGAGATGTCAGTTTACTACCGTTACTATACCCAGCATATGACCGGAATACACGAGCATGCCTGTGGCAAATATGAAGATTCTGCGGCGCACTATTTAATTGCACTACAAGAAGTCAAGAACGTGACAGATCTGATAGGCGGATATGATCCCACCTATCCTAAACAGTAGCATAGGCATGCCTTTGACCTTTGCATATGAAAGCTTTGAGAAAAAACAGATGAGGGTATGATTCGCTTGTGAGCAAAAACAGATGCGGGTATGATTCGTTTACTGTTCTCAACTTAAAACTGAATTAGACCTGTATTATTTATTGTCGTTCACACACATTAGCATAATTGCGCAATCAAATTTTGACCGTCATGACTCGAGACGAAAAACAAGTTCAAGGGAATTCAGTATATGCCTACCTACCTACATGTAGATGGGATGGATAGCTAACATCATCGCGTAGATGGAACTACCATTCGAGAGGATACTGAAGGAGACGGAGGACAGGAAAAAGTGGCGAAAGCATGTCCATGAAGCGCCCAACCCTCGAATCGAGGATGGTTAAAGACAAGACAAGATAAGACCTACATGTACCTTAGGGTGTTTTTAAGGCACATGTGAAATTTTCAAATAAAAGATGTTTTAACGACCAAGTGAAATTATCGTGCCAAATCATGTGTAAACTGAGTATCTGAAATTATATCTCGATAGCTGAACATTTAGGACTTGCTCAAGAGGACTGAAGTTAGGAACTCGGTTGCATTGCAAGCATTACAATCTACTATTTCAATACATGCGAGCTGCATGCTATAGAACCCTTCTCAGTGACTAGGTCCCAACAAATATAAACATTCATGATCATGTCGTAACTGATATGATGTTATTTTTGTCATTGGTCATGTGTTGCAAATGGCGGGAAGTGGTGCTTTTCATTCTTGTATCATATGGCAGGCGCAATGCAAAATTTATTACAAAAAGCTGAGATTTAGTTGATAGGCAGTACTGATATCACTTCGGCTATGCGAAGCTGTCTTCACAAAGGAGAGGTTCCCATGCAAAGCAGTGGCGAAGCCAAGGGGGTTTCGGGGGTTAAAACCATTGGCTTAGGAAATTTTAAGATTTTTTATTTATTCACTTAAATAAGAAAAACAAAACAATTGTTTATAGTAACAATATTATTGTTTTTCTTACTTTATTCTCTTGTTACTTTATTCCCTTGTTATTTACTGTAATACTGTTGGTTTGGTGTCAGAAATGGCATCCGGTCTGGCCATAAAAATCCCAAACCCCCATCAGAAATTCTTGGCTACGCCACTGATGCAAGGTACTACTCAATTTACGCCTACACCAAGGAATCAGAGTCTGGATGACAACCTATAAGAGAGAGTACCAATTGTACTTTTCTATTTGGGAGAGATGATTTTGCAGCCCTGGCAGCAGAGATTCTTCTGAGCCACAGTTTCCCCTTACTTTTCACTTAAATGACAAGATTATGCCAGATGTTACAGAGACAGGACGATAATGGTATATTATTTCAAAACGATGTTACCAAACTTTTGGCCATCGTCTTACTCCAATCAGTGACAGCTACTGTTATGCCAGATTCTTGTTGGCTGAGATCTGAAGCTAGAGATTGGAAGACAAAATTCTGGCCATGTGTTTTGACACAGTGTGGAGTAAAACGAGTTGCAAGAGCGGCATATGGATGAATCTGGAAGCGAAATTAGGAAAGGACCTCTTGAACCTTGCCATCGATACCGGTACCATGTATCTGAAATTGCTCTGGAAAAGTGTTTCACTGCATGATTCTGCAGGGACTCCAGTATTGGAAGTCTATAGCCTAGTCAAGAGCTATTAGATCTAATAGTCGTTTTCCAAAGATGAATTCCACCAAGGGAATAAAGTTCAGGTAACCAGGTGCATTTCACCGAGGGCGTTGGATGATTTACATGATCGAGTTGTGGCTTTTCAGTTATCAATTTTCCATTAAGCAACGTCAGAGCACAGAGAGGATAATCTCGACCATCCAACTCTCAAAAGGTATGGAATCATTTACTTGAAGTGTCACTTTCTGTGACAGCAACTTAGTCTCACGTGAAGTGCTATTTCATCTGTATTTACCTGAAACAATGGTGTACGGACATTTGAACGGTGGTCATTTGAACGGACGACACTTGAACGGCGACACCTTAACGGGCGATATTAGAACGCGCCGACAATAGAACAGGCGACACTTAACCGGAACGTCATATTAACGGGCCGACTTATGAACAATTCACAAGATGCGGCGCTGTAGGTCTAGACCTACACTATGCACGTAAGCCTATACTTTGAGTTTTGACTGAATGTTGGGCGCGACATTTGGTGACACTGAATATTAGAGAAAATTATGCAAAGTTTTACTGTTACTTTAAGGTGTGAAACATAGGTTTTGTTTTTACATGTGTGACATGGCATAAATGCATGGATGCAGCCCCAAAAGGTAAAACGACGCTCATACCTCGAAATTATGATTATTTGAAAGAAAAACAATGCAAGAGAGGCAGAATATCATGGCGATGTCGAATGTACAAAAAGATTCAGATGCAAGGCCCGACTTGTAACCGCAGACGACCAGATGGTCAGCGAAAGACAGATGGAACACACGCATTCTGGAAACGTTTTCGATAGCAAGGAAAGCCACAGGGGAATTAAATGAAGCAATACATGTAATTATAGTCGCTACGGCAAGGCAGAAACTTTGATATAGCCTAATTATTTAAACTCAGTTGTTAAATTTTTCACACAACCAGACTTTGAATTTGGTAGGCCTGCATGTCCAAGACAGTAAATGCTCGATTGCTCATAAAAATTAACAAACTTTA
The DNA here is from genome assembly GCA_949752735.1 of Lumbricus terrestris. Taxonomy (NCBI): domain Eukaryota; kingdom Metazoa; phylum Annelida; class Clitellata; order Crassiclitellata; family Lumbricidae; genus Lumbricus; species Lumbricus terrestris. The sequence goes on along the minus strand of OX457049.1, from coordinate 28,068,035 downwards.
CCGATCAAGTGTCCTCCGGTCATCTGTCGCCCGATCAACTGTCCAGCCGTTCAATAGTCTCGGCGGTCATCTGTCGCCCGTTCTACTGTCGCCGTTCTAGTGTCGCACGTTCTTTTGTCGTCCGTTCAAATGTCATGTAACCGAAACAATGAAGCCCAAAGGGGAATCCATACTTGAGTCATCATATCTGACCCCACCTAAGAGTGACGAATGATCTGGCAGAGTGACTTTTATCCAGTCCTTCAATAAAGTCCTGGTCAGAAATAAGGGGGAGAAATAATTTGTTCTGCAATGGTCAAGTAAAACCAGATTTTTCAAATGTCTTAAGAGGAATAAACTATGACAACTTACAGTACTTCTTTGGATGTGCCTTATATCTGATGTTTATGTGTTCAAATTTGCTTGGATCTGTGAAAATTACAATGTGTTACAAAGTCGCCTAAGTGGCTATTCTTCCAGTGCTTTGAGCAAGTCCTAAATCTATTCGGATTTTCATCTAATTTGGCAGGTAACTATATTTCTGAAGGTGGAACACAAAAATATATTGGTCGTTATTAACATCGAAATTTTAATTTTTAGACACACCCTAATGTACCTGCCTGCACGGCATTTGACAGACGTCAGTAAAGTAGCGAAGTACCCTAATGCAGGTATATGTTCACAAAAACTACATTTGTCACAAAATAATGTGAATTACTAATTAGGTTAGATTATAGGCTAATAATTCAACAATCTCTGTGGGGCCCTGGAGGTCGTGGGCCCGTGTGCTTTGCACACATTGCACACATGGTAGCTACGCCACTACGTGCGAAGCTGGCCGTATTTCGTATAACTTGTACCTGTAATCGTTCTGCGGTGTGTCAGATTGAATTTGAATAAACGAATATTAATATTATCATCATCATCATCATCATCATCATCATCATCATCATCATCATCATCATCATCATCAATCATCATAATCATCATCATCATCATCATCATCATCCAGAGATAGAACTGTTTGGAGAAGTCCAGTTAATAGCCTCATCGTCCACCCACGCCTGATGGAAGAGAGAAGAAATAGGTGCATCCAAAACGTTGTGCGATTTCACTTCAGATGCCGACTCTAGGCCCTACTGGAAATTTGATAGAGGCTAAATTATAATAGTGCAATTTGCAAACTGCTCGAAACAATCGTGACAAGGCAAATGTGTAGTGGTTTAATGATGGATATGCCTGCTCCGTCTAATGCTGGACTAGCTGTGTTGGGAGAGGGTATACCCAAATGTTTATCAGGATGACTCATTGGTTGTGGACCTACATGCGATTTGACTGGGGCGGGGGTTGTTGGACGTCGGAACTTTTAGTCTGCATCCTGAGAGTAAAACATTTCCTCGATGGAAAAGTGAGGGTTAATTAATTCAGTGTCATGCCAATCTTTCATGGCAAACCTGTTGATATTATACCTCTCTCTATCTCTCTCTCTGGCCAACTCTTCCGGCTCCTCCCCGCTTACATAGGCCTAATTTTACTACAGACTGACAGAACAGCAATATTATTTTAGTGAAGCATAATTTAACGTATACGTAACCGACTCGATGAATGATGCATGTTCTTAATGGGGTTGTGAAAAGAACGAAACTTGGGACATGCTATATAGGCCCGTAGCGCGTTCTGGCAAACCACCACGACAGGTGGATGATAATAATTATTATGGTCTTAGGGGCGCTGACATAGAAAACAGGAGGGCGGGGAGAGTGGTTTGCATCACGCCTATATATCTAGATCACGGACCCCTTGTACAGGGGCGTCCGTGCATGGTTATATCCACTAGGCTTGCTGATCTTCCCCGTCTGAGGCACCGCACCGCACCACTGACATACAATCGGGTCCAATGTCTAATAGGTAGACTATGTGTGCTGAAGTGATGTTAGTTCTAATTCTAAATCAACAGAGGCACATGCAGCAGAAATTTGGAATAAAGAAAACTAAACGGCTAGTATACACTTCAGTGCATAAAGTTTGGAAAAAGAAGTTCCTGGACGTCCCTAACCTTTCCAAAAGAAGTGCCTGGACGCCCTTACCTTTACAGACTGTGCTGGTCAATAAGTGGCAGGACGGCGCCATTCATATGTTAAAATAAGTGCATGGACGCCGTCCATGACCGTCCTGCCACACTTTAAGCCTTGATACCCTTCAAGACGACTGTAATTATTATTGTCGCGAAAAGTCCGCTTCGATCCCCGTTCGCTTCAGATTTGTGCTATACCGGTAGTTGTGCGTACAGAAATAAACTCCTGCGGGCGCCCCTGATAGGCCCGACAATATTTTACGGTCATAGAATAAAGTCAGATGGGAACCCGACAATTCGGAACTTGACTTGCATGTAACCTATTCCACTCGGCTATTGAATAGGCTAGGCCTATATGTCTTGAGTTAACACCTGTGAATAACCTGGTTCCCACGACTTCTCTTCCTTAGGCAATTTGGGCACTACAGTCGAGACTACGTTTGCGATATTTAATAAACGGTTTATGTAGGCCTATAGCTTCTAATTATTATACATATAATTTTAATAACTTGCCCTTTGATGGTATGACTCCAACGTCATAAGCTTTTGCGGACTGTAAAACGCAGATTCTATCCTAGACAGACACAGCATCCGCTACACGCAGTGGTGTGAGCAGTGTTTGCAGGCAGTGTGGCCCATCGAATGATCAAAGCTGGCATCCCGTTCTGGTAATTGTGCCATAAGTTGGCCGAAGATTTACTGCAGGTCACTGCGGAAGGTTGGTGATACAACGACGATACAGAGCAGAAGCCAGGGGTCAGCCCATAATTACGCAACGCTCGAGGGTGAATGGTGTCATTGAAAACTTTCGAAACGTTACGTGGGTGGTTTGGTGGGGAGCAGGGATTTTTTAACGTGCAGTTGTGCACAAATGTGCAGTTGTACACAAAATGTGCAGTTGTACACAAAATGTGCATTTGTACACAAAATGTGCCGTTGTACACAAAATGTGCAGTTGTAGGCCTACACAAAATGTGCAGTTGTACACAAAACGTGTAGGCTAGTTGTAGAAGCGCTTATGTACAGTTAAAACTAGCAAAAAGTTCATTATTGTCCTCCGATTGGAAGTAATTTACTCTGGATGATGGGAAAGGAAAGAAGGAGTTGTGCAGTTCTAAAATTCCTTTAAAAACAGCTCTGGTGGGGAGCTGAACGTTACGTAACGTCTTTGCATGGGCGGAGTTTGGTTTCCGTTCTTGGATGGGGGCTAAGCCAGGGGCGGATCCAGGGGGGGGGGCAATCCGGCCATGCCCCCCATTTTGAAATTTCTTTATTTTTGGCCAGCTATTTTGCTCGGAAAGTGGACGAGCCCCCCCCCACCTATGAGTGGTTCCGTAGGACTTTGGCCCCCCTTCGAAAATTTCTGTATCCGGCCTTTGGCTAAGCCCGGGAGGATATACCATTTACACGGTAAAAAATGAATCTGGGTCTTCCCCCTATCCTCTGATAAACTCCGCCCATGCGTCTTTGCCAAAATGATTTTCAGATGAACATCAAATGACACACTGATACGATTGAAGTTTAAATTTCGTGACACTGATGTACGAATTTACCGAGGCAGGTCCCTATATACGAAGAAAATCCGCCGAGTTAAATTCCAGATCAATACACCTGTTCTCGAGAGGCGGGTTTAGGTTTTATTGCATGGGGTGAGGCGAGGAGAACTTCAAGAGGGCGCCTGTACTTACATAGGCTAGTTAAATACAGTAAATTAATTACAATTCATCCGATTTAGCCCAATAGGTTGGTCCACGCTAGCTACATCGGTAAGAGAGCTGGCGGCCGCGCGTCTGTGGAAGAGAGCGTGAGGTTCGAATCCCGAAGGTGGCTATTTCAGAGATTTAAAATCTCGGGCTAGCCTGGTCCGTCCACGGAGACCTAAATGGCGTGGCGTCCATTCAAACGGGCGAGCGGTGGCCAGGGATCTCGCCTTCAGGGTCGATGCCATAAGACAGCCGCTATTTAAAAATCCGATTACATTTACATTTACATCGAACAGAATCAAGAATCTAAACAGAAACTTTTTTAAACATGTGAACTTGACTACTTAACTGAGTTACATAAATGTATGCTTAGGCTATAAAAAAATATTTATGAATGTTATCTATTGCAGAAACTTGATAGTTTATATAAATTGCTTTCTGCGTGATTTCATTGAAGCAAAAAGATTTATAGTTGATTCAATGTCGATGTTCTCAGCAAGACCACGTTCAATTGAAATTAATGCCAAACCAAATAGAGTTCGTTTGTCATTGTCGATCGCAAATGACTTTTGATAATCTTCAATTTACTTAAACTTCTTGCACCAGAACTTGGATAATAACTGAAGTAAGAATCATCTTCAGAATAGGAGTTGAGTTAGAACTGGAATAAGAACGAAAATTATTTCAACACCTGGAACAAGAATAACCTTCAGAACGGGAAGGTAATTAAAACCGGAATTATTGGAACATGAGAACTGAAGCAGAATTTCATTTCAACCAGTGAATTATTTTAAAACTGTCACTGAAATATGACTGTGCACCGTAATATTGAGGGGCGCGGAAATGTAGTGGGTATATTCGTCGCCTTGCAGCCGAAGGTTTGCAGGTTCGAATCCACCTCAAGCCGCCGTGTAGGGACCTTGAGCAAGTCTTTAACTCACACTGAGTAGCGAGCCTGAAGGGGCTATAGAAATGAATAAATAAATAAATAAAAAATAAATGAATTACAATTGCTGTGATACTGTCGCAGGTGACGCAGAGAGAGTTCCGCAAGGAGCTCAGCCTGCCGCAACACTGCGACGTCGAGCGAGTCGACCACAGCCTTACGCCGGAGGGGAAGTCGACCTGACCCTCAAGAGCGACAAGCCCTACAAGTGCGAGGTCACGACCGAGGAACTTCCGCCGAACGACGGACAGGAAGTGGACGAGCTCTAGTCGGTGGTGGGGGTAGGGGAGTGTCGCCAGGGAGGCGCTGTGTGTCGCCAATGCCAACGGTGCATGCGGATCGGGTCGCAACATTTATTTTCACTCGCTGACTGCGTAATATGAATATTCATGATTGCAACTTAGCACTGTCGAGTTTATCTGAGGTAAGGGGTGTAAAAAGTAATAGCATAGTATTGTTATTGCGCTGTAGTTCAAACGGACGGCGCGTTATACCTCATTCAATCAATTGTACACAGGTTAATAAGAAAAGAACGTTGAACATATGAACATAGCGTCAGTGGATAAGTGCACACCTCCAAATGACGGAATTTTTTTCTTCTTTAAAACAACAATTATACTTACTTACTTATTATTACTAAACAGGAACCCACGAAGAGTGAGACTGTGAGCGTCACCTAAAATAACCATTTGGGTATGATCAGAAAGATATGAGTGAAACCAAAGAAGAGGAGGAACACTAAGACCAACCTGTAGTTATATGCGCTAGGGTGGTCCTTACTCCTTAGTACACAACCAAAGAAGTCATGAAAATTAGGCTGGCCCCCTTTTAATCTATGCCAGTTATTGAAATAGCAAATGTGATGAGATTTTTTGAATTGTTTAACAATTAGAGGTGGCCCTTGAAATTCAATATGCTACCGTCTCCAGCACATTTGCCACTCATCGTCACCCAGTCTTTGGTCAACTCAGTTGGTTAAGAAATATACTATTGCGTAATATAACAACTCATTCTAACAAAGGCTAGTTTGCAATTGAGGCAAGTAACTTTAGTAGGCAAAGGCGGTGAAGTCACTTAAGGTGTCGGGGCAAACTATAAGCAAATAGTGTGAGCTCATGAAGGCTGCGAATTCTTCTGGATATGAGATAGAATTCCAGTTGAAACCTTTTTAGAGGAATGTCAATGACATAAAATAACAGCTAACAAATGATGTAATTTTTTGTGATAATTAACTGCAATGCATTTAACTGATTATGATGTCTTTCACTTCACATAAAAGCAAAAAAATGGAAAACATGCGATTACATGCAGACAAACAGATGCATTGTCAGAGCAGCCAACACTTCATAAAACTTGCAACACATAATATCCATGCTCAGAATTCATGGCTTGCATGCTTCATTGCCTTGCCTTGCCTTCAACCTTCCTCGACACGAGGTTGGTCGCATTTTGGACAATTCTTCTCCATCCTCTCCTGTCTTCGGTTGCTCTCAACAATTGCTGTTGATAATCCCGTCCATTCACACATGTTGTCCCACCACCTCTTCCTAGGTCTACCCCTTGATCTTGCTCCCGGAACCGTTCCTTGCATAATCTCCTTCTCTAAGCAGTCTCCATGTTTCCTCATGATGTGCCCGAAGTATGACAACTTCCTTCCTTTAATTGACTCCAGTAGACTTCTTTCTACGCCAGCCATCTCCAGAACCCATTCATTTGTTTTCTTCTCAGTCCATGATATTCAAATCCTACACTGTGAGATATCAAATCCTACACTGTGAGATTAAAAAGACAACAAAGAAAACTATTAGAAACAGACATAAAATTATGTTCTGGAAATAATGATACCCTAACACAAATCAGTGGATTCCATTACCATCTGCCTGGAGAAAGAACCTAATTGAACAGACAACTCGAGCCTACTGAACAGTGCCTGGAGTCGTCTGCATGCTGCTGGGTGAGCAACAACCAATTCATCTGCCATAGCCTCGTCGTATTTAGTCTTCAGGGAGACTTCGCTGTCGGCATAAACCATTGACTTCGCAATGCCAAAAAGATATGGTCGATCATTTTTTGGTACTGCAGAATGTGCATCCCACAGAAAACGCCAAAACGCCTGAAGAACGTGGAAAATGCAAAACAGACGAGTCGATTCCGGATATACGTTTTGGAGTGCGGCACGCTCAGCAGCCGAATCATCGGTCATGAAAAGCATTGGTCCAGAAAATCCACGGCGAAAGAAGCATGCACTGTCCAGGAGTTTGTTGTAGAGGTGCAGAGCTCGTGTTATTGTTGCAGCCTGCTCATTCGTTGTGATGAGAACTCCGAGTGGCAGGCCACCAGCAACAGAATATGTCATCAGAAGGAATACGCGCATGTTGTGCCTGTCCATATTCCCACCGGCATCTATAAGCACCAATTCACCACTGTACTCGCAGTTGAATAGGTTGTCCTTTGGATTTGCTCCCAGACGATTCCGTTCCACTCTGAATGTCATTTGTGATCGGCTGTGAAATTCCGACAACCAGACTTCGACCTCTGTAACTCAGTGGCGGATTTAGGTTTTTTCGCACGGTGGGGCGAGGAGAATTTCAAGAGGGCGCCTGTACTTACATATATATAGTTAAAAACAGTAAATTAGTTATAATTAATCCGATTTTTCCGAGTACATCAAATAGAATCAAGAATCTAAAACAGAAACTTTTTAAAACTTGTGTGCTTGACTACTTACTTGAGTTACATAAAGTTATGCTTATATATAACAAATATTTATTAATGCTGCTTATAGGATATTGATCCAGGTGAACGTGTATTTTAGTGTCGTAAATTATTCGCTCGTTGCAGCATTGTTATTTTTTATCAATCCAACTTATAGTTTGGCGGAAATCCTTTTCATCGATCCAGCTTCTGTTTATGCAAGAATTTGCTTATTAAACCCCGCTTCTATTTCGTCATCAAATATTGTTCATCAATATAACCAAGGCCGTAGCTAGGGGGGTGTTTTGGGTGTTTGAACACCCCCCGAAATGGGAAATGTAAAAATAATAGAATGCATTTACGAGCACATGATGTAGTAACCATAAAATATAACCATGAAAACACCCCCCACCCCAAATGGAAAATGTACAAAATTGAATTAATTGGTGATATTTTCTGACGATTTCGGTCTGATGACTAAAAAAGTCGTCAGTTTTTCGGGCGGGGAAAACACCCCCCGAAATGAAATCCTGGCTACGGCCTTGAATATAACTTATATTTAATTTAAAATTATTGTTCATCCAGCTGCAATTTCAGCAGGATTGTTTTCATTAATTCCTTTTTTCAGAGACGGATACAGAAATTTTCGAGGGGGGCCAACATTTTTGGTGATCTTTCCCAAAAAATCTTATGACCTTTTTTTAATCATCTGGTCGACCGTCAGCGTAATGTAGTTACGTTGATAGTTTTGTATGTCACTCAACTCAAAATCCCTAAGCTGGTTTTAAACAATTTTGTATCATTGCTTAGAAATTTGCGTTTTAAAGCGAAGAGTGTTGTGCCGCCTATCCTTTGATGTGATTTGCCTCTACGAATACTGGGATTTGCCCAAGAGAATCCTGGGATTTGACATGAGGTTCGTAGGCTTTTCTCCAAAGAATCCTTGGATATCCATGAGTGAGCGATAAACCGAACTTTCATAGGCAATTAGCTATCCGGTAACTATATAATACATATCAATGCAATGGCCATAGTAATAAATAAAAATAGGTAGGCCTAATGGCCGCCATATAAATAAATAAAAATAAGTAATGACCGCCAAAGAAAGAAATAAAAATAATTATGTAATGAGTGTTAAATTCAAGGTGTGATTGCGTAAAGTCACTGGCAAAAGTATGAGAATTTAGTTTCCCTGAAGGACATTTTAAGTTTAAGTAATAAGTACGAGCCGGGCCCGAGGGGCGCCATTTTTTATCCAACAGGGGCACGGGGGGGGCGACCAGACCCCCCGGGCCTGGACTAAATCCGCCACTGCTGTAACTGTAGTTACGTTGGCAGATAGTGTGACTGCCAGACCATCCATTGCACACACCACATAGCAGTAATTCTGTGGTATCCAATCCTGAGAACCAGGGGCCAAATTTATGACGGTATCTCAGACATGTCTTACGTCCTAGTTGCGACTAGTGGGCAACTAACGGATAAATCGAAATTCACAACGACATCTTAGCCAGCTAAGACACAACTACGCTAGTCGACCTACGAGGGTCGTGTAAGTCTACTAGTCGCTGTCGTAAAGGCAAACATGGCCGGCGGGACATCTTCGATTCGTCCACTTCGACGCGGTTTAAACTATTAAACAGTGTTTCAGAGGCACCAAATTTAATTCCGTTGGCTGTGGGACGATGAGCTGATTTATGCTTGTGGACTTCGCCGTAACAAAATACCATTAATGTGTAACAAAACGCATATTAGATCGCATATAATCTACCGCCGAAGATAATATCTGCCGCGGGCGATGCAACGTCTTTGATTGTTTTGATACGCGGACAGCCCATTGTCTAGCCCACTGGCTAAGGCACGGCCGCCTATTAATATTATGTGCGCATGCGCGCTAACTATAACCACGCTTTAATGAGCGACTAAGTAAGTGATCCTTTAAGTGTGCGTTGTGAATACCACTTGTCGTAAAGTCTAAGATGTGTCTTTGGAAGTCGTATCTTAGCGCTAAGTGGTGTCTTAGCCAAGTCACCTCCCATAAATTTGGACCCAGAAGTTAAAAAAAAATGCACTAACACTTAATTTAAGAATTGCAGTTCAGTCAAATAAAATCAAAGGCAAACCTCCGAACTCCGGTCCCAAATTATTTCGCATGGCTTATCACATAGATATGCTTCTCCAATGCTTTCTCACTCACCCTCATATACAATGACGTCATTATTGAGGCCATTTTGGTTACCAGTACATTCTGAGTACATTCATCCCGCTTCTTGTTTGGTCTGAGGATTTTCATCTGTCATCCCACTTCGTGGTTTGTTATCAATATTTTCATCTGTGACTAAAATACTAATCGTTAATTACCGCATGCTTGATAAATGGAAGCTGGATTGATGATTTTCATTCATGTATTTCAACTTGCATCCAGCTTCCATTTCTCAAGCGATGTGCTGAGGTTGTTAAATATTATTGGCTCACCAGCAAATGGTGAATGGAAGCTGGATGAAGGTTCCTTATAGGTGAAATAGAAGCTGGATTGACAAAAATAACGCTTGAGAACTGGAAGCCAGATTAATGATACATCACTTGAGAAATGGAAGCTGGATGCATGTCGAAAGACATGAATGAAAATCATCAATCCAGCTTCCATTTATCAACCATGCGGTAATCCCTTAGAAGAAAAGAAATTAACGACGCTAAACTGCGACCCCAAAACAGGAAGCGGGATGATTTTTCTGATTTTTTTTGAGTGCAATAAACGTTTTCGGCAGTTATCTACAAATGCTGTGAAGTGACGGTAAGACAAATGCTGTGAAATAATTTGGGACCGGAGTTCGGAGGTTTGCCAAATCAAAGTTATTGTTCCTAACAATGTACAGGATATGACAATATAATAATTATGCTAACAAGTTTATGCATAGTTCATTCAGTTATGCAGTAATTTTTAAAGAAATTAAGCTTTGTGAACCAATAAATCTTAACAAAATGAACTGTCACAAGAGATAATAAAATTATCGCAATGAGTGATTGGGAGAAACAGGCCTACTCCGCTGAGAGGGGGCTTATATTCATCTTTCTTCTTCTTTAGGTTCTCTGCCCTTCGGCAGGTTCCAACCTCCAATGACGCCATTCCTCTCTGCGCTGTGCCTTTTCCTTCAGTTTACTGTATCCATTGACCATAATCCCTCCGAACATCATTTGCCGCGGTCTTCCTCTCCCTCTCTTTCCTTCCATTCTCCCTTCTATGATTTCTTTCAGGAGGGAGTCTCCTCTTAACACGTGCCCAACCCAGTTCTTTTGTCTTTCTCTAATTGTTGTTATTAGCGATCGCTTTTCACCAACCATTTTGTAGCACCTCCTCATTCGTTATATGCTCCGTCCAGCTCACCTTCTCCATCCTTCTCCAAATCCACATCTCGAAAGCCTCTAATTTCTGAATATCCTCCTTCTTGATAGTCCAGGTCTCCGACCCATACAGTGCCACACTCCATACCAGTGTTTTGATATTCATCTTTGGAGACAAATAATTAATTGAACATGGCAGAATTTTTAAGTGAGAAAAATGTAAAAGAACACCAACTTCAGTCTGACAATGAGTATATAGGGTAATAGAAAAGCACAAATGAACCTGTATAGGAAAATTATTACTGTGTAAAGAGAAGGAGGATTTATGAGAATAATGCTTGCAAATGTGAAGATGCATAGACTAAAAATAATGTTGCAACGAGGGAACATCTTACGCCGCAAAAATGCACACTAACCCAAGTAAATAATAGCCTATTAGCCACAATGGCAATGTATTAAGCATTATCAATCAATCAATCAATCAATATATTTATAGATCACCAAGACCATGATACATGCAACCAACAGATTAGACATTGATGATGACGATGATGTTTTACATTACAGCAACATTACTAAACGGACTAATAACACTGGACAACAAATTTTTACAAAAGTCATGTTACTGAAATGAAATTAGTCAGTTCTTATCAATTTGTATGCGCTGAACACGAATATGACAGTGAAATTGCTTAATTGGCTCTAGTTTTTTTGTAATCTCAAATGAAGTATTTTTATATCGCACAATGCATTCCAATAGTGATACACTTACGGTTAATATTTGTAAAAACCAGGTCATAGACTAGTTCTTAGATTTTTTGCCTGTCTCTTGTACAGCTGTTCGGGAGCATCTCTGCGGAGTGTCCAGCAGTAGTCAGCCAACATTGTAGTGGACCATTTTTCCCTGGTACCTTTGCTCCATTGTAGCGATATCTTGATGAAAGCGTTCGCCATGTTCGTCACTAACCATACCACAGTTGTCAGGGAAGAAATCTAGATGGGAGTGAAGGAAATGCATCTTCAGCGACATATTGCAGCGAATTTTCTGGTACTGCTTGAGCATGTCTTCTACTAGTTCCTTGTAGTTTTCTGCCCTAACATTCCCCAGAAAGTCTGTAGACACTAGACGAAAAGCATTCCTTGCTTGTTTCGCATCACCCTCCAGCAAGTTGTTGAAGCGGTCATCTTTGAAAAGTTCTCTAATCTGAGGACCCACGAAAACTCCCTCTTTAATCTTTGCTTCGCTGAGTCGAGGGAATTTTTCAGGCAGGTATCGGAAAGCTGGCGAAGTGCGGTCCATGGCTTTCACGAAGTTCTCCACCAAACCTAGTTTGATGTGAAGGGGTGGTAGTAGGATTTTGTGAGCCTCGACCAGAGCTGGGTGCTGGATATTCTTCTGTCCAACTGCCATGTTTTGTCTGGGAGTCCATTCCTTCCGCACGTAGTGCAACTCTCTTGCCCGACTATCCCACTCACACAAGAAACACATATATTTTGTATATCCTTGCTGCAGTCCCATTAAAATGGCAACTACCATAAAATCACCGCACAGGTGCCATTTGAACCTGTTATAGTCAATGTAAGACGGTTTCCATTGTGCAAAAGCACAGCCTTAAGACTCAGCGTCGAAGAGTCTACAAAGAGTCTCCATTCTTGTGGGTCATGAGTGATCTGTAAGGCATTCATGAGGTCGTCAATATTGGAACAGAATACCAGATTACCTTCCTTCATGAAGAAAGGTTCCAACTGCTGATGGCGCTTTCTATATGAAGTGATTGTGACATCTTCTTCTAGAAGATTCCATTGTTGGAGTCTTGATCCTAGCAACTCTGCCTTGTTTTTGGATAAGTCCAAATCACGAACAAGGTCATTTAGCTCTTCCTGTGTTATTCTGCGTGGGGTTGATGATGCACCACAGTGAAAATCGGGATCACTGCACGCTGACGGACCAGGAGAAGAACATGTCGGCTCACCCTTGTCCTCATCAGATGAATCAACGAAAATATATTCTGCTGGAGGTTCTGGAATAGGAAGTCCATCACCATGTGGAACTGGTCTCAATGCAGACGGAATGTTTGGGTAGACTATTGTCGACTTCTTTTGCTTCGTTATTCCACCGGAAAGAGGAGGAACCAAGCAGAAGTGACAGTCATCTAAGTGGTTGCTTTGCTCTCTCCACACCATGGGAACTGCAAACGGCATTGATGGTCTTTCGCCATTCAACCACTGTGAAAGCTGTGTTGTACATGTAGCACAGCATATATGCGGGGCACAGAAAATGACGTAATAAAAAAAATCAACTGTGCATGATGTGTCCATGATGGGATTATGCAATGAGGTGGAATATTACATCATTCTAGACTTATTTAGGATATTGTCGCATTTCTACTGCATAAATTTACATGGTGAAACATAAGAAATGAACTATATGAAATATTTTCAAAACGAGAGCCAATAAAAACTTTTTATGGTTATATTCGTGTTCAGCACACCAAGATGCTACACATTAGGGCCTTTTCCAGTCAGTAACGATTTCTATGTTGACCAGTGTAATTCCTAGAATATCCAATAGTACCTGCAAAATGGTATTTAGAGACGTGTGTTCTTTTTTTCTAAGCAGTCCGGACAAACGTTGAAGGAAAATTTCGACATTCCTAACTTTAAAAAGATTACATTTTCAGAACTGTCTGCGCTACGATAAATGTTTATATTATTGCAGGCGATCAATGTTTATCGTAGGCTGCGCGCTAATATTTACTCGTGACACTTTATAAATATTCATAAGTGCAGTGACGTCATATCCTGAATACCTCTCATGAATATTCATATTACGCAGTCGGCGCGTGAAAATAAATGTTGCGATCGGGTCGCGCGCGGTGCATGCAGCCGACTGCTGACGTCACTCGAGTGGCATTGCCATGGTAACGAGCTGCCGGGTGGTTGCTATGGGGATGGATTGTTGAGCGAACTGCGGTTGGTGGCGATGTGTGGTCATGATGTAAATTGTTCTTATAGTTGCTGTGGCTACCGTGTGGCCGTGGAGACGGAGTGTGCAAGTGGTAGGCGTGCAGGAACAGGGACCCGAAGGGTCACGGATTCGAATCTCGTCGGTCTGACAGACAGAAACAGACAAACAGATACGCAGATACCTGCGTATCTGTTTGTCTGTTTCTGTCTGTCTGTTTGTCCACTTGTTTGTCTGTCTACCTGTCTTGTCTTTGTCTGTCTGCCTGTCTGTCTCTATCTTTGTCTGCCTGCCTGACTGGCTGCCCGTCTGTCTGTCTCTGTTTCGCTTTCACGAAACCCGCTTCGCAAAAGACAACTTCGATGATTTCTTAATAGGCCCTACACTGATGTCGCAAATTATTCTTATAGCATGATGTACAATCTCTAGTCTTTCGAAAACAACAGTTAAAAAATAAAATATAAAATCAACCATTGTATTTATAGACCTGGTAAATAAGGACTTAATTCAAGACAGTGCTGTTGGTGGTTACAATTTAATGTTTTCAATTTTTAAGCGATATCCCTATCAACGTTCCCACGTGGTTCCCGTGTTGTACTCATATTCCCGTTTAGCATCAAGATTTCTTGAGCAAGCTATCGGGTACGGAATATATTATGACACATGAGCATATGCTGCATTTTAAACACGGCAGTGGCATAGTACGAAACTTAGGGCTTACATAACATAAGTTCTATAGTAGAATACAACTTTTTGTTATGCAACACTAAGTACAACTGTACAATTGTATTTGATACAATGCAATGCAGCTATAATGGATGCAATACAATACAAATGTGTCCGATACAATGCAATACAACTATATTTGATACAATACAATGCAACTATACAATAATAATAATTATAGCAATATTAATAATAACAATAATAATAATAATAAAATAAAAAAAAATAATAATAATAAAAAAGCTTGGTTTTTAATCTTGATTGGTCTTTCACTAATTGATTGTGTTAATAATAATAATAATAATAATAATAATAATAATAATAATAATAATAATAATAATAATAATTATAATAATAATAATAATAATAATAATAATAATAATAATAATAATAATAATAATAATAATAATAATAATAATAATAACAGCGAATGCGGCGGCAGCTGCTGCAGAACAGGCCGCCGTACGTAAGATCGAAAAGTACGCGGGGCTGCCATCATCACACCTTTTTGTTCCCATTGCCCTGGAAACACTGGGGCCCATCAACTCTGCCGGGGTCTGCTTCATCTGCGAGGTTGGTCAGCGTCTCTTGGTCGTTTCTGGAGAGCTGCGAGAAACGACTTTTCTCTTCCAGCGCATTTCCATCTGCATTCAGCGCTACAATGCCATCGCTTTTCGTGGTCCTTTTAATATTGTTGCGGAGGACGAGGCCTGAATTTCTAGACATTGAATAACAGCTCCAAGCACAATTTTTTGAAATCCCGAGGGATCCTAGGTACCTCGGGTAAAAAAAAAATAATAACAATAATAATAATAAACGGACCTATAAACGCTGAAGGGTCAGAATTTTTCTCTGAGTTGGGACGTCGCATTTCAGCAGTCTCTGGAGATCGCCGTGAACCAAAATTTCGGTTCCAACGTCTTTCCATCTGTGTTGCACGTCACAATGCCATTGCATTAAGAGGCACATTTCAGGATGGTTGTGAAACCTGAGACGAGGCCTGATTTCTCGTAAAATTAAAATAATAATAATAATAATAATAATAATAATAATAATAATAATAATAATAATAATAATAATAATAATAATGTGTTATCAAGTGTTATAACTGCTGTTGCCTTCCACAGCACTTTTGTTCTTCCAGATATTGACATGGCTGGCCACTTTAGAGGTAAAATTTCGTAGTAATATCTTAAACCTGAGAGATTATAGATACCTAAGGGAAAAATATAATTATAATAACACTGTTAGTATGAGCGGATGATCGCAAGTTAGAGAAAGATAACGACAACAATTACAGTATTGTATTGTATTTATTGTATTGTATTTAAACATTTATAAAGCGCCTCTAGTAGGGTGAACCGTTAGGCCTATATTAATATCATAATAATATTTTTAATATTATTATAGCAGCCGCACACCACAAAACAAAATTTAGTCACTGATGCGTTGAAATAATTTAAATACGTTCTAAATGAAATGAAGTTTTCGCAGAAGGAAACTGCGAATGATGTGTTCAAATGGAAGATTAATTTTCTGAGATGCAAAATCAGAAATTGCTTCGATACATGGACGATTACAGTCGACGCAACATCTCACTTTCAAATATCTTGCAAGAAAATATCTTCCAAGAAAGTAGTAGCGTCGAGTGGTTTTATTTTCGAGAAGAAACAGGAGGTCACACCCGTGATGGTAAACGAGTCGAGCAAAACATTGCTCAAACGTTGATTCGCCAGATATATCGTCTTCCTTCATGTCACAATTCAAGGGAGATAAGTAATGGAAAAGTGTGTGCAGACCCAACAAAGATTGAACGTCACGGTCGAAAAAGGAGTCAATCGGAGGTATCAGTAAAACATTCGCAAATAAAGATTCCTTCAAATTGTTCAGCAGATCAGACTCGTGAAGAATTCGTTCGCATAAAGTCAGCACTTCATCGTATTTGCGGCAATTGTAAAGGTGCAGAGCACGATAGCAGTCAGATGTATTGCACTGGATACCAAAGTCTTTGCGAATTGCATTGTAAAATGTTGTCATATTTTCCAAGGCATATTCCATTAGAACTTCATTTACTCTTTCATTAACCAAGAAATCATTCGCAGATGTAGTCCTGATCTCCGTGAATATGTCCACGCGGCGATAAAGTATCTGTCTGACAGCATTGCAATTATTAAACATTCTCGAAACAGTAAATTGTGGCTTTAAAAGAGTCTTCAAATACTCGTCCATAGAAAATGCTGATTTTGGTACATCATGAGAAAAATGCAGTTGCCTATCGGCTTTTTGATGAGATATTACAGATATATAATGGGCAAATACCTTTGGCGAAAGACGCAGATCAAGATAGAGCCGCCTACCAATGCAATGAAGATTGGGTTTACTGCTGGTAATCTTCTTGTGGAGCACACACAATCCAATGATTCTTGCGATATCGTCAATAAACAGCAGACAGCCTGCATTCAATGTTTCATTTTCGTCTTGAGCAGAATGGTCTTCGAGAACTGCCGTGCTCAAACGTATTGCTTCTTGATATTCTGATTCGGCAATATAGAGGGACGCAAGATAGACCAAAGCTGCAAGAACAATGTCATTGGAATCAACTTCGCCATATTCTATGGATTTTCTAAAAAATTCTTTTGACAGGATAAACACGAGTTTAAATTCTGAACGACTGTTTGATCCAGTTAAATTGACCATGATAGCTTGTGCTCGGATGAATTGAATCCGACTGCTGTGATCAGTTTCGGAAAACGGGATGACTGTCGGGAATTTATGATGCAAAGATTTTACATTTTTAGGTTGCATTGAAATGGCGTTGACAATCTCAACAGAGAGACTGCTATGCCAGGAAATTTCACCGCAACCAATGTCATATGCGGCATGCAAAATATGCAGAACGATGTTATAGTACGTGAGACATGAGACGTTCTGTATTGTTGGCAGATCTGACAGTAAACTGCTTGTAATCAATTGTAGATATATTGAACGATATCCTATGGTGAAGACGTGGCGCAGTCCGGAACTGCATCCTTGTTGAATAGTCTTGCGGCGGTATCTGTGAGAATATCTGCATGTGTTCAAGACTAAAACGTCCAATGTTTCTGCTTCATTCTTTCTCCAAAATTCTAGAAGAGCCAACATGAAATACACAAAATGGGGCATCGGTTCCATCGTGCCTTTCATCTTAATATTATATCTCCGAAAGAAAACTCCTATGTAATTTTCCTCGAACCAATGACAAAGAATCACAGAATCTCGGTATTCTTTTAATCGTCTTTTAGTGTCGTCGATAATTGTGGAGTGAGATGGCTCATAAAATAGATTTGCATCAGGGATAAAGTAGTTCGGATAGCATCCTTTCTTTAGCCATTCCGAAAGTTTTTGTAACAACTCGCAGCAGATCTTAATAACAGAAGAAGTATTCCACCATTCCGACGACATCTCTTCACAAGTCCACAGCATCAGAGTTTTTAAATGGTATGTACAGAGAACCTCATCTTCCTTCAGACAATCCTTTCGTATTAATTCTCTTTTTGAGAAGAATCGTAACAAATGATAGACGATCTGCTGAATGGGAGTCCAGCTCTGGAGTAAAATTACCTCAGCCATGGAGAATGAAAATCTCCACTGTTGTTCATCGTCTCTACAGGAACGATGCTGAACGTAGACAACATGACAACCGTTTTGTACAACCTCGGCGATTGTATCAGTCGTCGGCCATCCATTATTCCTAGGTCGTTTAAGCCAACCTTCGGCTGCTTTAGGCCACTGAGGACACCACACGCTAAAGACGTTGTCACGTTGGACAAAAAAAACAGGTGCTATTTCATCCTTGTATGTTATTGCTGGGCCGCTTCTAACGTTTGGCAAATCATTTCGTGCACGAGAAAAACTGGAAAACCAATCTGGCATTTTATTCATGTTTGGGGATATGAAGGTGTTTGTACGAGCTGTATGGCTAAATTCGTACTTCTTATTTCTCCAATTAAAGTTCATTTCACCCAAAACTCGTAGTCGAACAAAGCCTGGGCACTTCTGGCATGGTTCTATTTCGTAGCACTCGATCGTGTCGGAAAGGCCACTCGGATCAATTGGCAGCACAACAGACTCACCACTGAAAGCTAGTTGATATGCGTGGGCGAATAGGCCGTCAGTATCGCCAATACATGAATTCAGCGGTCGGATATAGAACTCAGCAGCGCTGCCACAGCAGATTGTATAAGCCTTTGGTCCAGAGGCAAAGGATGCCATTGAGTCGTGCAAGTGATGAAATGGAACCGAAAAAGTCTTTGGAAGCAGACGACAGGTGGCGACGATGAAGGCAGAGACCAGTTCTTCGTCGCTCCATCTATCTGCACATTCCGTCATCCTGTATTATAATGTATAACGGTAGCCACAGAAACTATAAGAACAATTTACATCGTGACCACACATCGCCACCAACCGCAGTTCGCTCAACAATCCATCCCCATAGCAACCGCCCGGCGGCTCGTTACCATGGCAACGCCACTCCAGTGACGTCAACAGTCGACTGCATGCAACGCGCGCGACCCGATCCGCATGCACCGGTTGCCATTGGCGACACACAGCGCGCCCTCTGGCGACGCCCCTCCCCCCAACCACCGACTAGAGCTCGTCCACTTCCTGTCCGTCGTTCGGTGGAAGTTCCTCGGTCGTGACCTCGCACTTGTAGGGCTTGTCGCTCTTGAGGGTCAGGTCGACGTAGAGCTTCCTCTCCGGCGTAAGGCTGTGATCGACTCGCTCGACGTCGCAGTGTTGCGGCAGGCGAAGCTCCTGGCGGAACTCTCTCTGCGTCACCTGTGACAGTATCACAGTATAACCATAACCATAAATTTTATTGCGCCAAGATAACAAAAAACATTTTTTGCGAAGTATACACCGTGAGTGAAAAAAAACTAAGCCAAATTGTTTTTCATATATCTCTAATGCCTGATCAAATATCACGGTAAAATTTTCCAAATATTTAGAGAATTGGACCAAGAATATAATTCCAAAATTTCATGAGATAAAGTTGAACGGATAAAAATATATGAATATTTCAACTTCATATGCCGAAATTTCAGTTTACAAGCAATTTTCTGTCAGATTCAATCAAATGTTTTCTTATATCTCTAATGCCTGATGATTAATCATTCTAAAATTTTTCAGATATGTAGAGAATTGAACTAACAATATGACTCCAATAGTATGGTTTGATTATTTAATTAAATAAGATGCTCAAAATGTCCTCCTCCTGCTTGCACGCATGCAAGCCTGGAGGCGCTGGCGCCATTAGGCAACAGCGTGCATCGTCGATTATCCTCTGGTTCAGGCCATCCCACACATCCAACAAGCGTTGCTTCAGATCGTTTATATCATGGATTGTTGTCTGGTGGACTCGGTCTTGTATCACGCTCCACACTTTATAGTCGACAGGATTTAAATCTGGGCTGTTCGGAGGCCATAATGTGGGAGAAACGAAGTTAAGTCTGGCGTCTCTCTTGTCAGCATTTCGATGCTTTCCTTGGCTCTGTGGGCTGGCGCTGTTCTGTTGAAAAAGAAACAGCCTTCTGGGGCTAGATTTCTGATTACATGTAGAAGATGCTGTGACAGCAGAATGTCGCGATAATAGGCTCCATTAATTTTTACTCTAGGATCACTGAAAACCACAATTGGAAACTATCAAGCGTCGAAACTGCAAAGAACGCCATAACAGACTTGCTGAAAACTGAAATTTCGGGAGCTGAAGTTGAAAAATTCATATCTTTCAATCCATTCAAATTTATGACATGATATTTTAGAATCCTATTCTTGGTTCAATTTTCTAAATATTTGGAAAATTTTAGTATGATTAATCATCAGGCATTAGAGATATAAGATAAACAATATGACTTACATTTTATTGAATCTAGCAGAAAATTGCTTGTAAACTGAGATTTCGTCATATGAAGTTGACAGATTCATTTCTTTTTATCCGTTCAACTTTATCTCATGAAATTTTGGAATCATATTCTTGGTTCAATTCTCTAAATATTTGGAAAATTTTAGCGTGATATTTGATCAGGCATTAGAGATATATGAAAAACAATTTGGCTTAGTTTTATTTGAATCACGGTGTATATATAAACACTTCCATCTTACAAGTTCATCATTATCATTATTACCTTCAGTTCCATCATACTCGTCATCATCATCAACACCAACGTCGTCAGCAGCATCAGCATGATAGCATTGACATCAATAGTGTCTTCATCGTCGTCAACAACATCGCATAAACCACCATCATCGTCATCGTCATCGTCATCGTCATCGTCATCGTCATCGTCATCATCATCATCATCATCATCATCATCATCATCATCATTGGCTGAAACATCTGTATCAAGACACAAATCTTTTCTCATTTTTGTAAACGTAGAGGCCCCTAAGCCCATTCTGTGATTGGCTTTTCTAGATGGAATTTCTCGCAGTTTGTTCGGCGTTGCCACTCTAAAAAGTGGGAAAAAATAATTTGGGGGGGGGGGGCGAAAAACCCAAGAAAACCCGTGTTCGGCAAATCTTCTGAAAATGTCCAGATTTTCCCGTTTCTTCCGTCGAAAAAATCCAAGCAAAAAACCCAAGTTCTTCCCGAAAAAAATTCATTTCCCAAGTTCGGATCGAAAAACCCAAGATGTTGTGAAAAACCCCAAGGAGTGGCAACGCCGAGTTTGATGTATGCATCCAGATTTGACGAGGGTCTGTGACAACAGAGGCCGTTGCACTCGGCAGAAATTTGTTTGGCATAATACAGCTCTTGATTGGCTGAGTTTGATCCCGGATAGGCCGCATTATATAGGCCAGGGTTGCCAGGTGGTCACGAAATCTCGTTTTGGGCTCCTTTTCAAAGCGTTTGCGATTGAGATTCTCCACCTCGCTATATTCGGCTTCTTTTGAATTCTCTCGCGATCGCCACGGCGACATTCTTAATTCTCAAAAATTAACGTCAATACATTACTATTACTGTGACCAGACGTTTGTGGTGTTGCCTACCTTTTAATAAAATAATGCACTCTTTCTCTATGCACCTAATTACTCGACATTAAAATTTTTACGTCATTTGTTTCATCATGCATCTTCTGACTAGCGTCTTTCTATTACGACCTAAGAAATTTGCGACCAATGTACGAGGGCTACGGGTACTTGGCCTATTTTTCAGCATATGTGTAGATTAGCTGTTATTAATCTACTTGGCAAGTGTTGTCGTTTTGAGAAAGTGATATATAGATATTCGTTTAATTCGTGAAAAACGTCCAGGTTGACACACCGCAGCCTGGTTACATGGTGACATCAAGAGAGACAAACATCATAAATTGAAATTAAAACGTCTTACTAAAAAGATAATTGTTAATGAGATTGAATGATTTAATGGTTGTAAGCGTTCTTGTGGGCGAAGATACGTGAAATTGTAGGCCTACTACAAAAGTTCGGAGCGACAGCATGATTGTGAAGATAGGGTCGATCACTGCCATTTTACTTCAATAAATGCTATGTATGCTTAATAAATGGTTCGTATAAATGGGCCGTTGGGATCACGTGGTTTGTGGGTTTGTGCTGAGGGCCTGAGGCATCTTGTGTGAAGGAAAATGGCGGTTATGAAAGATTTGCTACAGCCAAAGTAAAAAAACAACGGTACAGGCGAATATTTTGCGATGTGTAGGCCTACGGATGCAATTTTTTACGGCAAACGTTCTAAACTGCAACAATTAACATTTCATTCGTAGGTGACTTTAGAACATACTCTAAAATGTCTATTTATAAAATAAATCGACGACCTTGCTGCAACGATGTGCGTTTGTTTACATAGACCTACACTGTAGCTTCGCAGTTAATGCCGCACTCGTAAATTCTTATTTCGTGTTCTTTCTACGCTGCCTCAGCGTCACCGGGCAGCTTAACACAGGAGGCTCCATCTAGTAATATATACAGGGTGCGCCAAAAAAATTCAAAAACGAAACAAAACAAAAATTAGGTTTTTGGCTAATATCATGGCGAGAAGTAAGAATTTCAAAATGAATCTTTACAGGTTTAAAGACAATTCATATTTACACATTATGGCCAGATTTCATCAAAATATTTCCAACACAAAAGTGATATCACTTTTAGTCAGGCCACCCACCGTTTTTGACGATTCAAAAACAAAACGCAACAAAAAGTAGCAAAAACGCGATTTTATTAAGTCTCATCTCAAATAACTGTTGTCAAATTAACTTGGTAGTGCTTCATAACTTGTGTTTTATGTGCCCACCACCAGTGTCAAAACTTCTTTTGAGTCTCTTTGCAAAGTTCTTGATGGACCTGTTGATTAAACTGTCAGATTCCTTATTTACCAATTTGATTATCATCTTGCTAAGCGACTTCTCAGTGACGCGCAGCTACGTTGGTACCCTGTTTCTTTTTTAAATAGTAATAGTAATGATCATCTGGCAATATCAAGGCTATCTGATAACAATTATTTGAGATGAGACTTAATAAAATCGTGTTTTTGCTACTTTTTGCTGCATTACGTCTTTGAAACGTCAAAAACGGTGCGTGACCTCCTTAAAAGTGCCATAACTTTTATTCTGTTTGAAATATTTTTGCTGAAATATGGCCATCGTGAGTAGATATGAATTGTCTCTAAGCCTGTAATATTTCATTTCGAAATTATTACTTCCGGCCAAGATATTGGCCAGAATAATTAAATTGGTTTTTGTTACTTTTTGTTGCATCGCGTTTTTGAATCGTTAAAAAACGGTGGGTAGCCTCACTAAATGTGATATAACTTTTGTTCTGTTTGAAATATTTTTTTTTTAACTTGACCGTTGTACGTAGATATGAATTGCCTTTAAGACTGTAAAGTTTCATTTAAAAATTCGTATGTTTGGCCAAGATATGGGCTAAAAACCGTAGGTGATTAATTTTTTGCGCACCTTGTATATATAAGGTCGTTGGGTTAGTAAACCAATTGAAAAGTTAATAGAAATTGCGTCAGCATGCTCAGTTCACTGGTGATTTTGTGAACAAATTGAGCTAGTTCGCAAAACGTCACACCAAATCTTGATGTGGCGCGGTTTGTGTTACGACATGCGGCCATCTTGAACGTAGGCGTTGCAATGTCAATCTGCACGCCTCAGAACACGGTCACGTTGAGAAAGATGGCTGACGACTACATTGATAGTGCGCTAGAACAGCAGCTTTAAGCTCATATGTCATTGTGTCATTGTATGAAACCAATAGACTATACATATAGGCCTGTGTGGTTCTGTTTTACCAGATATCTAAAACAATTGTTTTGTCTAGTTTTACAGCTATCCTCATTAATTTCTTTAATTAATGTTCTGTGTATACTCTTTTATTTCACATTTTCTGTTGTTTGGCTGTTGTCCTGCGTCTTTGACGTAATAAACGTGTTCATGAACCGTCAGCTGTTTATCTCACGATTTTGGGCGACTTTTTGACGTGATAACGCGATAAAGTTTTCCGAAATCTTGCAGCCCTGATAATAGGCACGTTCAAACTGTCGGCATGCGCTGCAATTATAGGCGCTGTCGGCGTTACAAGCAGGATTTGCTTCTTGCCGGTGTAACCGGATATTCAATCCTCCATTAAAACTTTCCGAGCAGTGCCGGTGTCACGAAACCGAGTATCCCCCCTAAAGCTATCCGGGGGGATGGATTAATCTTTCCCCCCGGATGGAATTAACCGGTCTATACTATCCGGGGGGATAAGCCGTTTCTATCCCCCATCGTCTGAAATCATCCCCCGGGGGGATAAAAATGTACACGTTATAAGGTATCGTTTTTAAAAAGCGTAGAGATTGCAAATAATAATTATGCTTTATTCTAAATCCAAACCCAACCCAAGGACAGATGGGAGCAGTCACAAATGTGCGCTGGATAAATGAGACAATTGTAGAAGCAATAATTATACTAGAAATAAAGTAGAATTATAAAATAACACAAAAGAGTTAACTGCAAAATTCCAATTAAATCTTTTGGAGCAAGAAGACACCAAACACGTACGTAACGGCCTAAATGCAAAAAACAGTAGACTTTGAAATACTTTTAAACATTATAAGACGAGAAAACATTCGAGATTATAAATCATGTAAAATGCGTTTGGGAGCCTCTTTCCACATTTATTTGCCAACCCATATCTTACAGGCACTAACTAGGTGACACAGCAACGGAAACTGGACATTCAAACTGTGGGCCCTAGGTCTATCACTTTAAGATCTGTCACTTTCGTACCGGTGTAGCCTTCAACCTTGTTAGTGTCATTCAGTCATTCCGATTGGGTCTAAAGCGAGTGTTTGTTCGTATTATTTAGAACAAATAAAAACTTGTTAATGTCACGGCAGAGCAATGAAATTGAGGCTTTAGTCGAAGAAGAATTTGAGCTAAGAAGAACGTTCGAAAATGTGTGGACTTGTAACAACTTATTGAAGAGGACACGCAGAGATCTAATCGAAGCTTTAAACTACTGGTACACGATTGTCCCTTGAACGTAAGCAATACTGTGGATGAATTTAATTATTTAGCAGCAAACAGGGCAACTCGAGGACAAATTGCCAAAACACCCCCGCTCCGAGTTAATGAGCAGCTCTTTAACCTATAACTCAACCTGTGTATTCAAACAACGTCGGTGCGACTGTTAATGTCGTTTGTGTATTGAGATTATGAGACTTCTCATTGCCATAATTATAGATTTGTTATAGTTAGATAGAAGAAGAGAGAGAGAAAGACAAAGAGACAGACAGACAGAAAGATAGATAGACAGACTGATAGACAGACACAGATGGAGACACAGACACACATACAGACACACATAAAGACAGAAAATAGTCCTAACGTGATTATCATTAGGCCCATATATTATATATTTAGCATTACTTTTACTCCAGACCATCACTGGCAGAGCTATAAAAGGAATAAAAGTACAACATATGTAATCAAGTTGCAGGGGATACTTTTTGAAGGGGGATAATTTTGTACGACTCGTGGGGGATACTTTTGCACGACGGGGGATAATCCCTCCCGTTCAGATTCATCCGGCCGGATACTCTAGTTCGCAAAGGGGATACGATTAATACGGGGGATACTCTATTTCGTGACACCGGCGCTAGGGTTCCGGAGGCCCCCCCCAAAAAAAACTTGAGGCCCCCATACCTTGAGCTGTCACCTCAGCAAAATTTCTCACAATATAAGTGCTGAAAGACTTCAATAAATGTCCCCTCCCAATTGGTAAGTTTTTTCGAATTTCCATGCTGTAATGGTAAAATTTTAAGCTGTCGTCTTTACAAAAATTGCTCATTTTTCAATGCTGTTAGTCGTGGTTTAGGACTTCATAGTGTCCCCTCTCCATTGTTTAAATTTGTCCAATTTTCCAACTGTAATGGTAGCATATAGGCTGCCATCTTAACAAAAATGATTATTATTGATGGGCAGTGGATGATACTTATGAAATATTTCTGAAATATTGGGGATACAAGGATTCCGTCCCAACCACAAACTGTGGGGCCATGCCTCTGTCCACATCCCCAAAGTCTCCTCTTTGGTTGAAGGACAGTGCTCTATTGGTTTGCGTCATATTATATTATTTTGTATGATTTGCGTTAAAACATAATTCGGAGCTGGTTTCAGGAATGAACAGTAATGAAAGGTATAATTACCAGCTACATTTCAGGCCCCTTGCAAATTTGAGATCAGACACATACCAAGGACATCTGGGACCCTACGCCAGCTTTAATGTTTGGACCTTACGCAGGTTTTATTTTGAGGCCTCATCCAAATAGTAATTAGAATAAGTTAAAATTTACAAAAGTTGTGTTTGACAAAAATGGACGAAATTGCCTGATCGAGTTGGTTTAAATGGCTTTATACTTACGCCCCAAATCGGTATGATATTTGCATTAGGTCTGCTATGGCAGTGCAATATGGTTAGTTGAGGCGTGCACCAGACCGGATCTGTACAGTCACATATTATAGGCATAATGACCAGCTAAATTTGGGGGCCCCTTTAAAACTCTAATGGTTTTATGCTTACGCCCAAATCAGTATGATATTTGCTTTAGGTCTGCTATGGCAGTGCCATATGGTTAGTTGAGGCATGCACCAGACCGGATCTGTACAGAACCAAATAGAAATAGGCATATTGACCAGCTAAATTTGGGAGCCCCCTTCAAACTCGAGGCCCCCCGGACGGGGGGTTCGGGAGGTGCTAACGCCGGCACTGTTTCCGAGGGGTGGAATATACGGGGTGTAGAGCATCCGGGTGGGATAAACCATTCTATCCCAATTATTGAAAATGCACATAATTGATCAAATGTTTCCTGTAATCAAAATTTAAAATAATTCTTATTGGTTTTTAGTGTCCTAAGCAATGTTTAAAGCAAAGCAGCTCGCCTTTATTTAGTGACTTTGCAAGTGCACAGGTCCTTAAGTGTTCTAAATGTTTCAAGTGTTCTTTAAAAAAGCAAATCAAGTTATCTGGTAGAAATGTTTGAAGGGGAGGCCAAAATTTGTGACCTTGGGTCAAAAAAAATTTCGTTGATCTTCGACTGAAAAAATTGATGACTTTTTAGTCATTCGGTTAAAAATGTGTCAAAAGTGAAAACATATCAATTTTTCCCCGGCCAAAATAGATAGCTGACGACCTTTTTAGTCATTTCCCATCTGTTTTGCTCGAAATTGTCTTGAAAAGATATACCATTTTCCAATGCAATACTAAGATAGCTGGTGGTCTGGTGTTATGCTTTATCTCTCTCACCTTTTCTCACTGCATTGATTGAAAGCTTGTTGAAACCTGATGGAGGCTACATCCTATGGCATTTCATAAGGGGGGTGGGCATGGCCGGATTGACTCCCGAGATCCTGGATCCGCCCTGGTGGCCAATCATTATGTCTATAACTGACAACCGTCCCGTATTGGCCAATGGTATATAATACATCACGGACGGAATTATCGACAGAAGAATTGTTGAGAGCAACCGAAGACAGGAGAGGATGGAGAAGAATTGTCCAAAATGCGACTAACAATCGTGTTGAGGAAGGTTGAAGGCAAGGCAAGGCATAATATTATATAGGCCTACATCGGAATAATTATGACTAGTGCGTTAACTTGTCTGCATGGGTTGATGCCGGAACTTGTATTATACCGGAACTTGTTGCTGACTTGTTGATACCCACTCTAACGAGCATAATGATGTTCAAATAACTGCACACCAAATTCAAACAGCCGGTGACACGAAACGGAGTATCCCCCTGAAAGCTATCCGGGGGGATGAATTAATCTATCCCCCGGATGGAATTAACCGGTCTATACTATCCGGGGGATAAACCATTCTATCCCTTTTTTGAAAAATGCGCATAATAAATTTTTTATGCTGTAATCAAACTTTTAAGTGACTCTAATTGTTTTAAGTGTCCTAAGCAATGCTCAGATAAAGGCAACGCGAATTTATTTAGTGACTCCGAGTGTTCTTAAGTGTTTTAAATGTTTTAAGTTCTCTAAAAACAGGACAAAACAAATTATCTAGTAGGAATAAACATACCTGTGGGATCCATTTTAGGGCCTTTGCTTTACATTTTATTTACAGCTGACCTAAATAAGATTCTGTCTTCAGTGGGGGTTGCTGCACATCAATATGCTGATGACACACAGGCATATGTCCAGGGTCCAGCTTTAGAGGCTATCTCACTTGTGGAAAAAATACTTATGACGTCGGATACGATTGGTGCCTGGATGTCATCCAATCGCCTCAGGTTAAATCCTGGTAAAACACAATTTATTTGGGTTGGAAGTCGTGTGCAAGTTTCTAAAATTGATATGCAAAATCTGCAACATTGCTTTCCTGGCATGACTTTTTCTACCACTGTGCGTGATTTGGGTGTGACCTTGGACCAGGAATTGAGCCTTTCTGATCACGTGAGGAATGTATGTCGCACTTGCTTCTACCATCTTCGTCAAATTCGCTCGGTACGTCGCTCACTTACAACCAAAGCTGCCACTACTCTGATGCATGCATTTATATGCACGAGAGTTGACTATGGTAGTGCCATCTATGCGGGTTTAACACTTTCACGCATTAATAAGTTGCAATCTGTCCTTAATGCTGCGGCCCGCCTGATTGGCGGCATACCAAAGTTTGGGCATATATCAAGTTTTATACGGGAAGAACTGCACTGGTTGCCAATGCAAAAACGTATTGAGTTTAAGATTTTAATGTTCATGCGCAATTGCCTAGCAGGCCAAGCTCCGATCTATCTTATGGAACTCTGTGTACCTGTGCTGTCCATCCCAGGCCGTAGATTCCTTCGCTCTGCGACGCATGGTGACCTGGTTGTCCCTAGGGCTCGATCTTCCACAGTGCTTCATAGTAGCTTTGCTATGGTTGGTCCGTCTTTTTGGAATAAGTTACCTATTAGTCTCCGCAATGAACTTCTTTGTATTTCTTTGCCCCTTTTCCGCAAGCGTTTGAAAACCACTCTCTTTGATTGTGGTTAGGTGTCAGGTCGGGAGCGCCTCTGAGGAGTTCTCTTGAAGTGGCGCTATATAAATGTACGATTACAATTACAATTACAATTAGCCTACCTGTTAGTATCATTGTTCAAAGCAAAGCAGATAAAAATCAATTAGCAAGAAAAAATACACGCGGAAGCGGTTTTTTCGACTTTTTGTAATTTGGGGGATACAATTGATACGGGGAATAATCTATTTCGTGACACCGGACCTAAACAAGTCTTACCGAATGGGCTCTACAATATTTTACGGTAATAGAATAAAGTGCAGATGCTTAGTACTTAGTACTTAGTCCTTCCTGTGCATGCCTGCACATCGGGCGACGCATCTCCTCCACTCCACTATATATCCATCGCCAGTTCCTCCGCCTCCTCCCATGTCAGCTCCAGGCGTCTTAGGTCGTTTCTTGACAATCCTTGCCTCGTGGATCCCCCCTTCTCCCTCCTTGACTTCCAGCACGTTGTCAGATTTGAGGATTTGTTGCGTCGTTTCTGTTGCAAGCGTGTGTTTTACCCGGGTGGGTTGCAAGCCCACCGAGGAACCCTCCTCCTTTATCCTGGCTTGGGACAGGCTCAGGCCATCCGAAGAATAGCCTGAGGTGGAGTGCAGATGGGAACCCGACAATTCGGAATTTGACTCGGCTATCGAATAGACTATATGTCTTGAGTTAACGCCTGTGAATAACCTTGTTCCCATGAATGACTTTTCTTCCTTAAGCAGTTTGGGCACTATTTAATCGAGACTACGTTTACGATATTTAATAAACGGTTTATGTATAGCTTCAAATTATTACACATATAATTTTAACCACTTGCCCTTTTTTGGTACGTCTTCAACGTCTAGCTACAAGCTGTAAAACGTAGATTCTATCCTAGACATGTAGACACAGCATCCGCTACACGCAGTGGTGTGAGCAGTGTTTTCAGGATGTGGCCCATCGAATGATCAAAGCTGGCATCCCGTTCTGGTAACTGTGCCATAAGTTGCCCGAAGATTTACTGCAGGTCACTGCGGAAGGGTGGTGGTACAACGACGATACGGAACAGAAGCCTGGGGTCAGCGCATAATTAAGTAAAGCTCGAGGGTGTGTGGGTGGGGTCATTAAAAACGTTTCCAGACGTTACGTGGGATGGGTGGGGAGCTGAACGTTGCAAAAGTTAATTTGTAAATGGTTTCAGATTTACATAAAATGACACAATGATACGATTGAAGTTTAAATTTCGTGAGACCATGGGTGCCGCACATGGGGGCATGAGGAGCACTTGCCCCCTCCCCGCTGGAAAATTAAAACTTGTTTTTCTCACTGCTACTTTTGGGGTTTATAACAAATTTCTTTGGATTAGAGAATTTAAAAAACTACTTTTAACTAATACTTTTAGATTTTTTAAACCAATTTCTCTGCAAAAAGAAACAATTCATGTTGGAAATTTAAAAAAATGAAACTGAGAAATTTGCATCAAGAAACCTCTATGAAAAATACCCATGCATGTTCCTAACTCCCTGCTTTGCATTTTTTTAACCTCTTATAAATATATATAAATTCGTTTTAATGAGAAAAGACAATCTGACAATAACGCAGAAATGTTAACATGAGAGATAATGAATAATTAAAGTTAAAAGTTCAATTAGTTAGTCTTAGAGTTAGCTAGTAAATATTTTTATATAATTATCGTGGTATAAATTGAGAATTATCCTTTAGTGGGAGAGTATAGTTGTGTGCTCTAGGTCTTAGTTGGTGAGAGGAGGGGGGTCGGAGAGGAGGTAGGAGTTGGTGAAGTACATGTTTGGGGTTGTGTATTATGGAGAAAAGGAGTTTTGCATCAGCTATGTTGGCAAGTTCGGAGACAGTTGGGAAGGTTTGCTCTAAGTAGCCTAGGCGTTTTGCTTTTTATAGGAGTTACAAATTGTTTTAACCTTAATTATCGTGTTTTCCCCCTTCTGCAAAAATTTCTGCGGGCGCCGAATCCCATGCGTGACACAGATGTAAGAATTAACCGAAATAGGCCACATAATTATACTTATACGAAGAAGATCCGCCAGCATAAATTCCAGCTCAATACATCTGTTCTCCAGTGGCGGATTTAGGATTTATTGCATGGGGTGGCGCGAGTATAATTTCAAGAGGACGCCTGTACTTACATATAGTTACATGTAAATAGAGTAAATTAATTATAATTATTCATCCGATTTAGCCGAATGCAACAAACAGAATCAGGATTCTGAGCTGAAACTTTTATAAACTTGTGAACTTGACTACTTGCCTGAGTTACATAAATTTATGCTCATATATAATTATATAAAGAATATTTATTAATGTTATTTATTGCAGAAACTTGTTAGTTTATATAAATTGCTTTCTGCGTGATTTCATTGAAGCAAAACGATTTGTAGTCGATTCAAAGTCGATGTCCTCAGCAAGACCACGTTCAGTTTAAATTAATGCCAAACAAGATAGACGTTCGTTTGTCATGGTCGATCGCAAAAAACTTTTGATAATTGATAATCTTCAATTTACTTAAACTTCTTGCACCGGAACTTGGATAATAACTTAAATAAAAATCATCTTCAGAATAGGAGTTGAGTTCGAACTGGAATTAGAACGAAAATTATTTCAACACCCGGAACTGGAATCACCTTCAGATCGGGAAGGTAATCAGGACCGGGATTAATAGAACATGGGAACTGAAGTAGATTTTTTCAACCAGAGAGAATTATTTTTAAAACTGTCACTGAAATATGACCGTATACACTGTAATATTGTGGGGCGAGGTAATGTAGTGGGTATGTTCGTCGCCTTGCAGCCGGAGGGTTGCAGGTTCGAATCCACCTCAAACCGCCGTGTAGGGACCTTGAGCAACATCTTCACTCGCACTGAGTCGCGAGCTTGAAGGGACTATAGAAAGGAATGAATGAATAAATAAATGAATGAATAAATAAATAAATAGATAAATAAATGAATATTGTCGCAGGTGACGCAGAGAGAGTTCCGCAAGGAGCTCCGCCTGCCGCAGCACTGAGACGTCGAGCGAGTCGACCACAGCCTTACGCCGGAGGGGAAGTCGACCTGACCCTCAAGAGCGACAAGCCCTACAAGTGCGAGGTCACGACCGAGGAACTTCCACGAACGACGGACAGGAAGTGGACGAGCTCTAGTCGGTGGTTTGGGGAGGGGGAGGAGTGTCGCCAGGGGGCGCGCTGCGTGTCGCCAATGGCAACCGGTGCATGCGGATCGGGTCGCGCGCGTTGCATGCAGTCGACTGTTGACGTCACTCGAGTGGCGTTGCTATGGGAACGAGCTGCCGGGCGGTTGCTATGGGGATGGATTGTTGAGCGAACTGCGGTTGGCGATGTGTGATCATGATGTAAATTGTTCTTATAGTTGCTGTGGCTACCGTGTGGCCGTGGAGACGGAGTGTGCAAGTGGTAGGCGTGCAGGAACAGGGACCCGAAGGGTCACGGATTCGAATCTCGTCGGTCTGTCTATCTGCATAACTGTTTGTCTGTTTCTGTCTGTCTGTTTGTCCAATTGTAGATCTGTTTGTTTGCCTGTTTGTCTGCCTGTCTTTCTGTCTCTGTCTGTATGCGTATGTCTGTTTCTGTCTGTTTGTCCATTTGCTTATTTGTTTGTATCTGTCTTTGTCTGTCTGTCTGTCTATCTGTCTCTGTTTCGCTTCCACGAAACCCGCTTCGCAAAAGACAACTTCGATGATTTTGTAATACATTGATGTCGCAAATTATTCTTATAGGATGATGTACAATCTAGTCTTTCGAAAACAACAGTTAAAATAAAAAATATAAAACCAACCATTGTATTTATAGACCTGGTTAAAAAGGACTGAATTCCAGACTGTGCGGTTGGTGATTACAATTTAATGTTTTCGATTTTTAAGCGATATCTCTGTTAACGCTCCCACGTGGTTCCCGTGTTGTACCCATACTCCAGTTTAGCATCAAGATTTCTTGAGCAAGCTATCGGGTACGGAATGTATTATGACACATGAACATTTGCTGCATTTGAAACAGGCAGTTGCATAGTATGAAACTTAGGGCTTACATAACATAGGTTCTATAGTAGAATACAACTTTTTGTAATGCAATACTAAGTACAACAGTTACTGTACAATAGGGTGCAGTGAAAAAGAAAATTTTCGAATTTCAACAAGTAAGAGCGAGAGAAAGTTGTCAATATATATCAGAAGTAATCTGTAAAATTAATGCAGCGATTGTTATAGATCTTTTACCTCCCCAACGACTTTGTAGGTAGGGTTGGTCGTAACGAGTAACGCGTGTTTTTGAAATTTTTACCATCTTTGCAGTGTGATATTGTTGACTAAATGTAGGCTGGCAAAAATTTCCTCCTACATTTTATGTTACCGTGTTGCTTGTAGATTCAAGAAATATTTTTTAAAAGCCTTGTGAAATTAATAATGGACAGTTTGGACACACCAAAGTTGAACAAAATCACCAAAGAAATGGCAAAGCAATAACACAAGACATTTAAAATTGAAGAAAAACCATTATGTTGTAGACGTTACACACAGTCGCACACTCACGATCTCCCAGTCGCACATGACTGACTAATAGTGACTATTGAGTAATTGACATATCAAAATGTTCCCTATTACCCAATACTCAATAGGGCCAATATCCCATTACCCAACACAATACTCCGATTTCGTGTTGAAAACTGGCATAATAGATCTAGCCTCCAGTCGCGCTCTTATGTATTTCTCGATGTATTACCGCGCATACAGCTGACGATGCCTCTCTTACCAACTTTATGCAGCGTTCCACAGCTTGGGTGTGACAAGGGAATCTTGGAAAGTTGATCAGTGGCGATTCCTTACATTTCACAAAAGCTGTAATATCAACGTCAGAAATACTGGCTGTTAACGGTGGTTCAGTTACGTGACATGATTGCCAGTCTATTAGTTCCGTATAATCTTCAGCATTGCAGTTGAATTCTGGCACTTTGAATACTCGTACGGCGATTTTGGCAGTGTGTTCACTCCTGGCTTTCAGTATTCGACGCAAACCTAATTCGCGGATGTGTTTTCTGTCATCGGTTATCATTCCAAGTAGCAGATTTTCTGGGTGACCAAAGTATCCGTTGCGATTAAGTGTTGCATTGACAACCTTCCTAAAATCGTCGGGTAGATATCTTGACAAATGAATTGTTTGCCACAGATGTCTTGACCCATCCTTGCATGACGGCTTACTCTTTATTGAGAACCACATTTGAGCGTAAACTGTGACGACATATCGCGTCAGAGTTTTCAAACTGTCTGATGGATCTGCAGTGGCAACATACAAACGCAATAACCTATTTGCAGTCGTCAACCATCTTGAATGATTCATTGCGCCAGGTGCTCTCTTTAACAGAGATAATGGACAATGACCACTGGATACGGCGCTTGTAATCTCCAACAAATACATCTGGTCGGTGCTTAGTTCACTAATGTTAACATCCGGTAAATTCACTAGAATCTTTTCGAATTCAGAAATTAGCAATTCCTCACAGTTTGACAACGCTTTGCCGATCGGACCAGAAAATGCACGCGGGCCACTTGTTGGTCCATCAAGATGTTGCAGTAAGTGACGAAGTGGCAACTCATTGCAATGCAGCTGGCATGCGAGCCACTGCAGTGGCTTCTGAAGTCTCAAGTTCCAACAATCGTAGCCTATTACTCCACAGTTTTTTTCCAGTATTAACGTTAGTGCCATCGCACCCAACAGCGACAACTTTATCGACAGCTAGCCTATCTTGTTCAAAGAAAAGAAATCAGTTATTCTTGACTTTATGTCTTTTGCAGTTCCGGACTTTGGTGTCACATGGCCAAGGTAAGAAGATCCTGGTTCCTGGAGTAAGGAATAATGTTCTTCGGTTACAGTTCTGCGATAATATTTACAATTATGTTCACTGTTAACCATTGTCTTATCTTTGCGACCGTCAAAATATATTCCACAAAGATCTTCAGAGATTTGTTTATATTGCAACTGCTTCCTTTTCTTTCTTCGCTCTCGTCTTACTTTGCTGGGTTCAATGACGTTGCGACAATCATCTGCACTAACTAGTCCAAAGTCTTGCAGCACAGCGGAAGCGATAGCAGCAGCAGATCTGTCTGACACCATATGTCTGTCACATGCTCTGGCTAGTGCTGGCATAGAACGTCTTGGGGCACAAGCACGACGCTTAGCACGTGCTTTTGGAGTCAGAGCCATTGCTTCAATCAAAACTTCACTGCTCTGCCCAGTGCCACTGTGCCCAGTCTGCCCACATTGTTCTTCACTGTCTTCAGTCACCCGTTCTTCAATCTGGTTGTCATCGATAGCTTCTTCGATTTCTTCATAATTACAGACGTTTCGCGAGCTGACAACTTCCGAAATTTTTCACTTCGGCTCACTTCATCATCCTTTCGCTTTTGTCGTTTTTCAAGTTTCTTTGTCATGCTGTAGTCGACTGTGTTGATACACATTAATCGTGTTGTTCGTTGGTCAATCAGAAACTCCTTTTCTTCAGCTGGAACTTTGCGTTCTTTATCGCAAACACATGAAGTTGTCAAGCATTTGCAAGCAGCAATATCATAGACTATTATTATTTTTAGATTGAAATAATCTACGCGAGTTATTCGTTACGACTCCCCCTACCTACAAAGTCGTTGGGGAGGTGAAAGATCTGTTATAATCGCTGCAAAAATGGTTGCACATTACTTCTAATATATAGTGTCAACTTTCCCTCGCTCTTACCTGTTGAAAGAAACCAAAAAATATAATGACCATTACATTCACTGCACCCTACTGTACAACTGTATTTGATACAATGCAATGCAGCCATAATGGATGCAATACAATACAAATGTGTCCGATACAAAGCAATACAACTATATTTGTGGGGCGCGGTGGTAGTGTAGTGGTGGCGTCGTCACCGTGAAGTTCGAATCCACCTCGCCGCGTAGGGACCTTGGGCAAGTCCTTCACTCGCAATTGCTCAGCGCTTCGGCGTGAAACTCCGATGCAGTGTCCGCGCTGTAGTCGGGAGCGCCTCTGAGTAGCGGTTGAAGGCTGGAAGAGGCGCTATAACAAGTGCGCATACAAAAAATTTGATACAATACAATGCAACTATATAATAATAATAATGTAAATAATGTAAATAATAATAATAATAATAATAATAATAATAATAATTATAGCAATAATATTACTATAATAATGGTAATAATAATGATAATAAAATATATTTTTTTAAATAATAATAATAAAATAATAATAATGATAATAATAAATGATAATGATAATAATAATATAAAATAATAATAATGGTAATAAAATAATAATAATAAGTGTTATCATTGCTGTTGCCTTACACAGCACTTTGCTCTTCCAGATCTTGACATGGATGTCCACTCTAAAGGTAAATTTTCTTAGTGTTATCTGAAACCTGAGGGATTATAGATACCGTAATAATTATTATAACACTGTTACTATGAGCAGATGATCGCAAATTAGGGGAAGATAACGACAATATAATTGTAGTAGACCTACAAATTCATAATAATATTATTAATATTATTATAGCAGTCACATACAACATAACAAAATTTAGTCACTGATGTGTACGGTGAAATAATTTATACGCTTTCTAAATGAAACGAAGTTTTCGAAGAAGAAACCTGCGAATGATGTGTTCAAAGCGAAGATTAATTTTCTGAGCAGCAAAATCAGAAATTACTTCGATATATGGACGATTACAGTCGATACAACATCTCACTTTTAAATATCTCGCAAGAAAATGTCTCCCAAGAAAATAAGAGCATTTAGTGGTTTTATATTTGAGAAGAAAGAGGAGGTCACACGCATCATGGTAAACGATTCGAGCAAAACATTGCTCAAACGTTGATTCGTCAGATATCTCGGCTTCCCCCATGTCGCCATTCAGGGGAGATAAATAATAGAAAAATGTGTGAAAACCCAACAAAGATTGAACGTCACGATCAAAAAAGGAGTCAATCGGAGGTATCAATAAAACATTCGCAAATAAAGATTCCTTCAAATTGCTCGGCAGATCAGACTCATGAAGAATTCGCTCGCATAAAGTCAGCACTTCGTCGTATTTGTGGCTCTTGTAAAGGTGCAGAGCACGATAGCAGTCAGCTGTATTGCACCGGATACCGAAGTCTTTGCGAATTGCATTGTAAAATGTTGTCATATTTTCCGACGCATGTTCCATTAGAACTTCATTTACTCTTTGATTAACCAAGAAATCATTCGCAGATGTAGTCCTGATCTCCGTGAATATGTCCACGCGGCGATAAGTTATCTGTCTGACAGCATTGAAATTATTAAACATTTTCGAGACAGCAAATTGTGGTTTTAAAAGAGTCTTCAAATACTCGTCCATAAAAAATACTGATTGTGGTACAACGTGATAAAAATGAAGTTGCCTATCTGCCTTTTGGTGAGATATTACAGATATATAATGTGTAAACACTTCTGGCGAAATACGCAGATCAGTATAGATCTGCCTACCAATGCAATGAAGATTGGGTTTACTGCTCGTAATCTTCTTGTGGAGCTCACGCAATCCCACGATTCTTGCGATATCGTCAATAAACAGAAGACAGCCTGCATTTAATGTTTCATTTCTTTCCTCTTGTGCAGACTGATCTTCGAGAACTGCCAAACACAAACGTATTGCTTCTTGATATTCTGAATCGATAAAATTGAGAGACGCAAGATAGGCCAAAGCTGCAAGAACAATGCCATTGAATTCAAATTCGCCATATAATATGGATTTTCTAAGAAATTCTTTTGACAGGATAGACATGAGTTGAAATTCTGAACGATTGTTAGATTCCGTTAAATTGACCATGATAGCTTGCGCTCGGATGAATTGAATCCGACTGCTGTGAACACTTTCTGAAAATGTGATGGCTGTCGGAAATCTATGATGCACAGATTTTACATTTTTGGGTTGCAATGAAATTGCGTTGACAATCTCAACAAAGAAACCGCTATGCCATGAAATATCACCGCGATCAATGCCATATGTGACGTGCAAAATATGCAGAACGATGCCATAGTACGTGAGACATGAGACGTTCTGTATTGTTGGCAGATCTGACAGTAAACTGTTCCTCATCAAATCTAGACATCTTGAATGATATCCTATAGTGAAGCTCCAGCGCATTCCGCAACTGTATATGTGTTGCATAGTACTATGAGAATATCTGAATGTGGTAAAGACCAAAACGTCCAATGTTTCTGCTTCATTCGCTTTCCATAATTCTAGAAGTTGCAACATGGGAGTCTTCTCGCTTGTTATCCTCATAAAATGTCTCCGAAAGAAAAACTGAATGTAATTTTCTTCGAACCAATGACAAAGAATCATAGAATCTCGATATTCGATAAGTCGTCTTTTAATGTTGTCGATAATTGTGGATTGCGATGGCTCATGAAATAGATTTGCTTCAGGGATAAAGTAGTTCGGATAGTCTCGTTTCCTTAGCCATTCTGAAAGTTTTTGTAGCAACCCGCAGCAGACCTTAATAACGGAAGAGGTATTCCACCATTCCGACGACATCTCTTCACAAGTCCATAGCATCAGAGTCTTAATGTGATACGTACAGAGAACCTCATCTTCCTTCAGACAATCCTTTAGAATTAATTCTTTCTTTGCGAAGAAGCGCAGCAGATGATAGACGATCTGCTGAATGGGAGTCCAGCTCTGGAGCAAAATTACCTCAGCCAAGGAGAATGAAAATCTCCACTGTAGTTCATCGTCTCTGCAGGAACGATGCTGAGCGTAGACAACATGACAACCGTTTTGTGCAACCTCGGCGATTGTATCAGTCGTCGGCCATTCATTATTCCTAGGTCGTTTAAGCCAACCTTCGGCTGCTTTAGGCCACTGAGGACACCACACGCTAAAGACGGTATCATTTTGGACAAAAAGCCCAGGTGCTCTTTCTTCTTGGTGAAAAATCGCTGGGCTGCTTCTAACGTTTGGCAAAGCATTTCGCCCACGAGTGCAACGAGGACGCCAATTTGAAAGGTTTATATTCGTGTTTGGGAACACGAAGGTATTTATAAGAGCTGTCCGGGTGAATTCGTACTTCTTATATCTCCAATTAAAGTTCACTTTACCCAAAAC
Source organism: Lumbricus terrestris (assembly GCA_949752735.1). Classification (NCBI taxonomy): domain Eukaryota; kingdom Metazoa; phylum Annelida; class Clitellata; order Crassiclitellata; family Lumbricidae; genus Lumbricus; species Lumbricus terrestris. The sequence goes on along the minus strand of OX457049.1, from coordinate 28,028,918 downwards.
TCTTAGTCGAACAAAGCCCGGGCACCTCTCGCATGGCTCAATCTCGTAGCACTCGATCGTGTCGGAAAGGCCACTCTGATCAATTGGCAGCACAACAGACTCACCACTGAAAGCTATTTCATCTGCACTGACGATTAAGTTATCAGTATCACCAATACATGAATTCAGCGGTCGGATATAGAACTCAACAGCGCTGCCACAAAAGATTGTATAAAACTTTGGTTGAGAGCCAGAGGTTGCTATTAAATCATGCATATGATCAAATGAAGCGAAAAAAGTCTTTGGAAGCCGACGGCAGTTGCCGACGATGAAGGCAGATACCAGATCTTCGTGTCTCGATCTATCCACACATTCCGTCATCCTAAATTTTAAAGTATAGGGTGACACGAAAGTTCGTTCTTTCGAGTCACCATATATATATATATATATATATATATATACATGTATATAAACATCTCCATCTTACAAGTTCATCATTTTCATTATTAACTTCAGTTCTATCATTATCGTTACCATCATCATATTATTCATCAACAAAAAAACATCAGCAGCAGCGGCACAATAGCATTGGCATCAATAGTGTTCTCATCGCCGTCAACAACGCCGCATATACCACCGTCATCGTCATCATCATCATGATCATCATCATCATCAACATCATCATCATAATCATCGGCTGAAACATCATTATCAAGACACATAAAATCTAGTTATCACCAGTTAGAAAAATTCTCTTTGTCGCTCAAGTTCGACCAGCGGTTTTTCAGGTGCAGTCATAAATTTGCAAAGTGAAAATCCTAAATGTTAAAAATGGTCATCTCCAATGATTCAACTCTTTTATAATTTTTAAACGTACATTCCGTGATTGGCTAATTTAAGATAGAATTTTTCGCAGTCAGATCCAGGATATGCCGCATTATATAGGCCAGGGTTGCCAGGTCGTCACGAATAGCGCGGGTTGGGCTCCTTTCAAAGCGCTTGCGACTTTCGTCTTCGCCACCTCGCGATATTTTTTGCACCTTTTGAATTGTCTCGCGGTCGCCACGTTAAATTCTCAAAAATTGACCTCAATACATTACCATTACTGTGACCAGACTCTTGTGGTGTTGCCTACCTATTAATAAATACACTATTTCTCTATGCACTAGATTACTCGGCACTTCAATTTTTACGTCAATGGTTTCATCACGTGTCTTCTGACTATCGTCTTTCTATTACGACCATGATGTAGGAAATACGATGGTGACCGCACTCACGCCTCGAATTTGGCTAATTTAATTACATTCGCCAGATGGCAGTGGCGCTCCGAGTGCCGCTTTATCCATGGCACGTATAGTAAACGCGTGTGTGCTCATACGTTTCTGACATATTTGGAAGTGCGATTAGTCATCATCATCAGTCCTTTACATGCAGTTCTGCACATTGGGCAATGCAGCTCCTCCGCGATTAGTGGGAAAATATTAATTCTCTGATACTCCTTTACCCAATTTGGACTAGTATCTTATCCCTAAGCCAGTATCCAATTTGCACTGTAGCATATACACGAAACAGTACAGCCACAGACTGCAGCACAGACTGCCGCAGTCAGAATCCCACCTTCACCGTATTAAATGCAGGCTCATTAGAAATCTACCAGTCCTGAGCAGTACAGAAATTTAAGCAGAGTTCCACTACAATCCAATTCCAGCACAATACAGTACAACACAGTACCAATCAGTACAACACAGTACCAATATATGCTGTACAATGAGTACAGACTAGCCTACAGTTAATTATTGTATTAGTCTACTATCACAGTATGGCTACAATACTGGAAATTATGGATGTAGATTAAGCCTACACGTACAGCTACCGTCTGTCTGTCCGTGTCTGTCTGTGTGTCAAAGACTGCCTGTTCATGTCAGTCTACATGTCTTTTTGTGTATGTCTATATCTGTCTGCCTATGTCTCTCTGTTTCTGTCTTATACATAGAATCTGTATATATGTCTGTTTGTGCCTGTCTATATCTCACCCTGACTTTGTCTGTCTATGTTGCCTGCCTATGTACGTCTATATGCCATTGTCTACCTGTCTCTGTCTGTGTCTATCTGCCTATGTCTATGTATGCTTATCTGTCTATGTCTGTACATGTATGTGTCTGTTTGTGTCTGTCTAAACCTGCCTGTCTGTGACTCTGCCTGCCCATGTCTGTCGGCATATGTCTGTAGAGGTCTGTGTCTGCCTATGTGTGTCTATACATGTTTGTCTATTAATTTTGTCTTTATATGTCTATCTTATATCTCTATAAGTAAAGAGAAGATTTTGTCTGTCTGTCTGTCTGTCTGTCTGTCTGTCTGTCTGTCTGTGTGTTTAACCGGAATGCATTTCAACAGTTTTTGAGTTTTTCACTCCAAACCTTCACTACTGTATTCGTCTCGGCATCGGACGCGTAGTCAAGGGGTTCGCAAATCTCTGTCACCATGGGGCCAGGGTGGTGGGGGCAAAGACCCTCATTTTCCCTGTTGGTCTTTGCCCTCACAGGCTTATGACAGATCTTTTCTTTCGGGGTCCCACACATGTACGTATAAAAGCAGAGGTTGACACCGTTTTACAGGTGTTTAAAGCCAGCGCTTTTGCCAGTCCGAATTTCATGGGTAGCGTATAAAAGCAGCGGTTGACACCGTTTTAGAGGTGTTTAAGGCCAGCGCTTTTTGCCAGTCCGGATTTCACGGGTCGCGTACCGGTGGAGGTCGGAGTGTGGTGGGGTCAAGGAGGGAGGAAGGAGGGGCGGTGGGATGGGATGGTGGGGTGGGGCGGAGTGTAGTGTTGAAGTGGAGTCGTGGGGTGAGGTGGATGGGGGTGGAGGGGTGGAGGGTGTGGGGTGGGGTTGTCGGATGGGGGACGGTGTGGGGTGTTGGGGTGGGGTTGTGGGTGGGAAGTGGGGGTAGAGTGGGTGGGGGTGGGATTGTGGCCGGAGCGGGTCGAATCCTAATTTCCCGGGCAACGGCGGGTACCCCAGCTAGCTTATATGTACATGTATGTGTGTGTGTTTGTATGTCTAACGTTCATGTTTGTCTGCGTTTATCTTGGCCTGTGTACGTCTGTTTGCGTTTGTCTGTCTGTGTTCCTCTGTTTGTCTGTGTTTGTCTATCTGTCAGTAAGTAGCAATAGTTACACACACAAACACACACCCATATACGTACATATACAAACACATACGCCCACACATACATAAACATACATGCACACACAACCACACATACGTAGACACATACAGGCACATACAAACACAGACACGTATACACACATATGCAAACCCATGCACACATATGCACGTATACATACACTCACACTGCACACGTGCACGCACACCTACACATGCACACACACATACGGTCACACATACACACATGCATACACGCATACATATACACGCATGCAAACACTCACACAGACCCACACACTCAGACACACGCGCACGCACACAAGAAGATCGAACAATTCGGCGTGAAAATCCAATGCATTGCCCGTGCTGTAGTCGGGAGCGCCTCTGAGTAGCGATATTGAAGTGACGCTTTAGAAATGAAAAAAGTTAAATAAAATGAATAACAAAAAATATCGCATAGCCCACATCATTTAATACGATTTCAAAACATTGCCCGTATAAACCTGAAGCAAACACTGCCGATGCGCACACGGTGAGACTCTAGCGCCACCATCGACAGAAAAAGATTCTAGCCAAAATCAATACACACGATAGATAGGAAGTGCGGTCACCATCGTATTTCCTACATCATGATTACGACCAAAGAAATTTGTGGCCAATGAACGAGGGCCACGGGCACATGGTCTCAGTTGCGTAGTCAGCAGCAAAATACAACCCGGGCAGCAGACTTATATTTACCATTGATCATAGTTTTAAGCAGGAATTGGTAGACATAGGCCTAAATCGTAGTTATTTTAACTATATAGGTGTCAATTAGGAACTAGTAGGTCCATTGTGTAAATCACTGACCTTTGCATTCAACACATTGATATCGGACGAAAATATATGTACCTTGCTACATTATAAAGTGAATAGTGCGCAAACCAGTTTTTTTATTTGTAGACTGCACAAAATCTAGTGTGGGATTTTAGTGGAGATTTTTGACGACCTGATGGTAATTTTCCCCAAACAATTTCGCAAGTCGTCAACGAAAAATCGGACGACCTTTTTTTTAGTCTTTTGGCCAGAAATCTTCCCGAGTTCCCATAGAAATAACACAAGTCGCCGCCTGTAAATTCTGATGACCTATTTTTTTAGTCATCCGCTTTAAAATTCGTCTTCCACCAAATTTTTCACTGCACAAACCCTTCATTCCATTTCGTTCTTATGTAGTAAACCGGCTGCAGTTACCTTTTCCCTAATGATTAGGCCTATCACTGCACAAGATTACTTCTACAACTGCACAAATTCATTTACAACTGCACATTTGTGTAGGACTGCACGTGAAAAAGCTCTGGCGCAAACTGCAATCATTATGCAGCCAGTTAAGATGCAACCTAGCGTCCTATCGTAGGCCCCTACTCCATTAAGACTTTTAGACAAGTCTATATACTAAACGACTAAACAAGGAAACTTGTCAGATTTGCAGAGCTATAGCAACAGTAACTATAAAGTACAGGGTGCGCCAAAAAAGACCCCCTAGGTTTTTGCCAATATTTTGACCAAAAGTAAGAATTTCCAAATGAAATTGAACATCCTTATAGACAATTCATATTTACACATTATAGCCAGATTTCATCAAAATATTTCAAACGGAACAAAAGTTACATCCCTTTTAGTGAGGTCACCCTCCGTTTTTTGACGATTCAAAAACGAAACACAACAAAAAGTAACAAAATACGATTTTATCATGTCCAATCTCAAATAACTGTTGTCAAATGAACTTGGTAGTGCTTCACAACCTGTGTTCAATGTGCCCACCACCAGTGCCGGCACTTCTTTTGAGTATCTTTGCAAAGTTCTTGATGGACCCCTCATTAATCAGGCAGATTCCTTATTTACCAATTTGATCGTCATCTTGCTAAGTGACTTCTCAGTGAAGCACAGCTACGCTGGTGCTCTGTTTCTTTTTTAAATAGTATTAATAACGATCATCTGACAATATCAAGGCTATCTGATAACAATTAATTAAGATGAGACTTAATGAAATCGTGTTTTTGCTACCTTTTTGCTGCGTTACGTCTTTGAATCGTCAAGAAACGTGGGTGGCCTCACTAAAAGTGGCATAACTTTTGTTCAGTTTGAAATATTTTTGATGGAATCTGCCCACAATGTGAAGATATGAATTGTCTTTGAGCCTGTAAAATTTCATTTGGATATTCTTACTTTTGGCCAAGATATTGGCCAGAATAATTAGATTGGTTTTTGTTACTTTTTTATTGCGTCGCGTTTTTGAATCGTCAAAAAACGGTGGGTGGATATAAAAGTTATATCACTAAAAGTGATATAACTTTTGTTGTGCTAGGAATATTTTGATGAAATCTAGCCATTATGTGTAAATATGAATTGTCTTTAAGACTGTAAAATTTCATTTGGAAATTCTTACTTTTGGTCAAGATATTGGCAAAAAACCTAAGGGGTCTTTTCTTGGCGCACCGTGTAGACGCAACCAGTGGCCAGTTACACAAAATGATGACGTAGCATCAAATTATAATATTTTCCATGCTTGAAACGATTATTCGAATCGCATACATGTAGGTCCTAAAAAGGTGAATTTAAGTAGGATTTAGTTATCGATAAAGTTAAAGGAGCATAATTAATGCGCCATGTCTGATCACTAGACTTAGGCTACTGTTTGATTTTATAAACTTAGCTATACTATCAAAGTATCAAGACTATCAATCGTGTGAAATTGGAGATTTAGGGCTCACAAAATATTGATCAAATTGTGGGGTGCGGTGGTGTAATGGGAGGGCCTATGTTCGTTTTCTTGCAGCCGGAAGGCTGCATGTTCGAATCCAGTCAATCCACCTCAAGTCACCTCGTATACATGTAGACTTTGAGCAAGACTTTGAGCAAGTCCTTCAATCCCAATTGCTTGGGCGCTAAGGCGTGAAACTCCGATGCAGTGTCCGCGCTGTAATCGGGAGCGCCTCGGAATAGTCAGCTTGAAAAGGACGCTATATAAATGGAGAAATAAATAAACTAATTAAGTAGGCCGACATCTCACAAAAGCTCTTTCTATGCGTTCGTCTGTATGCATGTAAAATGTAATAATTGCTATTAATGTAATGTGAACACTTTATTACTTACATCTTAATCTGAAGTGAGAAACTTCGTGTTAGTAGTAGTTATCTTTCGACTTAGCAACTATATACGACGGCCGATTAAGTCACGTAGACCTCGGCCTACGTTAGAAAAAAGCTGTGTTAGCCTACTATATGCTCATGCATAACTTTTCATAAGCTTGCAACCGTATACTACTTTGTCGGATATTTCGTGAAATCCTTCATATACATGTAGGCCTAGGCGAGTCCAATGCTGTATACGATTTGTACAGCCTTGCCCATGGGCGGAGTTTGGTTTAAGTTCTTGGGGGGGGACTAAAAATAACTTGGACGGAGACTCGTTCCAGAACGCGGTCCGAATCTGGTGAAAATATACCATTTTTACCGACCAAAAAACTAATGATTTTTATTTTTTATATTTTTTAGTCATTCGGTCGGACCAAAACTTACTTTTACCTTGTAGGCCTTCTTAAGGGGATTAGCCCCTAACCCCTGATAAACTCCGCCCATGGTCTCGCCATCAATCATTTTATATCTATCCTGCAGCCTGTCATAGGTTCCTCCCTGACTCCCAACATTTATTGAGTCTTTCGCGGTCTGTCCCTTCGTTGCTGAAATAATAGCCGATGAATTGTCAGAACTTCAGTAAGTGATAATCTCCACATGGTAGACTATACAGCAGCCAAGGAAAGCACGCCTATAATGCTGTTAATTGACAGAGTTTAAGAGATGGCATGCAGACTTTGAAATGTATATACTCTTGTCTGATAACCCGTTCCTCACCATCAGTGGGCCACACTGACCTCTGAGCCCTCTTCCTGCTGGACTCACAAATAACTGGATAGACAAGATCAGACATCTGTCTGTGGGTTTGCTCTGCGACTAATGGATGATGCGGGACGAAACTTTGTAGCCGCATACATACAGTTTCACATTCGTTAATAAATCGTCAGGTTCACGATTGACAGACAGCATCTATCTATAAAATTATATATTTATATAATGTGCCCGTGTATATGTATGTATACATGCATGCAAATATATATGTATATATATATATATATCGTCGCCTCAGAATTATCTTCGCGTATCTTCACTTTTATGAATTCCGAGATAATCGAGGTTAAAGTTTTGGTAAAATTTTAGGGGAAACAATTAATTTAGGCCAATAAACATCAGGCACAAACATCACATTAAAATATCAGCATCAAGGACAGTCGGGTCAGTGAGTTGCAAACAATTCATTGAAAAATATTAACTTTTAAAGTTGTTTTTGAGACATTTGCGAAATGTTTGTTATAAAATCCATGGATTTAAATCAATTTCAAGTCATCCTGACGAGAAAAAAATGAAATGATGAAATGATAAAAGAAAGCAATAAACAATCATTTGCGAGCTTGTTCGTTTCAATTTTCGCGACTTAAGACCCTTTTTTAAAATAAAATACCGTCTTTATTCCCTGGGCATACGACACTATGACACAACGAAGTGGGTATTGTGAGTATTGAGTATTGATCTCGTATCTACTTATCGTCCAATTAACTACGAGCTTTCTCTGGACATACGGCAATGCACTTCTAAACCGTGAATTGATGCTGGAGATACGGCAAAAATAGATTGGAGATGCGACAAAAAAAATCCTGAAAATGGATATGCGACAGGTAGTTTTCGTCGAATATCTTTAAAACGACTTGTTGTATCTCCTAGCGATTGGAAGTGATGAAAGATAAACAAATGTTTGCTACAAATCAAGTCTAAACTCGATTTTGGAAAAAAATGGAGTTACGCGAAGATAATTCTGAGGCGACGATATGTTGTAAGCAGGGCTGAAAGTGAGCCGGGTCGGTCCGGGTCTGCGACCCGGCATCGATTTTCGAGACCTGCTGTTGCCGGGTCTCAGCCGGGTCGCTTGTTTGCCAAAAATCAGTTGTGAATGACTAAAAAAAGATCGTCATTCTCCAAAAACTAGGTTAAAACGGTAGGATTTTTAAAGCATTTTCGGCAAATGACTAGCGTAGAAGCTTATGCCAATGAAAACACCGCAGATATGATAAACATGTCGCCGACCCGTGATGAGGTTATGTGCATCATAACCTTACTGGACGGCCCGCCGGCTTTCTGGCAGGGGCTACGCCGGTAGTCCTGTACAACTACATTAGGAAATGGGGTGTTAAATTAGCAGCAGCCCCCTAAGGAGACTTAGGGGGTCAGAGGGCGGATCCCGAAATTTGCGGTTGGGGTATATCCCCAATATTTCAGAAATATTTCAGAAATATCATTAGACTCTATAAATTTATAGAGTTTTCCACTGTTAATCCATAATGAGCAATTTACGACAGCAAAAAATTCTACCTGTGCAGTGTGGAAATTCAAAATTTTATAGGCCTACGACGTGGTGACGGTGGTGGAGACATTCATTGAACACTTAAGCCATTAAATTTTCGTTCAGCAATGAAATAATTATGAGAAATTTGTTGAGATGACGGTTTAAAATGATGCCACTGCAGTGTGGATAATTGTGTAAAAACATTTTTAAAATACAAGGGTTCACTTTTGAAGTCATAAACAGCGACTTTCGGCACTGAAAATTTGTGTGAAATGATGAGCCGTTTCGTTAAAATGACAGCCTGAAATGCAACTAGCCTACTGCAATGTGGAAATTCATCAAATTTTACCATTGGAGATTGGATATTTGTTGAACTCTTAAATTAAGTCTTTCAGCAGTGAAATTATGAGAGATTTTGCTGAGATGACAGCTTAAAATAATGCCATTATATACAGTCAGGAAATTTGACAGATTTAAACAATAGGAGAAGACACTTGCCGTAAACCACGACTATCAGCACTGAAATGATGAGCATTTTCGCTACTGGTATAGCCTAATGACAGTCTAACATGCTAGTATTGCAGCGTGTAAATTCAAAAACATTTTGATAATGGGATGGGCATATCTCCTCCACCAAACCATCCCTCTCTTAGTAATCGCAATCGATCGTAACCGTCATCTCCAAACTTCTGAAGCACTACTCAAAAGCCAAACGCGGAACACCAGCTTATTCACGAGCGCTGCGTCGAGTCAAAAGAGTTGTCCGTAAGAGTAGTCCGAAGGTGGTCCGGGTCGAGTTACCAAAGGATCAGAGGGGGCGGGACAGCAACTAAGGCGAGTGTCATCTTTACCGGGAATTGGAGGGTGGAGGATCAGATGAGTTAAGAGTTTTTGAAAAGGCGTGACTTCATTTTCGAATTAAAAGCCCAAGGTGTGATGGATGGAGGAGCCTGAGGAAGGTGATGGTGTGTGATCAGTAATGATGGTGGAGGAACTGAAAAAGATCGGAATTCAGGAGACAGATCATTCCAAATGCGTTGTGCTATGTTGGATATGGCTCGGTTGGAGAACTTGAGATGACTTGTGATCGGCGGTCGAAAAAGAAAGACAGGTCGATGATCGGGTAGAGCTGATTGACTGGATGGTGAACAGTTTGCGAAGATATCTGGACTGGGAGCATTGTAAGGAGTTGTAGGTTAAGGAGAGGACTTTGATGTGGATTCGCTCTGCGATTTTCAGCCATAATGAAGTGACTTGAGGCTAGTGCTAGTGGCTCAACACTAAGCAATGGTTGCAAAATACACAAAGTAATGAAAGTATAGGCTAAGCCTTCATAGAATTAGCTTTTAAAAAATAAGAATTCAAATTACACATTTTGGGTGGGTTGAGCTGGTAAAACCCATAAAGGGTTTTCCTATACGGTACCCATTATGACAGCTGTAAACTTAGAAACTTGTTATAGGCCTAAACTTGTAACTTTTGTGATCATGGTAAAGACGAAACCCACTTCTTTTGCAATATAAAACTTTGAATTTGTTATCCTGATAATCTGCTACTCTGCAAAAAGACTTCTTCTTGAAGTTTTCATGACTTTATCGTTCATAAAATAGCTGGCAAATAAGAGCCTAAAATGGACTCTAGTTCAGGTCAACACGGCTAAAAATGCGTTGTTCGCTGGGGCTCCGCCCCAGACCCCGCTGGGGGAGCTTACGACGCTCCCCCAGACCCCCTAGTCGGTATGGGCGTCGTGCCTTCGGCACTCGCACCCACGCGCCTTCGGCGCTTTCCGGCAAAAAGTCAGACCCGGCAGCTTTTCCAAACCACTTTCAGCCCTGGTTGTAAGGGTTATGTTCACTGTGTAGCCATTAGGCAAGTGCATAATTATAAGTATATGTGCCATACTGTGCAATTGTTATGGCTGCCAACTGTTGATTTTGCCATTCCTGGACGCCATAGGCCTAGAGGTTGAGGGGGACGAACGACCGACCGAAGTCCGAGACGCGACATTTTGGACGGACGACAACTTTTCATCGACCAAATTTTCTGACGACCTTTTCTAGTCATTTGGTCGAAGTATCCTGAAAACTTACTTCCCCTTTCCCTTCCTAAACTAACTTTTTACCACAGTTATTAACTAAAGATGACCTCCTCAATGTCCTAACGCTGTGAAAAATTACAAATTTGCGATGCGGTTTAGGCGTATTTTTTAAATATTGGGGTGGGGGCATAACCACAAAGATTGGGGGAGCGTCCCCCTGTCCCCTCTAAGCCTCCGCCCATGCGGGACGCCCGTAGCCTAGAGTCACTCGAAATGCTGTTGTCCTGCCAATAATTAATTACTCTGTCCATATATCCCATGCATAGGTCTAATGTAACGAATTTTGTACCAGTCGGTCCAATCCAATAAATTATATAGGATCTACAATCTAGCAAACAATTGTCATTAATAAATTTGTAGAAAAATCCTCATAATACAAAATAAAAAATTAAGATTAGGCCTATACTCGACTTCAAGTAGCGAGCTCTTTAAGTTCCAGTTACTAATTTAGGACTACTAGAGTAACCAGGCTTATGATAAGACCGACAACAGCAAAGTTCATAGGTAGCCTAGGCTTTTGCTTATGCAATAATATTATTTTACGCCAGGCAGGCAGGTTACAGGTGTCATTTATTAAATTATTCGGCCTGCGACTGGAGAGCATAACTTAGGCCATTGAGGTCATTTATCTGCCGAGTTTCAGTCAGTTCCAGCTAATCACTGCCATTGGCTCAAGTGGTATATATAGAATCAGCCATGCCATGCTAAAAATTTCTAGAACATGAACAGGTCAGTTCTAACTAGGTTGGTGTTCATAGGTCTTGTACTGGAAGAGAAGGTTGTTGGCCGTAAGGCCCGTAATCTTCCAGTCTTGGTGGCGAGCGATGCTAAGAAGAGCGGCTAAGTCTTCGGGGGTCTTAATGCTCCTCGCGGCACGTGGGTTATCGTTTATCGCACAGAGAATCAGAAACAGTTTTCAATCTTTCTTGTATCGATTAATTATCGATTTCACGTATCTACATAGTATTTACAAGCAGACTAGCGATACACTTGTCATAAAACTATTGTCCATCTCTTCACTCGCTCCAGGCCCTTATCTTCCCAAGTCACCCGTTTAAGAGATGCTACCGTTAGCTCTCAGGGCGCTTGCTGGCCTCTCGTTTTCGAGTGATCCCTCTGCGTGCTCTCCGGCGAATGAATGCCCCACGAATGATCCCTCCTCTCCTGTCGCATCCCTTCTTAACCCCATTTCTTCCACCTGCCAATCATCCCCTTCGGACCCTGCGTGCACCAATTGCCCGCCCATCCCATCTCTCTGTCTCTCTCTATCTCTCTCTGTCTCTCTCTTTGTCTCTCTGTCTCTCTCTTTCTCTCTAGTTAATCGGTAATGACTACTAAGTGTTCACAGAAACGATCTAGGCCTATAATTAGGCCTACTGTTAATAAAAATTAGAGTCATAAAACAGTACACAGTTATACAGTAATAAACATCATCGCCGACTGCCCCTCTCAGTACAGGTCTAGTGCACAATAATATCTCAATTGCTAGACAACAGGTGACTATCATGAGCAGGGCTGTCTAGGGCTAAAGGTGCCTTGAAAAAGTTGCCGGGTCTGATTTTGGCAAACAAGCCAACTCATTTGACCCGAAAACATTTTCTGACGATTTTTTTTCGTTTTCCTAAAACTTTCAAAAAAATCCTACCATTTTTACCTATTAGTTGTGTCATCTGTCGACCTTTTTTAGTCATTTGCAACCCCATTTTTGGGTTTCTTGCGTGTTCACGTGTTAGACACGCGACCTGGCTGAGACCCGGCAGCAGCAGGTCTCTAAAATCAGTGACGGTTCGCAGGGATTTTTTAACGTGCAGTTCTACACAAAATGTGCAGTTGTAAGTGAATCTGTGCAGTTGCAAAAGCAATTTTAATTCAGTGATAATCATTAGGAAAAAGGCAACTGCAGACTGCAGTTGGTTTACCACAGAAGAGCGAAATGGAACGAAGGGCTTGTGCAGTGAAAAATATGTAGGAAGAAAAGATAACATAATATGACCATTTTCTCGCCATCAAAGAGCGGGACACAGCTAAAGAAGTAAGACTTAACGACTTAGAAAAAGCAGACGAGTTGAGCCATACTATATAGGCATCAATCGCAAGGCTAATGGGAGGCCATTCCAGATATCGTGACTGACAACAGCAATTTCAATCACCGATCCATCAATATTGCAGTAGCCTACCTAAGACTCTCAGAGAATTTATATGGCGCCTCTAGCACGCTCATACGGGTTGGTATTGGTGCGCCATCGTCCACACTCTACACCTTGTACATTCAATGCTGGCGTTATAGGCAGGGCTGTTTTTAATGAATTTTGGAACTGCACAACCCCTTCTTTTCCTTCCCATCATCCAGGGCCGGATTAACAAATGTGGGGGCCCTGTTCAGTAAAATTGTGGGGCCCCCAATCGTACCGAAGGACGACAAAATTACACACACAACGTGTTATTGACTTATAGGCCTATTCAATGAATCAACATTATGTCTATTTTATTAATTCATTACTCCTATTTTTTGCAATATCGTCATGTCCTTTAGTATTCCAGCCTAGTGTTAAAGATATAGCCTATCTTTTACGGTCTACTAATAATTAATTATTAAAGTTATTCGGGGCCAGGCATTTTTCTAACCATGGCACAACCAGTGCACTGGTACAAGCAAACAGTGCAGAAGCGATTTTATACCCAAAATAAATTTTTGGCTGAGAAAATCTTCGGCAATCTTGCGGCAGGACAATTACCATGGCAGGGCATTTGCCCTGATTTGCCCTAGTGTAGCATCGCCATTACCACAAACTAACATATATACCTATTTCTATATTTATTTCCGTGCTATCGAAGTGGTATATAGACACTGGCTCAGGCTCCATCCTACCAATATGATATTTTCACCCCCAGCTATATACTGTCGCTGCATGGGCCGCCTTTCTCTGAGTTGAGCTACCCGTTACGACTTCGTGACCCCTTTTTCGTGTAGGCTACAGTAACTGTCACCATATACAGCGACGAGCATTCCTGGTAGTGGGTCCAGCTATCTTCCTGTGAGTCTCCCTTCGCTTCTCCACAGTGGCGGCGCTACGCCAGGGCATGGCAGGGCAAATGCCCTGGTAAAAGAGCCCTTGCCCTGGTCGTTGCCCTGCCTTTTGCCCTGCCAGAATTTGTTCGGGCATAATTATTGTTTCGTACTGTTCATGTCCGTCCGTCCGCACTCTGGCATGGCAAAATTCTGGCAGGGTAAAATTTCGGACAGGGCAAAATTTCGGCAGGGCAAAAGTTCTGGCAGGGCAAAATTCTTGCAGGGCAAAGGCTCTGACAGGGAAAAAATTGTGGCCGGGAAAAGTTCTTGCAGGAAAAATTCTGGCATGGCAAAATTCTGTCATGACAAAAGTTCTGGTACCTAGGGTAAAATTCTGTGGCTGTCTATCCACATTACCGTGTACAACTAACAGCATAGGCCTAACTGTCGCATTATCGTTTCCCAAATGAAGCGTAAGCCGCTGCCTAGACCGTAGATTTCTGACATTCTTAAAACCAATGTTTTAAATCTTAGGCCTAGACTAATCTCAGTGACTTTGTGAAGCATTGCAAATTTTCTTTCGAATATCATTTCGAAAGCAAAAAGTTCAGACCTAGGCTATATATTATGCCTGACACAATTACTATGTTTGCTGAACTTTTTGCTTTCGAAATGCTACTTGAAAGAGAATTTGCAATGCTTCACTAAGTCAATGAGATTAGTCTATAGGCCTAAGATTTATAATATTGGTTTTAAAAATGCCAGAAATAGTCGGTTTTATGGCTTCGCCTACCGGGTCTTCGGACCAGCCAACCATAATAGCGTAGGATGGGTGATTTACAGTGTTACCACTGAGGTTTCAGAAATAAAACCAGCAGTGGTGGCGCCAGGATTTCAGTTTTGGGGGGTTGAATATGCGGGGAGAAAATTTTCCATTTTCAGTCGCCAAAATTTCTGACGACTTTTTTTAGTCATTTGGCCAAAATCCCATGAAAATCCTTTTTCGGTCATTTGGGAAATGGTCCTTCTTCATCCGCCAAACTTTCTGACACACCTCGTGCATATGTTTACGTTTAACTTTTTTAGGGTGGGCTAATCGTGCAGATATTTCATTTTTACATGGGATGGCAAAAGGATGGCCTTTTTTAGGGGGCTTGGCCCCTAGCCCCTCTGTCGCCGCTACTAAAACCTAGATACCGTCGTGGAAAAAGCCCAGGCTATTCATATAAGCGATTTTTAGATCCGTTCTGTTCAAATTAAGCTGGATTTCGCTTGGTCGGATGACGGTTAAAAAATGTTCGTCAAGTGAATCGAATCAAATATTGTTGAAACTTGTAAATTTCGAAAAATGTCAATTGTCAAAGTTGTCAGAGACAGGCCATCTATAAAGACAATAAACTGATGCGATATAATTATGTCGTGTGCGCGTGCGCAGCGGGTCGGTCGAGCCTACAGGAACTATAGGCCTAAACACACAATACCGTGGCCTAAGTTTAGGATGTTTAAAAGTTCATTCATTCATTTCAAACACTTATATTAAAGCGCTTCTTCAAGAGTATCTACTCAGAAGCGCTCCCGACCCAACCACGGTTAAAAATAATAGTTTTAAGAGCAGAGTAGAACGTAGTATCAAAGGCTCTGGGCACAAGACGTAGTTCCACTGGAAACCCATTCCAGGTTATAGGGCCAACGACAGAAAAGGCGCGGTGCTGTGTAATAGAAGTGTGTGACCGGGGGACAAGAAGCTGAGCCTGTTTAGAAGAGCGGAGAGAGCCACGGCGCTGGACGTTCAGGGTGGAGCAACAGAGCTCCTGCAAATAGACAGGGGCCACAGCGCCAAACCAAGGAAGATATCCGGTAAGTGATCCTTTGTGAAAAAGGGAGCCAATGCAAGACATGCCGCATATAGTCAGTAACATGGCCGAATCTTGGGATGCGACCAACAAGGCGTGCCGCAGAGCGCAAGCCCCGATCCAAGCACCCAACCCGAGTCACCGGAAGACCCACATAGAGGGCGCTGCACTAGTCCAAACGAGAGACGACAAAAGAATGGACTAGCGTTAAGGCAGCATTGAAGGTTAAGGAGCGGAGCACCACTCTAAGCTGACGCAATTGGTAGTAGCAACTGCGGCATAGCAGGTTGATATGCCGCGTAAAAGTAAGTTCTTGGTCCAATGTGACTCCAAAATCCCGGACAGAGGAAGAGAAGGTAAAGTGAGGGAACTCTCGAGCAAGAACCTCCAGGTCAATTTTGGCGAGCTGTTGGCGTGTGCCAAACCAAATAAATTGGGTTTTGGTAGAGTTTAGCCGAAGGCGATTGGAGGACATCCAGGCCTCCAAAGCCTCCATTGCCCGGCTCATGACCCTAACAGTGGATAGGGCTGCTGGCGCAAGACAATGCAAATACGCTTGCAGGTCATCCGCATAGGATTGGCTCAGGACAGAAGAAGCGGCAAGGAGAGAACCAAGATCAGCAGTACAAATAATATATAAGAGTGGGCCCAGGACAGAACCCTGGGGCAGGCCATACGGAGCAGGAACCCACGGAGTCCTGGTGGACCCATAGACCACAGAGAAGGAACGGTCGTGAAGGAAGGAGCCAAGCCAGTCGAGAAAGTTCCCAGAAAGACCGAACGAGGTTGATAGGCGTTTTTGAAGGATATCGTGATCCACAGTGTCGAAAGCCGCACTTAAATCAAATAGTGCTAAAAGGGTGACCTGTGATTTATCAATTGCCCCATAGATATCAGAAAGGAGGCGAACTAACAGGGTTTCCGTGGAGTGACCCTTACGAAAACCAGATTGAAAAATCGGCAGTAAATTGTTCACATCAAGATAAGCTGTTAATTGAGAAGCAACAATCTTCTCAATTACTTTAGACAGAAACGAAACGTTCGCAGACAGAAACGAAACGTTCGCAAAAGTTGTCGAAGTTTCCAGCCAAATTTTCTCAATGCATTCGCAATCCAATTTCTAAACCATCTAGAACATTAATACTCTATTACTCTGCAGCAATTAGACCACTTCTAAAGGATTAACCTGGCCTATAGCCTATGTGTGAGCTAATTTTGTATAGTCTATGTGGTCAGTTGATGTTTAGGCGTACGAATAGACCAGCTCAAGGTCAGCGTCTAGACAGTTAGGCCTGCAGGTGACAGACTGGCGGGAAAGTTGGCGCGGCTCGGCCGACCGTCGCCGGAGAGCGCGAGAGAGAGAGAGATAGGCAGACAGACAGACGGACAGATAGACGGAGAGAGGCAGATAGAAGGACAGAGCGGCAAGGGGAAGAGTGTACGCCCAGACAGTGAGATAAGTAGTAGAAGAAGGAGTTGGTAGTAGAGAATAGAAGACGTTTTAGAGAACAGTGGAGTTAGATAATAATAGTTGCGTTGCTGTCGTAGAATTCAAGCGTGTGTCGTCGTTGATCCATTGTTGTGTTATTTGCGTTGTTATGAAGAAAGAAGAATATACAAGAAACAGAGCTTTGTTGTAATTGAACAAGTTAAGAACTTTAGAAACTTATACACTAGCTTTAGATACCGAAATACAGTGACTAGGTTAGGCGTAGGCTGCGCTACTGAATACAAGGAAAAACTGGAGAAAACTTTGAAGGTCAATTGGAGGTTGACATTTTGGTGGCAGCGGTGGGATACTGAATTCAAGCAAAGGACGTTGGGATAGCGAACTCATTTGGAGGAATATTTTCAGTTGGAGGAATATTTTCAATTGGAGGAATATTTTCAATTGGAGGAATATTTTCAATTGGAGGAATATTTTCAATCGGAGGAATATTTTCAATTGGAGGAATATTTTCAATCGGAGGAATATTTTCAATTGGAGGAATATTTTCAATCGGAGGAATATTTTCAGTGGATTTTGCTTACGAAGCGTTTTCGACGCCAAGTTACGGACGGTGAATATCGAATCAATCTGAGGAGCCGACCACACGGGAGAAGGAAACTGAGCATTTGATCAATCGGAGAAGCAGTCCGAGCATCCGAACAACTGGTGAGAAGATACAACGGGCATACGAATAACATTACGACAACGCAACGCCAGAGAGAGGTATACAAAACTTGCTTGTTTACCCAAGGAGCCATAAGAATTAAAGTCAGCCAATCACAGATATTCATAGCCATTCCCTCGATTTCTTCACGGTAATCACTGAAGTAAAGAAGAAAGATGGAGAAACTTACAGAACAAAAGCAAGCCAGTATAAAGAAGATGTCTTCTGATCGATTAATAAAGTTATTAATTGAAGAGGGTCTAGACGTAGAAGAAGTCGAAGAGATGTCTAGAGAAAATTTGATGGGAGCATTAGCAGAGGTTTGGCTTAAAAAGGAAGCTGAAGAGAAAGGTGCTGTGGGTGGCGCTGAGGAGAAACCAATTGAAAAACCACCGGCACCGATGTCTATGGAGGCGTTGATGCAATTTATGATGATGAGGGAGGAGCAACGCAGACAAGAAGAAAAAGCGAAAGAGGAGCAACGCAGACAAGAAGAGAAAGCGAAAGAGGAGCAACGCAGACAAGAAGAAAAAGAACGGAGACAAGAAGAGAAAGAGAAGGAGGAGCAACGTAGGCAAGAAGAGAAAGAACGGAAACAAGAAGAGGAACAACGGAGAAAAGAGGAGAAAGAGAAAGAAGAGCAACGGAGACGAGAGGAGAAAGAACAAAAACAAGAAGAGAAAGAGAAAGAGGAGAAACGGAGACAAGAAGAGAAAGAACGGAGACAAGAAGAGATTGAACGAACAGAAAAGCTTCGACTAGAGGAAAAAGCAAGAGCAGAACAAGCAGAAAGGATGAGACAAGAAGAGATACAGATGCAGAAGCAGCAGTTCCAGCTTCAGCTAGAACAACTGAAAAGAGATCGTGACGAAGCTGAACGAAGAAGAATGGAATTGATGATAGAATACGAGAGAGCAAGGAAAAGTGATGAAGAAATACGAAAACAACAGATGGAAGAGCAAAAGATTCGTGAGGAAGACAAAGAAGCCATGCGTTTGGCAGAATTACAAAGAGCCGAAGAGATTCGACAGGAAGAATTGAAAATGGAGAAAGAAAATTTGGAAAAAGCGGAAAGAGAAAGGGAAGAACAATTAGAATTAGAACAAAAGAAACTCGCTCTTAAGGAAGCTCAGCTCCGAGAAATGGCTATAGAAAAGGAGGAACGCAGAAGACAGTTAGAATTGTTGCAGCAAAAGATAGAACAAGAAGAACTGCGTAGGGTAGAAGATCAAAATAGACTGAGGGAACGAAATGAAGACGAAAGAAGAAGCCGTGAGGAGTCAGAACGAAACAGGATCAGAGAAAGTGAGACAATGGTGTCCAAGATTAAAAGGATAGGTGATGCAATGAAACACGTATTACCTAAGATGCCATATGATATGATGGAGGTGCCATTATATTTTGAGACAGTTGAGAATGCATTCAACAGTTTTACGGTGGAAAAGCAGTTTTGGGTCAAATTGCTGTTGCCACTAATGACGCCAAGAGCAAGAACGGTGTTGAACCGATTGTCTTTCGATGATCTAGACGATTACGACAGAGTGAAAGAACATTTACTGAAAGAATTCAAATTGACAGCGAGAGAATATCGATCACGATTTGGAGATGCGAGGAAAACGGCAGAAGAAACATACACGATGTTTACAGCAAGATTGAAGAATCTGTTGAACTATTATGTCAGAAGTAGGCGAGTGGGCAAAAGCTACGAGAAGTTATTTGATCTGTTGGTGGCGGATAAATTGAAAGAATGTCTACCACCGGGTCCACTACAGTTCGTACTAGCAAAAGAGGGTACTGAATGCTTTGAAGCTAGTAATGTTGCAGAACTCGCAGACGTACACGTGAACAATCGAATTGGTCTAATGTTTCAAGACAAACCGAAATATGAAGCATGGGGAAATAGTTCGAAGCAACCCAGGTGGAATAGTAATAACAAAGAAACAGGAAACCAAGCCAGAAATAACGAAGCAAGGAATGATGGTGCTCCTGGAAGACAGTTTGGTCAAGATAGAAGAGAAGCAACGGGTGACAGACAAATGTACAGTCGAATTCCAGTGATGGGACGCCAAAGAGAAAACAATACAGCGTACAATTACAGGCGGGAGAGCACTGAACAGAGAGGGATTGTTAAGAAACGTTGCCATAATTGTCAGTCAGACCGACATCTGATAAAGGATTGTAAAGTACCACCAAGAATGACGAATCTGAGAAATAGATTTACTCGAAGTGCAGAAAATCTCAGAGTAAATCAGATACAAGTAATGAATGCACCGAATCAGTCTGAAGAACAAGACAACCGCGAAACGGAAGTGAAGTCAGTGATGAAGTGCACGCCTCAATTTGCTATACAGAGAGAAATAGTAAATTCTGCTCCAATTAAAGATACTGGTCGAGAAACAGAAAGCAAAGATGAGTGTCAACGTACGAAGAAGTCTTTACTACAGCATGTCAATGTAGAGATACGTGGAAATGATGACAGTTGTCATCCCGTGCAAGTCAGAGCGCTGATTGACTCTGGTACTGAGATTCCAGTAATCAATGAGGAATTGTTGAAAGGAGCGACAGTGGAAGAAATTGGCAGAGTACATTTGCAATGTGTGGCTGGAGAACCCATTCCAGCTAAGTTGGTGAAAATCGAAATGCGGATGAGTTGTCATAACGAAGGAGGAGATTTGAAAGACAAGGGAGTAAATATCGCGCCATATTTAACCTTGGTGTGTGCCAGCATTCCGGCAGTCTTGTGCAAAGATAACAAAGAAAAGTTCTTGCTGCATCCAGAGATAATCGCAGAACTGAAAGAGGTTCCACCAGTGAATGTATTACAAGGAGAATTGCAAGCGAATGTGACTACAAGAGCACAGAGTCGGAGAAGAGAAGTGGAAGAAGGAGAAGAGGAAAAGTCAAATGAAAGTTTGCTAGATGAGGACACAGAAAGCGATGATGAACAAAGCGTTCAAGAAGAAGAAGAAGGAATAACATCCGGAAACAATGAAATTGAAGAAGAGATGGTTGCATGTGAACGTGATAATGATGATGATTCTGAGAGTGATGGTGAAATAGACACGAGTATGAGGGATTTGTTTGCCGAGAATACGAGTGATGAAAGACAATTGGCAGACGCAAAGAAATTTGAAGAGCAGCAGAGAAATGACGAGTCACTGAGGTCGTGGTGGAAGATAGCTGAAGACAAAGGATCAGAGTTTAGTGTGGTGAATGGGTTGATGTACAAGAAGCATCAATTGTTGGACCAGTTGGTGTATCAGTTGGTGTTGCCGAAGGAAAGAAGAATTCAGGTGATGGAATTGGCACATGAGTCAGTATTTGGCGGACACTTGGGAGAAGAGAAGACAAGGGAACGTATCAAGTTGTCCTTTGTGTGGCCAAGAATGCGTAGAGATGTGGTGAAGTTCTGCAAGTCCTGTGAGAAGTGTCAGTTGAAAGCACGAAGTTTGGTGATGGATCGAGTGCCGATTACACCAATACCAAGAGAGGATGTACCGTTCAGAAGAATGACCATGGACGTCGTAGGACCAATCGAACCGACTTCAGCAGCAGGGCATAAGTATTGTTTGTGCATCGTGGACTCATGTACAAGATGGCCGACAATATTCTTGATGAAATCATTGACCGCTAAGGCTGTATGCGAAGCTTTGATGAAGCTGTTCATGGATGTGGGGGTTCCGTCAGTAATCACGAGCGATAGAGGGACGAATTTTACAGCCAGTCTAACAAGAGAATTTCTGAAACTGATGGGGTGTTGTCCTCGATTCGATTCGCCAGGACATCCAGAAGCGGCAGGATTGGTGGAGAGATGGAATCAAACGTTCAAGAAAATGATTCATCATGTCGTTGTGGAAAATCCGAGACAGTGGCATAAAATTATTCCATTTACAGTCTGGGCATTGAGAGAAGTGCCTAATGCAACTACAGGAGTGGCACCGTATTTGCTGGTCTATGGAAAGTTGCCGAGAGGGCCACTCACCATCCTTAAAGAAAGCTGGACCAAAGAAATAAATCTACCACCGAACATTGGAGTGCAACCGGCAAAGTACCTGAAGAATTTAAGAGCAGACATGGAAAAGGCCTTGACATTCGCCGAGAGCTGTGCTGAAGAAAAGCAAAAACAGTACGCCAGTCAATACAACAAAAGAGCAAAAGATAAAGAATTCGAGCCAGGAGAGAACGTCATCGTGCTGTATCCAACGTCAACCAATAAATTGATCTCCCGATGGCATGGTCCATGCACAGTCCTGCAAAGAAGATCCAAATATTCGTATCTGGTGGACATGAACGAAAACGGTCGACGGATTATTCATGCTAACAAGATGAGGAAGTTCATTACGAGAACATTGTCTTGTGGTCTGATCGTGGAAGAGGATGACGAATTTGGATCAGTGGTAGAAATACCGCTGAAGGAAGACTATTCAGAGACAAAACAGAAGTCACTTCAATTGGATTACGAACAAATTGGACATCTGACCAGCGAACAGCAGAAACAATTACTTGATGTACTGAATCGATATGCAGACAGATTTTCAGACCAACCTGGACTATGTACATTAGTAGAACACGAAGTGGTGCTGAGACCAGACTTTCGAGAAAAAGAATTCGTGGCATATCGAATACCACTAATATACCGAGCAGAAGTGGAAAAACAAATACAAGAGATGCTGAAAGAAAACATCATTCAACCATCGTCAAGCAGTATGGCAAGTCCACTTGTCATTGTCAAAAAGAAGAATGGATCCTTGAGATTGGCTTGTGACTACAGATACATTAACTCTTTTACTGAAAATTGCCGATATCCTATGCCAATCGTCAACGATGTCTTGAGCAAAGTTGGAAAATCCAAGTTCATTTCTGTTATGTAAATGTAAATGTAATCGCAAATTTATATAGCGGCTGTGTTATGGCTTCGACCCTGAGGGTGATATCCTTCACCACCGCTACTCCACGTTTATATTGCGACCGAGCCACCCGCAGTAAAGATCCGAGAAATTAATCTCTGACCGACCGGGAATCGAACCCGGGTCGCCGGCGCGGCGAGCGGGCTACCAACCCACTCGGCCACCGAGGATCTCTGGACTGTCGCAGTGCATATTGGACTTGTCCTGTGAAAAAGAGTGACCAATGGAAGACTGCGTTTGTTACACATAATGGACTGTATGAATTTACGCGTGTTCCGTTTGGAATGATTAACTCTGGACGGACTTTTGTAAAAGCGATAAATATGATTTTGCAACCGATTCATGATTTTACTGAACCTTATGTTGATGACATTGCAGTGCATTCGAATGATTGGGACATTCATTTAAGACATTTGGAATTATTTTTGAAACAAATAAGACTGCATAATGTAACATTGAACTTGAAGAAATGTGTGTTTGGTAAGAGTGAGGTGAAGTTCATCGGTCACCTCATAGGATCAGGGAAGAAGATGATGAATCCAGACAGGATTGACAGTTTAATTAATTTGAAGAAACCTGAAACCAGGAAGGAAGTGAAGCAAATCTTAGGATTTTTTGGGTTTTACAGACAGTTTATTTGTAATTTTGCTGAAATTGCTAAACCATTGACAGACTTGACCAGCAAGAAAATACCTGAGAACATTGTTTGGACTGATGCACATCAGAAATCTTTTGATTCCCTTAAACAGATTGTCTTATCAAATGTGATTCTATATATGTTTGAGGTTGGGAAACCATTTAATTTGTACTGTGATAGCAGTGATTTTGCTGTGGGAGCTGTACTGTCTCAGGTGGATGAGGAAGGGATTGAACGTCCTGTTTCATTTATCAGTCAGAAGCTGACAGATACTCAGAGGAGGTGGGCGACGATTGAGAAGGAAGCCTATGCAATCATATGGGCTTTAAATAAGTTGAAAGAAATTCTTATTGGTTCTAAAATCAATGTGTTTACAGACCATAATCCTTTAGTTTATTTGACTGAATCAATGTCGAAATCTGCTAAATTAGTCAGATGGTCTTTATCATTGCAAAATTTTGACATTCTGTTGAACTATAAGAAAGGTAAATTGAATGTAGTAGCTGATTGTCTGTCTAGATTGTAGTGTAAGATATTTTATGATGTATTCTGTTATGGACTATTTCCATTGTTTAGTTAAGGTACGTTCGCTAATTTTTATAGATAATTAGCTCTCTTTAAAAGAAAGGAGGGAGGTAATGTGAGCTAATTTTGTATAGTCTATGTGGTCAGTTGATGTTTAGGCGTACGAATAGACCAGCTCAAGGTCAGCGTCTAGACAGTTAGGCCTGCAGGTGACAGACTGGCGGGAAAGTTGGCGCGGCTCGGCCGACCGTCGCCGGAGAGCGCGAGAGAGAGAGAGATAGGCAGACAGACAGACGGACAGATAGACGGAGAGAGGCAGATAGAAGGACAGAGCGGCAAGGGGAAGAGTGTACGCCCAGACAGTGAGATAAGTAGTAGAAGAAGGAGTTGGTAGTAGAGAATAGAAGACGTTTTAGAGAACAGTGGAGTTAGATAATAATAGTTGCGTTGCTGTCGTAGAATTCAAGCGTGTGTCGTCGTTGATCCATTGTTGTGTTATTTGCGTTGTTATGAAGAAAGAAGAATATACAAGAAACAGAGCTTTGTTGTAATTGAACAAGTTAAGAACTTTAGAAACTTATACACTAGCTTTAGATACCGAAATACAGTGACTAGGTTAGGCGTAGGCTGCGCTACTGAATACAAGGAAAAACTGGAGAAAACTTTGAAGGTCAATTGGAGGTTGACATACCCATAGCTACCCATGGCTACCCATAGATGTCGATACTGCTCAACAGGGAGGAGTGACTTCGGTCTACCCATATTGAGTTGTCGAAACGGCTTATTTCTGCGCAGAGCTATTCTGCGTTGCCAGGTTATAAATTACTCGTCGATTGACAAACGTATAAGATCTTGATCTGTGGAGTTTCAAGTTAAAATTAGTGAGACAGAAATTATGTAGCACAAACAGTTTACATTGAATTTCGCTATAAATACAATGTATATTGCTCAGTGCACAGAATAGCCTATTCGTTAGTTGTGAACAGGGCCGGATTAACAAATGTGGGGGCCCTGTTCGGTAAAACTGTGGGGGCCCAAACCTTACAGAAGCACGACAAAATGACTCACAAAACGTGTTTTATTCAACGAATCAACATTCATCTATTATTAATTCATTACTTATTATTATTTTTAACGCTAATTATTAACAGGTCTTCTAACAGTGTTAAACAACCGATATATCTTTTACGGTCTAAGAATATTAAAGTGATTCATGGTCAGTCATCCTTCTGACCAGCGCATAGCACTGGTACAAGCAAACATTGCAGATGCGATTTTATGCCTCAAATAAATTCCTTGCTATGAAAATGTCGGGTAGATCTGCGACAGAATAACGGCCAGGGTAAATGGTTCTTACCAGGGCATTTGGCCTGATTTGCCCTGCTGTGCATGGCCCCACACTGTTTACAAACTAAAATATATTTTCGCGGTTATGCTAGTAGTATACCCTGGCTCAAGCTCCATCCTGCCTAGATCTATAATTATGAGTTTTCACCCCGGTGTATGTCTCTCTAGACAGCCGGTCACTGTGCTCAGCTGCTCGTGGAGAATTCCTTGTTCTTTTTTCAAGTGTTGTGACCGTGCAACGACGAGCATTCTCGTTAGTGGGCACAGTTCTCTGGAATAGCCCCCCCCCGTGGCTCTCTTGCTTCCCGTGACTCTGCTGGCTCTTTCTTTCGTCTTCTCAACTTTTCTTTTTGACAACGCCTGCGTTGGGAGCGCCTTCGAGTAAACATCTGAAGTTGCTCTATATAAATTTATGAGATTGATTGAATTAGAATTTAAAATAGAGTGCGTACTGCATGTAGGCCTACTCAATGTAATTATCGCGCCATCTCGTAATGCGTAGCATAGCACTAGAGTTCCGATCAGGTGATGTATTAAGTGTTTAAATAAGCAAAAAACGTATAACTCTTACTAGCATTTCTAACTGATTTTAAGATCAATCTGCCTGGCAATGAAAACTGCAATAAGGGCCCCCGCAATTTTTAAATAAGCAAAAAACGTATAGCCTAACTCTTACTAGCATTTCTGACTAATTTCAAGATCAATCTGCCTGGCAATGAAAACTGCAATAAGGGCCCTCACAATTTTTAAATAAGCAAAAAAACTATAACTCTTACTAGCATTTCTGACTGATTTTAGGATCAATCTGCCGGGCAATGAAACCTGCAATAAGGGCCCTCACAATTTTTAAATATGCAAAAAACGTATAACTCTTACTAGCATTTCTGACTGATTTTAAGATATATCTGCCTGGCAATGAAAACTGCAATAAGGGTCCCCCACATGTTCAAAAGTTGCATTATGTTAAAGTCACTAGTTTTTGAATAATTTGACAATTTTTCATATATTTTGAACTCAGTTTACTGTTATAATTAGCAATGATGAAAAAAATTTCTTTTGCGTGTGTGGGGGCCCCCTAGATTGTGGGGGCCCCTGTTCGGCCGAACATGTCGAACATGCCTTAATCCGGCCCTGATACAATATAATTCAATACGATACAATACAGTACATTACAATACAATACATTTCAGTACAATACGATACAGTACAGAACAATACAATGCAACACAATACAATGCAATGCAACACAGTGCAATACAATACATTGCAGTGCAATACGATACAGTACAATACAATACAATACATTACAATACAATACAGAACAATACAATACAATAAATAGAGTGTAATACGATACGATACAATACTGTCACAGGTGACACAGAGAGAGTTCCGCAAGGAGCTTCGTCTGCCGCAGAACTGCGACGTCCAGCGAGTCGACCACAGCCTTACGCCGGAGGGGAAGCTCTACGTCGACCTGACCCTCAAGAGCGACAAAACCTACAAGTGCGAGATCACGACCGAGGAACTTCGCCGAACGACGGACAAGAAGTGGACGAGCTCTAGTCGGTGGTTGGGAGAGGGGGAGTGTCGCCAGGGGGCGCGCTGTGTGTCGCCAATGGCAACCGGTGCATGCGGATCGGGTCGGTCGCGTTGCATGCAATCGACTGCTGACGTCACTCGATTGGCGTTGTCATGGCACCGAGTTACCGGGTGGTTGCTATGGGGATGGATTGTTGAGCGAACTGCGGTTGGTGGCGATGTGTGGTCACGATGTAAATTGTTCTTATAGTTGCTGTGGCTACCGTGTGGCCTTGGAGACGGCGTGTGCAAGTGGTAGGCGTACAGGAACAGGGACCCGAAGGGTCACGGATTTGAATCTCATCGGTCTCTCTATCTGCATATCTGTTTGTCTGTTTCTGTCTGTCTGTTTCTGTCTGTCTGTTTGTCCATTTGTTTTATTTGTCTGCCTGCCTGCCTGTCTGTTTGTCTGTCTGTCTGTCTGTTTGTCTCTGTTTCGCTTTCACGAAACCAGCTTCGCAAAAGACAACCTCGATGATTTTGTAATACATTGATGTCGCAAATTATTCTTATAGCATGATGTACAATCTATAGTCTTTCGAAAACAACAGTCAAAATAAAAACATAAAATCAACCATTGTATTTATAGACCTGGTTAGTAAGGACTGAATTCAAGACGGTGCGGTTGGTGGTTACAATTTCATGTTTTCAATTTTTAAGCGATATCCCTATCAACGTTCGCACGTGGTTCCCGTGTTGTACCCATATTCCCGTTTAGCATCAAGATTTCTTGAGCAAGCTATCGGGTACGGAATATATTATGACACATGAGCATATGCAGCATTTGAAGCACGGCAGTGGCATAGTATGAAACTTAGGGCTTACATAACATAGGTTCTATAGTAGAATACAACTTTGTGTAATGCAATACTAAGTACAGCTGTGCAACTGTATTTGATACAATGCAGTGCAGCTATAGTGGATGCAATACAACACAAATGTGTCCGATACAATGCAATACAACTATATTTGATACAAAACAATGCAACTATATAGCAATAGCGATAATAGTTTTATTATTATAATAATGATGATGATGATAAAAATAATAACAATAATAATAATAATAATAATAATAATAATAATAATAATAATAATAATAATAATAATAATAATAATTAGACTTATCCATAGCGAATCTCATCGCACTAATTATAATGATAAGGTCCTCATCTTCAGGCATTTTAGTAAAACGCGATTTTTTCTAAATATACGTATCCTATTATTTTGAAATTTTGCAACATGTCTTGTAATAAACTAATCTACTAATATCCGGATATTCTTCCAAAAATATCTATTAACACCAAATATAACTTTTTGACGAGAGTACTTAAAAAATCTAAAGTCCTCCCGAGCGTCGAAATTAATAATCGCTTTCGCTTTCATACCTATTGACTCCTCTTCGTATACTTTCTGCCACACAAGGGCGACATATCAGCCGTTATAAGCTAACGTAACGCTTAAGCACTCACCAGTGTCGCCCTAATCGCGATTGTAATTCTACATAACATTGTATCCGTAATAAACGACGTCCGTCAGGCTCCATGTCTGCTGGGCTGTCCGGCTGTCTACCTGTCCGTCTGCGTGTGTTCCTCTATATGTCTGTACGTGTGACCGTTCAACAGACTGACTGACTAACCATCCGTCTACGTGTCCGTCCCGCTACCTGTCTGTACGTATGTCCCTTGGTCCGTCTGTTTACCTGTCCTTCTGTGTGTCTGTCTCGCTGTCTGTCTGTACGTATGTCCCTTGGTCAGTCTGTTTACCTGTCCTTCTGTGTGTCTGTCTCGCTGTCTGTCTGTGCGTATGTCCCTTGGTCCGTCTGTTTACCTGTCCTTCTGTGTGTCTGTCTCTCTGTCTGTCTGTGCGTATGTCCCTTGGTCCGTCTGTTTACCTGTCCTTCTGTGTGTCTGTCTCGCTGTCTGTCTGTGCGTATGTCCCTTGGTCAGTCTGTTTACCTGTCCTTCTGTGTGTCTGTCTCGCTGTCTGTCTGTACGTATGTCCATTGGTCCGTCTGTTTACCTGTCCTTCTGTGTGTCTGTCTCTCTGTCTGTCTGTGCGTATGTCCGTTGGTCCGTCTGTTTACCTGTCCTTCTGTGTGTCTGTCTCTCTGTCTGTCTGTGCGTATGTCCTTTGGTCAGTCTGCTTACCTGTCCTTCTGTGTGTCTGTCTCGCTGTCTGTCTGTGCGTATGTCCCTTGGTCCGTCTGTTTACCTGTCCTTCTGTGTGTCTGTCTCTCTGTCTGTCTGTGCGTATGTCCCTTGGTCAGTCTGTTTACCTGTCCTTCTGTGTGTCTGTCTCTCTGTCTGTCTGTGCGTATGTCCCTTGGCCAGTCTGCTTACCTGTCCTTCTGTGCGTCTGTCTCGCTGTCTGTTTGTACGTATGTCCCTTGGTCCGTCTGTTTACCTGTCCTTCTGTGTGTCTGTCTCGCTGTCTGTCTGTGCGTATGTCCCTTGGTCAGTCTGCTTACCTGTCCTTTTGTGTGTCTGTCTCGCTGTCTGTCTGTGCGTATGTCCCTTGGTCCGTCTGTTCACCTGTCCTTCTGTGTGTCTGTCTCTCTGTCTGTCTGTGCGTATGTCCCTTGGTCAGTCTGTTTACCTGTCCTTCTGTGTGTCTGTCTCTCTGTCTGTCTGTGCGCATGTCCGTTGGTCCGTCTGTTTACCTGTGCTTCTGTGTGTCTGTCTCTCTGTCTGTCTGTGCGTATGTCCCTTGGTCAGTCTGTTTACCTGTCCTTCTGTGTGTCTGTCTCTCTGTCTGTCTGTGCGTATGTCCGTTGGTCCGTCTGTTTACCTGTCCTTCTGTGTGTCTGTCTCTCTGTCTGTCTGTGCGTATGTTCCTTGGTCAGTCTGTTTACCTGTCCTTCTGTGTATCTGTCTCTCTGTCTGTCTGTGCGTATGTCCCTTGGTCAGTCTGTTTACCTGTCAATCTGTGTGTCTGTCTCTCTGTCTGTCTGTGCGTATGTCCCTTGGTCAGTTTGCTTACCTGTCCTTCTGTGTGTCTGTCTCTCTGTCTGTCTGTGTGTATGTCCGTTGGTCCGTCTGTTTACCTGTCCTTGTGTGTGTCTGTCTCTCTGTCTGTCTGTGCGTATGTCCCTTGGTCCGTCTGCTTACCTGTCCTTCTGTGTGTCTGTTTCGCTGTCTGTCTGTGCGTATGTCCCTTGGTCCGTCTGTTTACCTGTCCTTCTGTGTGTCTGTCTCTCTGTCTGTCTGTGCGTATGTCCGTTGGTCCGTCTGTTTACCTGTCCTTCTGTGTGTCTGTCTCTCTGTCTGTCTGTGCGTATGTCCTTTGGTCAGTCTGCTTGTACCTGTCCTTCTGTGTGTCTGTCTCGCTGTCTGTCTGTGCGTATGTCCCTTGGTCCGTCTGTTTACCTGTCCTTCTGTGTGTCTGTCTCTCTGTCTGTCTGTGCGTATGTCCCTTGGTCAGTCTGTTTACCTGCCCTTCTGTGTGTCTGTCTCTCTGTCTGTCTGTGCGTATGTCCCTTGGTCAGTCTGTTTACCTGTCCTTCTGTGTGTCTGTCTCTCTGTCTGTCTGTGCGTATGTCCCTTGGCCAGTCTGCTTACCTGTCCTTCTGTGCGTCTGTCTCGCTGTCTGTTTGTACGTATGTCCCTTGGTCCGTCTGTTTACCTGTCCTTCTGTGTGTCTGTCTCGCTGTCTGACTGTGCGTATGTCCCTTGGTCAGTCTGCTTACCTGTCCTTTTGTGTGTCTGTTTCGCTGTCTGTCTGTGCGTATGTCCCTTGGTCCGTCTGTTCACCTGTCCTTCTGTGTGTCTGTCTCTCTGTCTGTCTGTGCGTATGTCCCTTGGTCAGTCTGTTTACCTGTCCTTCTGTGTGTCTGTCTCTCTGTCTGTCTGTGCGCATGTCCGTTGGTCCGTCTGTTTACCTGTGCTTCTGTGTGTCTGTCTCTCTGTCTGTCTGTGCGTATGTCCCTTGGTCAGTCTGTTTACCTGTCCTTCTGTGTGTCTGTCTCTCTGTCTGTCTGTGCGTATGTCCGTTGGTCCGTCTGTTTACCTGTCCTTCTGTGTGTCTGTCTCTCTGTCTGTCTGTGCGTATGTTCCTTGGTCAGTCTGTTTACCTGTCCTTCTGTGTATCTGTCTCGCTGTCTGTCTGTGCGTATGTCCCTTGGTCAGTCTGTTTACCTGTCAATCTGTGTGTCTGTCTCTCTGTCTGTCTGTGCGTATGTCCCTTGGTCAGTCTGCTTACCTGTCCTTCTGTGTGTCTGTCTCTCTGTCTGTCTGTGTGTATGTCCGTTGGTCCGTCTGTTTACCTGTCCTTGTGTGTGTCTGTCTCGCTGTCTGTCTGTGCGTATGTCCCTTGGTCCGTCTGTTTACCTGTCCTTCTGTGTGTCTGTCTCTCTGTCTGTCTGTGCGTATGTCCCTTGGTCAGTCTGCTTACCAGTCCTTCTGTGTGTCTGTCTCGCTGTCTGTCTGTGCGTATGTCCCTTGGTCCGTCTGTTTACCTGTCCTTCTATGTGTCTGCCCTGCTGTCTCTCTCTGCTTATGTCCGTTGGTAAAACCGTCTGCTTGCATGTCCTTCTATGTGTCTGTCCTTTTACTTTCTGCTACACAAGGGCGACATATTAGCCGTTATACGCTAACGTAACGCTTAGGCACTCACCAGTGTCGCCCTAATCGCGATTGTAATTCTACATAACATTGTGTCCATTATAAACTACGTCTGTCAGGCTCCATGTCTGCTGGACTGTCCGGCTGCCTAACTGTCCGTCTGCGTGTGTTCGTCTATATGTCTGTACGTGTGCCCGTTCAACAGACTGACTGACTAACCATCCGTCTACGTGTCTGTCCTGCTGTCTGTCCTTGTGTATGGCCGTTGGTCCTTCTGTCAACCTGCCCTTCTGTGTGTCTGTCCCGCTGTCTGTCTGTGTGTATGTCCGTTAGTCAGGTTGTCTGCTTACCTGTCCTTCTATGTGTCTGCCCTGCTCTCTGTCTGTGCGTATGTCCGTTGGTCAGTCTGTCTGTCTGTCTACCTGTCTTTCTGTGTGTCTGTCCCGCTGTCTGTGCGTATGTCCGTAAGTCAGTTTGACTGCTTACCTGTCCTTCTATGTGTCTGTCCCGCTGTCTCTCTGTGTGTATGTCCGTTGGTCAATCGGTCTGCTTGCATGTCCTTCTGTGTGTCTGTCCGGCTGTCTGTCTGTGTGTATGTCCGTTAGTCAGTCTGTCTGCTTACTTGTCCTTCTATGTTTCTGTCCCGCTGTCTGTCTCTGCGTATGTCCGTTGGTCAATCCGTCTGCTTGCATTTCCTTCTGTGTGTCTGTCCCGCTGTCTGTCTGTGTGTATGTCTGTTGGTCAGTCGTCTGTCTACCTGTCCTTCTGCTAGTCTGTCTCGCTGTCTGTGCGTATGTCCGTTAGTCAGTCTGTCTGCTTACTTGTCCTTCTGTGTGTCTGTCCCGCTGTCTGTCTCTGCGTATGTCCGTTGGTCAATCCGTCTGCTTACCTGTCCTTCTATGTGTCTGCCCCGCTGTCTCTCTCTGCTTATGTCCGTTGGTAAAACCGTCTGCTTGCATGTCCTTCTATGTGTCTGTCCTTATACTTTCTGCTACACAAGGGCGACATATTAGCCGTTATACGCTAACGTAACGTTTAGGCACTCATCAGTGTCGCCCTAATCGCGATTGTAATTCTACATAACATTGTGTCCATTATAAACTACGTCCGTCAGGTTCCATGTCTGCCGGACTGTCCGGCTGCCTAACTGTCCGTCTGCGTGTGTTCGTCTATATGTCTGTACGTGTGCCCGTTCAACAGACTGACTGACTAACCATCCGTCTACGTGTCTGTCCTGCTGTCTGTCATTGTGTATGGCCGTTGGTCCGTCTGTCAACCTGTCCTTCTGTGTGTCTGTCCCGCTATCTGTCTGTGTGTATGTCCGTTAGTCAGGTTGTCTGCTTACCTGTCCTTCTATGTGTCTGCCCTGCTGTCTGTCTGTGCGTATGTCTGTTGGTCAGTCTGTCTGTCTGTCTACCTGTCTTTCTGTGTGTCTGTCCCGCTGTCTGTGCGTATGTCCGTAAGTCAGTTTGCCTGCTTACCTGTCCTTCTATGTGTCTGTCCCGCTGTCTCTCTGTGTGTGTATCCGTTGGTCAATCGGTCTGCTTGCATGTCCTTCTGTGTGTCTGTCCCGCTGTCTGTCTGTGTGTATGTCCGTTAGTCAGTCTGTCTGTCTACCTGTCCTTCTGTGTGCCTGTCCCGCTGTCCGTCTGTGCGTATGTCCGTTGGTCAGTTTGTCTGTCAGTCTACCTGTCTTTCTGTGTGTCTGTCCCGCTGTCTGCGCGTATGTCCGTAAGTCAGTTTGCCTGCTTACCTGTCCTTCTATGTGTCTGTCCTGCTGTCTGTCTCTGCTTATGTCCGTTGGTCAATCCGTCTGCTTGCATGTCCTTCTGTGCGTCAGTCCTGCTGTCTGTCTGTGCGTATGTCCGTTAGTCAGTCTGTCTGTCTACCTATCTTTCTGTGTCTGTCCCGCTGTCTGTGCGTATGTCCGTTAGTCAGTCTGTCTGCTTACTTGTCCTTCTATGTGTCTGTCCCGCTGTCCGTCTGTGCGTATGTCCGTTGGTCAATCCATCTGCTTGCATGTCCTTCTGTGCGTCTGTCCTGCTGTCTGTCTGTGTGTATGTCCGTTAGTCAGTGTGTCTGCTTACTTGTCCTTCTATGTGTCTGTCCCGCTGTCTGTCTCTGCGTATGTCCGTTGGTCAGTCTGTCTGTCAGTCTACCTGTATTTCTGTGTGTCTGTCCCGCTGTCTGCGCGTATGTCCGTAAGTCAGTTTGCCTGCTTACCTGTCCTTCTATGTGTCTGTCCTGCTGTCTGTCTCTGCTTATGTCCGTTGGTCAATCCGTCTGCTTGCATGTCCTTCTGTGCGTCAGTCCTGCTGTCTGTCTGTGCATATGTCCGTTAGTCAGTCTGTCTGTCTACCTGTCCTTCTGTGTGTCTTTCCCGCAGTCTGTCTGTGTGTATGTCCGTTGGTTAGTCTGTCTGTCTACCTGTCCTTCTGTGTATCTGTCCCGGTGTCTCACTGTGTGTATGTCCGTTGGTTAGTCTGTCTGTCTACCTGTCCTTCTGTGTGTCTGTCCCGCTGTCTGTTTGTACGTATGTCCGTTGATCAGTTCGTCTGCTTATATATCTTTCTGTGTGTCTGTCCTGCTGTCTGTCTGTGTGTATGTCCGTTGGTTAGTGTGTCTGTCTACCTGTCCTTCTGCGTGTCTATCCCGCTGTCTGTCTGAGCGTATGTCTGATTGTATCTCTGTCTGCGCTAAAGTCTGTTTGTCTTTCCGTTTGCCTGGTTGTCTGTCTGAGTGTTTGTACCATTTCACAACCCCTTGTTAGTCTTCTTATCTGCCCGCAACCTGCCTGTCTGTGTGCCTATGTCTGGGTGTTAGTATGTTGGTCTGTCTGCCTGTCAAGTAGGCTAGATGTCTGGATGTCTGACCGTGAAGCAATAATTTTTGGCAGAAGAATGGCAGGAGATAACCATTAGGTCTACAAGATCATTCTGTCGTCCTTCTCGCGATATAAAGGCGCTTATTATTCCAACACTGAACTCACGTTAAACTCTTCTTTCGTGTCGACCTAATAGTGATTTCTAACACAAATTCTGTCATTGGAAGCCTTCTTCAACTTCATTGAACTGTTGAACGGCACGAGTTTACTTTTAAGGCTGAATGTTCGTCTCTATTTCTGTCCTTCCCTTTGTCTGTCTGTCTGTCTGTCTCTCTCTCTGTCTCTGTCTCTGTCTCTGTCTCTCTCTCTCTCTCTCTCTCTCTCTCTCTCTCTCTCTCTCTCTCTCTGCCCTTCGCTCTTTGTGGCCGTTTTATCATTTGCATGTTTGCTCTTGTCTCTGTCTTTGCGTGCAAGAGTTTTTACGTAAGAGTGTGTCTGCACGTAAGTCTGTTGGTGTATTCGCCTGCCAACATGTCGATCTGTGTGTCTACCCCTCTGTCTGTCTACTCATAAGTCCGTTGGGTTGTTCTCCTGCCAAGCTGTCTGTCGGTGTGCCTGTCCGTCTGTCTGTCTAGTTGAGTTGAGTCTTGGCCACCTAAATACCAAGCGATCCCTGCATGGCGTCACCGCGCCTTGAACATCGAAGCGCCACATCAAACATAATCACCTCTGATAATTAGCGATGCAGCTCATTATGCTATCCAGATGTTCAGTTGCGCGTATGCACTTGACCACGGCCTAGCCCTCACCTCGCCCCTTTTTGTCTACATGTAGCTGTGAGGTTTGAGGTTAATGGGTGCGATGCACTGATACTGAAGTCTTCCCGGAAATTTGCCTTTCGCCTCCCAACCTAACTTGTGTGGCGGGGTGAGGGCTGGGGGCGGGGTGGGTGTCCCGGCGGCTTCAATCGATGTCCATTGGAACTTCAGAAATTGACCTGTGGGTATGCATTCTGGACAAACAAACACCGACACATAATATATAAGCTTAACCCATAAAATTTTCAGCTTCAATCGATGTCCATTGGAACTTCAGAAATTGACCTGTGGGTATGCATTCTGGACAAACAAACACCGACACATAATATATAAGCTTAACCCATAAAATTTTCAGCTTCAATCGATGTCCATTGGAACTTCAGAAATTGACCTGTGGGTATGCATTCTGGACAAACAAACACCGACACATAATATATAAGCTTAACCCATAAAATTTTCAGCCCTACCTCCTTATGGCTCGATCTTCCACAGTGCTACATAGAAGCTTTGCTGTGGTCGGTTCGTCTTTCTGGAATAAATTACCTATTAGTCTCCGTAATGAACTTTTTTTGTCTTTCTTTGCCCCTTTTCCGCAAACGTTTGAAAACCATTCTCTTTGATTGTGGTTTGGTGTCAGGTCGGGAGCGATTAGGAGGAGTTCTCTTGAAGTGGCGCTATATAAATGTACGATTACAATTACAATTACAATTACCTCAAGCCCATTCCTCAGCCGCCCCACTACCCCATTCCTGGTCCGTCTATGGTAGTCTTTCCTCGTCTTTCTCTCGTCTAAAAACATGTTTGATTTCTCAGTGTTGAACGCACAGGGAGCGCTTCTGAAAAGGTCTTGGTGCGAGAAGCGCTTTATAAATGGTCCGATAAGATAAGATATCTATATTAAATTCAGTTAAAAGTGAGAAACTACGACGCATTACCGCCTACACTATGAGATGAAGGGACTCTACCAGGATTACTCCTTAATAAACTTAAAGCTGTTCTTTTTTGGTTCACTTGAGTCGGGAGCGTCTCTGAGTAGTTTCTTCTTGGAAGGGCGTTAAATAAATTTTCGAAAGAACACTTTGACCATCACAGCTATTTTCCCGCTACGCCAAGACATAGACGCAAAATTATCAACACATGAAATTCATGCAAAATATAATATTTAACTTTTATTTTCAACCCGTCCCACCTCAATACATAAGCCCCAACCGTACTCACCTCACTCTACCTTCACCCACCCAAAATCGGGCCAACCCCACCCAATTCCCATTCTTTAACGCCCCCACCCAAAATTTGGAAGTTTTCAACATACGAAATTCATGGAAAAAATAATGTTTGACTTTGTTTTCACCCCGGCCCCATCCCACCAAGCACCACCCCATTTTTTTCCATACACTGCGCCAACCCACATCCCCACCCCTTGAGAAATGTTTTTCTCGTCCAAACCATGTTTGCACTTCGCTCCACCAGGCACTACCCCAACCCCATACCACAACCGCCAACACCCATCCACGGCCTGGCCCCACCCCCAAGACCCCATCCCCACACCGCCCTACCGCACCCAACATGCACGGACATTATTTTGTCAACGTATGGAATTAAAAAAATTACTTTTTCAACCCGGCTCTTCCGCACCCCATATTCAAACTCTTTCCCACCTCACCCAGCATTCACCCACACAAACCCTGGCCCCACCCAAATCTCCATCCTCCGCCGCGCCCCACCTTATCCCGTAAAATGTTTAACATACTAAGTTAATGAAAAAATGATAGTTCACTTCGTTATCATCCCGGTCCCATTGTACCCACCACGGACCCACCTCACCAAGCCAACTCCATTACCCTCGCTCCACCCCAACCAGCCACGCACAGACTCACCATTCTGAATAATTTTTTAGTTTCTCGCCCTACCACTACCCACCAATTCGCGCCCACCCTACTCTACTCCAACCTCATGCCTCAACTGCCCCAACAAACCCCGGCTTGGCCCGCCCCACATGATCCCATCCCATACCGCCCTATATATATTTATTAGCAAGGTTGCCTATAGACAGTTTAATATTAACGAAGTCATCTCTGGCGCAGTGATGCTGCTGGGCAACGTAAACTTTTATTTCAGTATTGGCATCGTAGAATTTATTATCCCATACATCGAATTAAAAACATAGGCAGGCCTATGGGCGCGAGACTAGATCAGTGGCGGCGCCAGACACTTTTTGCAGCCCGGGCATAGCCAGGCAGTCACACAAGTAACCAGGGCAGAGGGCGAGTCGCGTGTTCGGTAGTATGGGCTCACATAGGCCTATAGTTTTGCGCAACCATGCCATAAATCACCCACCCTTCACTATTAGGGTTGGCTGGTCAGAGGATCAAATGGGCGAAGCCATGAAACCGAATTCTTTGACATTTGAAAAGTAAATCCTAGAATACTTATACAGGGTGTGCCATGAAAAAGACCCCTAAGGTTTTTGCCAATAATTATCTTAGCCAGAAGTAAAAAATTGATCAAATTTTACAGGCATAAAGACAATAATTTCATAATTATTTACGCAGGCTGGCCAGATTTCACCGCAATATTTCAAATAGAACAAGAGTTATATGACTTTTAGTGAGACAACCGACTTTTCGACGATTCAAAAGCATAATTCAACAAAAAGTAGCAACAAACGATTTTTTTTATAAGTCTAATCTCAAATAATAATATTATAGCTATCAAATGAGCCTGATAGTACACCACATCTTGTGTTAATGTGTCCACCAACAATGCTCACACTTGTTTTGAGTCTTTTGCACAGTTTTTGAATGGACTTGGTGATGTGTTCCAGAGATACATCTTCCCAATCAGCTCCAGTGCGACCATCAATTTTCATTCTGTTATCGTTCTTGGTTTTTGGCTGCAGATTGAGGTATTTCTCGAGCAATAGCTCTCCACTGTTAAAATCATCGGGTTCAAATCCGGATATTTGGAACCATTGGTTCTTCTCAATGAAAACATTACAGTAATATTGACGTTGAACCGATCTCCTTTCATAAACGCACATTTCTTAACTCTCTATTTCAATAAATTATTTAGCTCTTCATTTCTCTGCAATCACTATTCATCAGATTAAGCGGCGATTATAGATTTATCCCTAAGGCCTTGTTCATGAAGTGTATGAATACAAATTTTGCCTGCCACCAACACCTTGGGCACTTTAATTTGATAAAAATTTCGATTGTATTATCTTAAAAACAAAATTACTAATCAGAAAAATTCTTTATTTACCAACTTAACAGTCATCTTGCTAAATGATGTCACAGCGACGTGCAGCTATGCTGGTACCTATTTTTTTCTAAATAATAATGTGGCGGACAGGCCACAAGACATAATATTAGACTATGTGAGTACATAAAAGAGAGTGTCTAAGAACGCTTTAAAATACTTGAAATCCGTTCTAGTTCACTTTTATACATGATAACTTTTTGACCGAAGGTACCCCATGTCGGGTCGGGATAACCTTCCTGATAGGCGTACATACATGTATATTGACCCTGGATGAGTTTAAGAGGACGTACGAACCTCAGTTAACGATTTTCTATAATATTGCCATTTTTCATACGGAAGACCGATGTTCGCGTTTAAGCCAAACTATAGCGTGCAGACAGCGTTATTCCGGTGGAATAAAGCCTGCCGCACGGTGCGTCGCTTATAACGTGGAGTAGTTGCCGAATACTCCATACGTCCTGTGTTCGTGAATTCGTTCATAGTGATTTCGGTCGTGTTCGACTGTCTCGACACCGTTGGCTTTGGCCATTTGAACATGATTTGGCGATCCTGAGTGTATGCGGTTGTGAGAGCTTGTAGAGTGATCTTTCAGGGTTCTCTTCCTTGTCATCGATCTCTCCGGGTTTAATCTTCCGTTCAGGGGTACGTGATAATGTGGCGGACAGGCCACAAGAGAGATACGTGTAAAAGATAATTTTCCGGTAACTCGCGGGAGTAACCCTGACTCTCGTTAGGTAGCCATTTGGTTAGTAGAAAAGAATCTGAAACCGGTTTCGTTAGAATTTAGGTTTCGGTCGTTGTTATACGGAAGACCGATTGGGGCGTTTAAGCCAAAGCATAGCGTGTTGCCGGTGGAATAAAGCCTGCCACACGGTGCGCTGCTTATAACGTGGAGTAGTTACCGACTACTCCATACGTACTGTGACTCGTTCATTCGTTCATAGTGTATTCGGTTGTGTTAGACTGTCTCGACAGAGTTGGCTTTGGCCATTTGAATACGATTTGGCGATCCTGAGTGTATGCGGTTGTGAGAGCTTGTGTAGTGATCTGTCATCGTTTGGTACCTTGGCATCGATCTCTCTGGGTTTAATCTTCCGTTCAGGGGTACGTGATAATACGGTCAGAGACGCCGGAGCTTTGTAGGTCTGCGGGAGGAAACGGTGGAGTATAGGGTGAAATCCCCTGGTGAAGTATCCGGTTACCGTTTGGCTACACGTGTTAGTGATTCTGCAGGGCTTGGGTTGGGCTCCTACCTGCAAGGGAAGCTAC
The DNA here is from genome assembly GCA_949752735.1 of Lumbricus terrestris. Taxonomy (NCBI): domain Eukaryota; kingdom Metazoa; phylum Annelida; class Clitellata; order Crassiclitellata; family Lumbricidae; genus Lumbricus; species Lumbricus terrestris. Next base: position 27,989,491 of record OX457049.1, on the reverse strand, counting down.
GTGTTGCATTCACGATCCTGCCGTCTTGGCGATCGTTGAGAGTCCTTTAAACGTAACGTGAAGGTTACGGGTTTTCTGTAGTGGAGAGTGGTGACTCCACGGGTGCGCATGAAGCCGACGTCTCGATGATATACGTTCGAATTAGCAAAGCAGGGGCACCAAGTTCTTCGGGTTTATTATTGGTACCGTAGAAAGTTGTCGCTCCCCTCGGGTAGAGGATCGTTTGTGGGCTTAGCAAACTAAGAGCAAGGGAAGCAGATTAAAGCTTAAGAGTAAAGACCAAGTTCTGAAATCAGGGTTTTTACCTGAGGTCCGTAACTGTTGAGTTAAGGGCGAACGGCGCCAGTAGAATATACGACAATTAATAAGTCTCTTCGGAGACGGGACTACCTGTTACCTGTTCCCCCAAGACCGCCAAGTCTTTATTTTTTCCTCAGTTACCCGTAAACAGACCAGCATCCACCACGACGCTCTTCCGAGCGTCCGCCGAGAAGGCAAAGTCCCGGTGAAGTGCCGGTTGTCGCTGTTGACCGTTGGGCGAGTGAGGCGAGCACTCGGGAAGCGCGCCGCGTACTTTGTACACGGCGGCGGCGCGTGTTCCGTAGACAGGCTAAGTGTGAAGTTGGGAGTTTCGGCCGCTGCCGGTCTCTACTGCCGCCGGACCTCAGCTTGACTCGGTCCGGTAGCGTGTGGGCAGCGTGAGCCGTCTCTCCGGGAAATTCACTGTTACAGACATGGGAACGAGGATCCTGGTAAATTCATGGGTCGCCCGGGAAGCGAGCAGCTCGACGCCCCTTGTGTGTCTCACATGGCAGCAGGGGCACGAACGCCACAATAATAACGATTTTCTATATCAAATATCAAATTTATTTGACACCAATTATACCACTGGTGAACAGTGATTTTGTTTCCTGAACACTTTCAGGTGTTTCTTATGCAGTTTCTGCTGCTGATCACGAAAATGACATTGAAATTGTCCCATCACGTACCGTTTTTGAGAAATCTCATTTTTTCTGTTTATTTCCATTTTTCAGATATAACGTTATAATAAGCTTCGTGTAACTGAGGTATGTCCAGGCATGCACTTAGGACAGTTTACATTTATGTTTGTCTTGCATAATAAAATATAAACTTGGGTCTGCATATGCATTAATGCTGTTAGAATCTTCCTGCAAAAGTTCTAAGCACTATTAGAACCGCTTCTCTGCATATTTCTACATGCATATCCCACTGAGGAAGTTGACATCAGTTTGTTCGTAGTTTGAAGTCGCATTTCCAAAGTTTAGTTTTGTATACATGTATTCAAGATGCATAACAAGTTAGCTAGCTTATTTTCAGATAAGCTTTAAACTAAAATATATTTTAAGACGGTTGTTGGCCGCAGAATTATCTCGCCAGTGTTGCATGAAATGTGATACATGTACATTTTGCTACAGTTGTGGAGAGTAGGCTATGCTATATGAGTAAACCTCAGAGACACACAAAGACTGGACTTGTCAATAAAGCTGTGAGCTGTACTTTGGTTGCAAGACTGGAGAGAAAGCCAAGGAATGTGTGCCTCTCATTTGCTGTGGAAGATGTGCTGCAGATCTTAGAGTTTGACTCCGGGGGTCCTGTGAAAGCAATGCTGTTTGCCTGGGGAGAGCATTAAGATCATGACTGCGACCGGCTGCTAAGTTTGTCTCACTAATGTTTCTGGTTTCTCGGGCAAGAATAGGAAAGTAAACTGAATTCCCAGATCTTCTTTCGACAATGATACAAGCCCGTACAATGAAAGTCTTCATATAGCGAAGCCAACAGAGAAATGGAGTTTAGACGACGAAGATGAAGATGCTGCTGCATTGATCCTGCCAGGAACGACATACAGGGTGCGCCAAAAAAGACCCCCCTATGTGTTTTGCCAATATCTTGACCAAAAGAAAGAATTTCCAAATGAAATTTTACAGTCTTAAAGACAATTCATAATTACACATAATGGCCAGATTTCATCAAAACATCTCAAACAGAACAAAAATTATACCGTTTTTAGTGAGGCCACCCACCGTTTTTTGACGATTAAAAAAACGCGACGCAATAAAAAGTAACAAAAACCAATCTAATTATTCTGGCTAATATCTTGGCCAAAGGTAAGAATATCGAAATGAAATTTTATACGCGTAAAGACAATTCATATCTGCACATGGTGGTCAGATTCCATCGAAATATTTCAAACGGAACAAAAGTTATACCACTTTTAAGGAGGTCACCCCCCCCCCATTTCTTGACGATTCAAAGACGTAACGCAGCAAAAAGTAGCAAAAACACGATTTTATTAAGTCTCATCTTAAATAATTGTTTTCAGATGGCCTTGATATTGCCAGGTGATCATTATTATTACTATTTAAAAAGAAACAGGGTACCAGCGAAGCTGCACGTCACTGAGAAGTCACTTAGCAAGATGACAATCAAATTGGTAAATAAGGAATCTGTCAGATTAATCAGAGGTCCATCAAGAACTTTGCAAAGATACTCAAAAGAAGTGCTGGCACTGGGGGTGGGCACATTGAACACAAGTTGTGAAGCACTACCAAGTTCATTTGACAACAGTTATTTGAGAGTGGACATGATAAAATCGTGTTTTGTTACTTTTTGTTGTGTTTCGTTTTTGAATCGTCAAAAAACGGTGGGTGACGTCATTAAAAGTGGTATAACTTTTGTCCTGTTTGAAATATTTTGATGAAATCTGACCACCTTGTGCAAATATGAGTTGTCTTTAAGCCTGTAAAATTTCATTTCGATACTCTTACTTTTGGCCAAGATATTAGCATAAAACCTAATTTTTCCTGCGCTTTGCTTTTTGAATCGTCAAAAAACGTGGGTGACGTCACTAAAAGTGATGTAACTTTTGTTCCGTTTGAAATATTTTGATGAAATTTTGCCATAATGTGGAAATATGAATTGTTTATAAGCCTGTAAAATTTCATTTGGAAATTTTTACTTTTGGTCAAAATATTGTCAATAAACCTAGGGGGTCTTTTTTTGGCGCACCCTGTAGTTGCTGACAGTGACCCGGATTTTAAAGTAGGTAGGTCTATGTCTGGCGAACCTCATCTCATTCACATAGTCGGAATTGAACGACCTTTTAGAGACTTAGGTTTGTCGAAAGCAAAAGCAGAACAACTGGATTCAAGACTGGAGTTTGCTGTCACCAAGTAATGGACAGAAATCGGTCCAACAGATATTTCTGCCTTCTCTTCACTTAAAGCTGGAACTGGTAAAAATTTTTAAAAGCCATGCACAAGGGTGCTGAAGATTTTCTGCACACGGACTGAAGATGTTCTTTATCTACAACAGAAATTCCCAAGAATGAGGGATGCCAAGATCAAGGAAGGCATTTTTGTGGGTCCACAGATCAGACACATCATCAATGACAAGCAGTTTGAACATCTGTGGGAGGGACCAAAGACAATCACCTGGAAGCACTGAAGGATGTTGTGGAGAATTTTCTTGGTAACTATAGAACTCCAAATTACAATAAACTTGGTAACAAAATCTTACAGCATACTGACATAAAAGGCAACAAAAAAAGTCATGTCACTTAAGATTCACATCTTGCATTTCCACTTGAACTTCTTCCCAAGTTCCTCACAAATCTAGCGATGAACACAAGGAAATTGCCACAGTGGAAAACCGGTATAAGGGAAACTGGAATCCAGCAGTGTTGTCTGACAAGTGTTTGACACTGCAGCGAGATGTGCAGACAAAGAATACAAACGAAAATCAGCATCAAAGCATTTTAGATCTATGGAACTTTAGCAGCATCATGTATACATTGTACATGTGTAACTGAACAGGGAATAACTATGAAAAACCTTTAATTTCATGTTTCTCAACATTTTTAAGTGATACAGTCATCATCAGCACCCAATATTATGAGGAAGAACTGTTATAAAGATTTGTTTTCCAATGAAATTAAATTATAGTATATTGCAAATGTATGCAATAAACAAGCATTTCAGTTAAAATCTTGCATACCCATTTTCTCAAAAACCTTACGTGGTACAAAAATTCTGAGAACACCACCGTGTTCAGCACGTCAACTTCTATAGAAAACAGGCAACGTTTTTTCGGAAACAAAAAAAGTTAAAATTTGTTGACCAGTGTTATATGAGATGTTACTTAATAAATTCGTTTTTGTTACTTTTTGCTGCGTCATGTTTTTTGAATCGTCATATAGCAGTGAGTGCTCTCACTAAAAGTGATCCAACTTTTGTTCTGTTTGAATATTTTTTTACTAAATCTGGCCATCATGCGTGAATATGAATTTTCTTTAGGCTTAAAAAGTTAATTAAAAAACTACTACCTCTGGCCAAGATTATGGGCAAAAGACTTTGGGATATTTTTATGGCCCAACCTGTAGACCAATCTCGGCGATTTAGTGAAGCATTGCAAATCCTCTTTCGAGCAGCATTTCGAAAGCAAAGTGTTCAGCAAATAAAGTAACAGTCAGGTATATAGGTCTACTGTCTATGCAAATGCTTACGATTCATTTGAAAAACAAGAAAGCGACAGCTAGGCTTACGCTGTTAGTTGTAAATTGTAATGTGGATAGACAGCAACAGAATTTTCCCTGCAGAAACTTTTGAGCCACCAGAATATTTGCCCTGCCACAGAGCGGACGGACGTGAACAGTAAGAAGCAATATGCCCAAACAACATCTCCCATGGTAAAATTTCTGGCAGGGCAACAAATCAAGGATGAATGTGATTTTTAATTTGTGTAGTCTATGCATTTATATAGTGCACCTTTCAGAAATCTATTCGGGAGCACTCCCAAGATAGCAATCTTGGAAACATGGACGCCCGCACATAGGGTCAAGGGGGGGCACTTGCCCCCCTGGAAAATTGAAACCTATGTTTTTTAAACTACTACTTTTGGATTTTTAGCAAATTTCTTTGCATTATGCACCATTAATACGAATGATACAGACAATGAAAGTCAGAAATCCACATTTAGATATCTCTATAGAAAAAAACATGCTTTTATAACCTTCTGCCTTGCATGTTCAAGCTCTTTCTAAAAACTCTTGCAATGACCATTGGCTTTCAAGCTTTCTGTGGGCACCCATGCAAACAGCAGGCCTATCGATTATGGCATACTTAATTTTTTAAGTGGAATCCAGCTGTAATCCAGTAATGCAATTAATCACAACTGCAAAAAATTAAATACTAACGCAAACATTTGAAAATTTCTCAATGTACACTGAAATTTCATCAGGGAGATCTGCTTTTTCACCAGCATTGTAATTATATAAACCAAGTCCGCTATAAGCCAGGCTCCATTTTGTCCATTTAGCAAGCTGTCAGTACAGAATCCAGGGAGGTCAAACTGTAGATAAACTTGGCTCTGGATTTACACCCAAAGCTGACAAAGAGATCTGTTCAAAAGAATTGATACCCACCACAATCACCTGATCCTTGGATCCTCCACCTTCCTAAACGACACCCGCATTAACAGTTACTCTGGCCCTCTGGCTACCAGACTCGGACCTCTTTCTGACTACTCTTTGGAATAGGCTTCTGACTCGATGCAGAACATGTGAAACTGCTGGTGCCCTGCAATTGGCTTTCGAGTGGCGCTTTAGAGGCAACTAGAGGAGCAATTTCCCCTTGCAAACGGACATCTTTTCCGTTCATTTAGTCATTCATTCATTCTATGGAATTATATAGCGCACCTCTAAAAAACTACTTTTTAGCATAGATCTGCTATTTAATTTGTAACAAATTTCTAAGAAAACTATTCATATTAAAAATTATGCACAAAATAAAACTGAGAAATTTGCATAAGAAACCTCTTTGAAAAATACTCGTAGGCCTATTTCTAATTTCCATGCAGCATTGCATTTTTAAGCTCTTGCTACTACAAAATTTAATCGTGACTAGGCCTATCGTACAAATTTTGCCCCCCACTGCGAAAATTTCTGCGGGCGCCCATGCTTGGAAAACGGTAGAAGAACAAATGGTGTGTTGCGAATGGTGATATAAGATAAAATTTATATCAGTGTCTAATCCTAATTGGCTGATATAGTTTTCAGAGCCACATAGTTACATCTCAGCTGGGGAGCTAAAGCAGGTAGTTACTTGGCATCATCCACCCATCGCGTAGTAGCTTACGGCAAACCAGACTGTAAGCACTTGCATCTCTTGGTGAATTCTAGCTTACAGTTGCGCGAATGTCGTTATCATCATAATCATAGTCATCATCGTCATCATCATCATCATCATCATCATCATCAGCAGCAGCAGCAGCAGCAGCAGCAGCGTTATGTGCAAGGGTCATGGTGGAAAACTCGTCAAGTCAAATGCATTGGAGTTGACCTGAACATATAATTTCAAAACTTACCAAAGGCTCTTTCAAAATTGAAAACAGTTATAGAGTCCATTGAGATTGTACTTACAGCCAAGCCATTCTATAAATGTGAAACTCTAGCACTGAAGCATTTCTGCCCAATGGTCATCTCATTCCAATGAAAGCCCCTCGTGACTTTTAACTAGCATCTGCTCCTCCTCTTCTTCCTCTCTATAATCCAAAATACAGGCATGCAGACAGACAGACAGACAGACAGACTGGTAGACTGACAGACGAGCAAACATACAGCCGTCTAGATAGACACACCTAATGACGGGCAGACGGAAAGACATTTAGACTTATAGATAGACAGACATACAGACGGTGACAACAAGAACCACAGTTAGACAGATCTTCAGACTAATAAAGGGACAATCAGATAACCAAACGCATATACATACATAAGCATGAACAGATGCACAAACATAATTATAGCTAGACTTAAGGTTTGCGTACAGTCGTTAAAGCGGACTGTCATCGACAGTGACGACAACGACGACGGCGGTGGAGGATGTGGTGGTGGTGATGATGATGATGATGATGGTGGTGGTGGTGGTGGTGGTGGTGATGACGATGACGACGACGACGGCGGCGGCGGCGACGACGATGGCGGTGGCAGTGATGATGATGATGACGACGACGGTGGTGGTTGTAGTGATGATGATGATGATGACGACGACGACGACGACGATGATGATGATGGTGGTGGTGGTTGGTGGTGGTGGGGGCGATGGTGGTGGTGGTGGTGATGATGATGATGATGATTGATGATGATGGTGGTGGTGGTGGTGGTGGTGGTGGTTTTTGCGCGTACTGCTACTTTGAAGAATCGAGCCTTTTCTGTGGTTGGTCCAGTGGTCTGCAATGGCCTTCATTTTGAGCTACGCCTACATTCTGAAAATCTACCCGGATTCTTCCTTAGTAAACTTAAAACTGTTCTTTTTGGGAGCACTGGAGTCGGGAGCGCCTCTGAGTAGTTTTTTTCTTGAAAGAGCGCTATGTAGATTATCGAATGAACACTGACCGCCACGGATATTTTCCCGCTACGCCAAGACATAGGAGCAAAATTTTAAACACACGAAATTCACGAAAAATGTAATATTTAACTTTTATTTTCAGCCCAGTTCCACCGCATTACATACCCCAACCGTACCCCCTCACTTTACCTTCACCCACACAAATCCTGGTCCACCCCACCCACGACCGCATCCTTTACTGCCTCCCAACCATGGGCGGAGTTGATCAGGGTCTAGGGGGGGCTAAGTCACCCCCTGTGACCCCCAAGAAGACCCAGATTCATTTTTTAACGGTGTAAATGGTATATTTTCCCGGACCTTCACCCACCAAGAAGGCCTTAGCCCCTCCAAGAACGGAAACCAAATTTCGCCCATGGTGCCAACCCAAATTGGGAAATTTTCAACATACGGATTTCATGAAAAAAATAATGTTTTACTTTGTTTTCAACTCGGCTCTGTCGCAACCCCACTCCAGCCCAATGCCACCAAGCACCACCCAACTTTTTTCCATACCCCGCTCCACCCACCCAAAGTCCCCGACATCCACCACCCCACTGATAATTAGCGATGCAACTCATGCTATCCAGATGTCCAGTTACGGGTATTCACCCCACCCCGCCACAACCCTCTCTTTCGCCCTTCTCGCAACCCAACTCAGGCGGGTCTTTGTCTAGATGGAAGGATTGAGGTTAATAGGTGCGATAAACTTGCGTGGCGGCTGTGGGCTGGGCGGGGGTGGGTATTCTCGGTGGTTTCTATCATTGTTAATTGGAACTGTGGGTGTGCATGCTGGACTAACAAACATACATGTACACATGCATACATACATGCCTACATACATACATTTATATATATATATATATATATATATATATATACATGCATACTTACATATATACCAGTGATTCCCAACCGTTTTTTTTACATTACAGCCAGTTTATTGTTGTTCGAGGATGTGAGGGCCACTTTTTCTTAGTTAGAGGACATAAGGGATTAAGAGGCCACAAGGTTAAAATTTAATTAACCAAGAGCATATAAAATCGTCGGGGCCCTCTGACGGCGGGGGCCCGCCGCCATGGCAGACATAGCATACTATTTAATCCGGCCCTGCACACACATGCACCATCAAAATTTGCCAATTTATTCCACAATAATTATTAGATAATTCTAATGGCACGACTCATGGCACTTCGCCAGATCTGACTATTCACTTTGATACGACAGCGTCGACTATATGCCTTACACAGTCTTCACTACCATTCTACAGACCGTCGGAATGCAATGATGATGATGATGATGATGATGATGATGATGATGATGATGATGATGATGAACTAAAAAACTTGAGCCACTTGATCCACGACAGTCACAGCCCTGGCGTTGATGATATCGACCCCCATATTGCTAATTCTTGCATTTCTCCAATCGCAACCCAACTAGCTGAAATAATTAATTGCTCCCTTAACACTGGAGTTGTACCTGATGCTATAAAAATTGCAAAAATAGTCCCAATTTTTAAAAAGGGTGACAGGGAGAACCCTTCTAACTATAGGCCCATATCCATTCTTCCTTTTTTTGCCAAGTACTTTGAAAAAATAATGCATGATAGGCTCAATAAATATGTGGAAAAATCTCATATTATTTTTCCATACCAATATGGCTTTCAATCTGGTCGATCTACTTTTATGCCTTTAATTGATATGTATGATAAAATTTCTAAGGCCTTTGAAAACAATGAATATTCTATTGGTATCTTCTTCGATTTAGCAAAGGCCTTTGATACTGTGAATCATGAGATCCTATTAAAAAAATTAGCTAATTATGGCATCAGAGGCGTCCAATTAGCTTGCATGGTTTGCCAGTTATCTTGAAAGACGTCTCCAGTGCGTTTCCTGCAATGGAGCTTTCTCAGATTTAAGAGTTGTTAGATATGGAGTACCCCAAGGTTCTAATCTCGGACCCTTGCTTTTTCTTCTATACATTAATGACTTGCCTAATATATCTCCTACTCTTTCATTCATCCTGTTTGCCGACGATACAAATGTCTTTCACTCTCATAAATCCTACCAGAGTCTAATACAAACAGTAAACAATGAGCTTGTCTTCATAGCCGAATGGTTCTCTGCTAATAGACTCTCCTTAAACATAGATAAAACTAACTTTATGCTATTTCGAACTAATAAAAAGATGTGCCCCCAGAATGAATTGCAACTGTCTATTAATGATACCTCCATAACGCAGGTTAGCTCCACTAAATTTCTTGGTGTGCACATAGATCAACACCTCACATGGAATGATCATATTAAATATATCTCTGCCAAGGTTGCAAAAAGTGTTGTGGAGGAAATGGTGGTAAATATGGTGATGATGATAATGATGATGATGATAATGATGATGATGATGACGATGATGATGACGACGACGACGATGATGATGGCGACGATGACGACGCCGACGATGACGACGATGGTGGTGGTGGTAGTGGTGGTGGTAGAGGTGGAAATGGTGACAACAATAATGATGATGATAATGATGATGATGATGATGATGATGATGATGATGATGACGATAATGGTGTTGTTGCGGTTGCTGTTGGTGGTGGTGGTAGCGGTGGTGGTGATGTTTGTGGTAGATGTGGTGATGGTGACGATTATGATGCTGGTGGTTATGTTGATGTTGTTGTTGTTGGTGTTGTTTTTATTGTTGTTGTTGTTGTTAGTGGTGGTAGTGGTGATGGTGGTGGCGGTGGTGGGGGTTGTGGTGGTAGATGTGGTGATGGTGACGATAACGATTATTACGATAGTGATGATGATGATAATGATGATGATGATGATGATGATGACGATGATGATGATGATGATGATGATGATGATGATGATGATGATGATGATGATTACAACGACATTCAGTCTTCCAACCTTCATTCGCCAGTGCTCATCTGTTGCAGAATTTAAATCAAAGTTAAAAACTCATTTATTTTCATTGCATTATAACTAGATCTGTAGTGAAGCGCGCTCTTGTGCAAGACTTGTTTTGTTAATCCGCGTTATAAATGACTAAGTGTATTGTATTGTATTTGTAACATCTGGTGTAGTGGTGGCGTCATTGCTTTGAAGCCGGAAGGTTCGAGGTTCGAATCCACCTCACCGCGAAAGGACTTTGGGCAAGTCCTTCACTCGCAATTTATGCGGGCCACCTCGCCTCTACTCAGCCCACACCTCGGTCTGCAGGTGCCGGGAGGGGCATGGGTTGGGTGGGTGGGGCCGGTGGGAAAGAATTTTTTCCCGAAATACGAAATTTCACGGGTGGTGTACCGGTCGAGGTCGGAATGTGGTGTGGTGGGTGGGGTAGAATTCGGTGGGTTGGAGGTGTAGTGTGACGTGGTGTGGTCGGGGTGGCTGGTGAAGGATGGGTGGGGTGGAGCTGGATGGGAGTGGGGAGAGGGAGGAGTGGGTGGGGTGTGGGGGAGTGGAGGTGGGGGTGTGATGGGGTGGGGTTGGGGGATAATTTTTCCGAAAACCCAAATTTCACGGGTGGCGTACCGGTGGAGATCGGAGTGTGGTGTTGTGGGGTGGGGTGGGTGTGTGGTGGGGTGTGGTGAGGTTATGGCCGGTAGCGGGTCGTATCCTAAATATTCCGGGCAACGCCGGGTACCCCAGTTAGTATATATATATATTAACTACAATAATAATTTCTTTCAAGTGCTGTAATAAATTATGTCAAACAAATTTCTGTCGAGGTAAACAGCCTCTGTTGTCATAGGCCCTCGTCAAATCTGGACCCGTCCATCCAATAATTTCTTTCAGAGACTCAGTTCTGCTGTTGCTGGCTTACTATAATGAATGACTACAGACCTGAGTATAATAATATTAGACTATTTAAGTTAACTTTTCAACACTGGCTTAGCTCATCCCTGTTTCCCAAGATGGTCCTGAATTGCTGACCAGGATACAATGCGGAATTCGTAACAGGTTTATAATCTTTTCCAATACGTTATTCAGTGCTTCTAAGACTGCCTGTTTTGCGCTGAATTTGCATGCAGGGCCTGCCTTGGTCATTGTCTTGACTGCAAATGTACGCGGACACACGAGCAATGTTAGCGGATGTGAGCGCCGTGCGCACCGATTCCAATGGTTTGCGAGTAGAAAGTCCTGTTTTATCATTTTTCCGTAGCAGATAATACAAGGTATTGTTTATTCCATCCTCTGTTAGAATATTCGCTAATCATTTCAAACGAATTAAATCCCTAATCACTTCGTAAAATTAAGATCGAAACGCGATCATCGTCTGTCAACAGCGCCAGGTTGCGTCACAAATGACAGCAAAATATGGTAGCTAGCGCTGTTCCGGGCATATAATTAAAACCTAGACTAGTATCAGTTCGACTTTTTTAGAGTTAATACTAGAGTGAAATACCTTTAATTTGATGCATTAAGTATAAATAAATGTTAAAAATTGGCGAAGTTATACGCGTGCAAAGTCGGGACATTTATGCTGGGCCACCCTGTATAGTATATAATATCGCAGCATATTATAACAGTTCATGTAATACAATGATGTAAACAGCAATCAAACATTAAAAATTATCATGATTTTGCCAAATGTTGGAGGCGATGTCATCTATGCTTTTAGCTGGGCAAAACTAGTATTTGTACAATTATATACAGTAATTTATACTCATTGCAATATGATAGCATCATAATTATACTATAATTATTAATAAATAAATAATAAGATATAATAGCCTTATATATAATCATACTAGCTGGGGTACCCGACGCTGCCCGGGAAATTTAGGATACGACCCGCTCCCGGCCACAGCCTCACAGCACCCCACCCCATCCTACCCCGCCCCACAACACCCCACCACACAACACCCCACCACACATCGACCACCAGTAAAATTTGAATTTTCGGAAAAATTCTCCCCCAATTTCCCACCACCAACCCCCCATACCCCACACCCCTCTCCACCCCTTCCCTGCCCCAACCCCACCATCTACCCAACCCCACACCCCACTTCTTCCCTACCCACTTTCCCCACACCCCACCCCTCCCCACCCACCCGACCCCCAACCCTCCGCCACTCCACCCCTTCCAAACCCCACCCACCTCCACTCCCCCATACCCCCACCCACCACAACAACCTAGCCCACTGTTCCACCCACCCCTCCCCACCCCCCACATCTCCAAACGCCACCCCGCCCCCGCCACACCACACCACACTCCGACCTCGACCAGTACGCCACCCGTGAAATTTCGGTTTTCGGAAAAAATTATCCCCCGCCCCACGCCCCCCTGCCTCACCCTGCCCTTGCAGACCGAGGTGTGGGCTGAGTAGAGGCGAGGTGGCCCGCGTAAAAATCTGTCTAGCTGTGAAACTATGGCAAGGGAATGGAAATTTACAGCGAGAATTAGGGTTTTCGCAACCCCCCTCCCCACCGTGGGCCTCATGATGGTAGAGATTAACCAACCACCTCACTGATGGCCCTCTGTCTAGATACAACGTTTCAGAAAAATTGTCGAAAAAAAGTGGAACAAATTGGGGGTTTCGCCCACCACCCTGGTCCCCATGATGATGTTTATGTTGTTGATGATGATAATGAAGATGACGATCATGGTGATGCTGGCAGTGATAATTATGATATTAACGTTGATGATGATGGAGCTGATGATAATGATGATAATTATAACAATTACGATAATGATGATGACAATGACGATGCAGACGCTGATTATATTATAATACTGAATACACCATATTTTGACGACGATATTGAAGACTAAGATGATGATGATGAAGAGAAATGATGATTAAGAGAAAATGTTCACGATGCCCATGATGAAGCTGATGATGATGACGATGACGACAACAATGATGATGATGATGAGGTCAATGATGATGATGCTGATGATAATGAGGATGCTTGATCTTGTTGACGGTGACGATGACGATTACGACGGCGACTGCGATGACGATGATAATTTAACAACGATGACGACGACTATGATGGCGTGTTTTTTATGATGACAAAAGATGACGATGATGATGTTGATGATGGTGACGATGATGAAATTTTTGTTTGCTGTTATTGTTATGGTTGTTTTTGTTGTTGTTGTTGTTGTTGTTGTTGGTGGTGGTGGTGGTGGTGGTGGTGGTGGTGGTGGTGGTGGTGGTGGTGATGACGATGTTGATGATGATAATTGTGATATTGATTATGCTGCTGCTGGTGGTCCGGGGGACATTTTGTCCGAGGACATTTTATCCGGGGACTTTTTGTCCGGGGACATTTTATTTAGGGGACATTATGTCCATGAACATTTTGTCCCGAATATTTTGTCCGGGGACATTTTGTCTGTACACAGATACTATCAAATTATGATGAATAAAATTCACTATTAATATTTATTGAAGTATAAGACCGCAGCTCTTGTCAGCACTGAAATAGTAGAGCTACTTTGTAAAAATGGCAGTTTAAAATGCTGCCATTTTAATGCGAAAATTCAACAAATTACTAATGGGAGGATCTCATTCCCACCTCAAACCCTCTTCTTCCCGACGCTACGCGCCTCGGTGAAAGTCCACCGGACTTTCGCTTGTTCTCCCAAACTCCCTTGATTCCCCCCACACAGGATGGTACAAGATCAAACACTGCATCTCTGTCTCTACGTCATTAGATACATGTACGTGCATGTACATCCTGCGCGCGTGCACACACACACACACACACACACACGCAGTTCTGGAGCATAATGGGTTGCATAGCAGTCATTACCTCCCTCTGGCGCTACGCTTGAATCTGATAGCCAGGCTGCGGGGGGTCAAACGAAACCGTAGGCCTACAAGCCTCAGTACCAACGGTGGACGGAACGACCGTGCACCCAAATAAACCAGACGCCCAGTCAACTGAGTCAACTCAACAGCATCTGTAATCGGCCTAGTTGTCTGGAATGGGCTCACACAGGGCTAAGTCATTGAGGTCTCAAAATTTCGGAGTCCACGGCTAAGTCTACCTCCTGAGGTTCTTACTGAAAAGTCTCTTTTTGTTAAACTCAAAAGTGTCCGTTTTGCCGTGCTAGAGTCGGGAGCGCTTCTGAACGGTCCCCATGAAGAAGCACTATATAAATTCATGATTAATTGACCATTGACCATTGAGTTTTACTCCTCTCGCTGGCGCCCATGCAATACTTAGCCTACTGATTATGGCCTAATAAAATTACATAAGCTTACTTGACTGAATTATCTCTGCAATGCAACCTGTGCCCGGAAAAAAGGGCCCAATTTTGTAAATAGGAAAATAAATAGTAAACATTCATCGATTTTTGCAATATAAAAAAACATTTTAATCCTGACATATTTATCTAATATTGGAGAAAATATAAAAGTTCCAATCACAATGATGACGTCAAAATGACGTCATTTGCACTAATACATGCATACATACATACATACATACATACATACATACATACATACATACATACATACATACATAATACATACATACATACATAATACATACATACATACATACATACATACATACATACATGTACATGCATACATACATGTACATACATATATACATACATACATGTACATACATACATGCATACATACATACATACATACATGCATACATACATACATACATACATACATACATACATACATACATACATACATACATACATACATACATACATACATACATACATACATACATACATACATACATACATACATACATACATACATACACACACATACATACATATATATATATACATACATATATGTACATACATACAGTCATAAATACAATCATACAAACATACAAGGTGGGACGTAAAAAAGTAACCCCTACGGTTTTTTGCCCCTATCTTTAATTCATTCATTCATTTCGAGAATTAATATAGCGCCTCTTCAAGAAACCTACTCAGAGGGGTGGCGTCGTTGCCTTGAAGCCGGAAAGTTCGAGGTTCGAATCCACCTCACCGCGTAAGGACCTTGGGCAAGTCCTTCACTCGCAATTTCTCAGCGCTTCGGCGTGAAACTCCGATGCAGTGTCCGCGCTGCAGTCGGGAGCGCCTCTGAGTAGCAAAAGAGAGAGCTTGAAGGGGCGCTACAACAAGTGCACATACAAACAAACAAAATAGCTGTACTTTTCAGTGCTCATGACAGTTTCCTAGACTCCAATAAATACACTTTACAATACTAAACTTACAATAGTAATTTCTTTTTGGATTTTCACATTGTAATGGCGCCCTTTTGAGATGGCATTTTAGCAAAATAACTGAATTATTTCAGGGAGTTTACTGATAAAAAAAAGAGTGTGCAGTGAGAGTATGTACTCCTCCCCACGAAAAACTTTTTGAATTTTCACATTGCAATGGTATCATTTTAAGCTGTCATCTTAAAAAAATATCTGCAATTTTTAGTCCAGATAGGAGTGGCCTAAGACTTTAAATAAATATAGGGTATACTTAAAATAATAATTTTTTCGGAGTTTCCCCATTGTAACGATAATGATACCCTTTTAAGATGCCATTTTTAGAAAAAAATTGCTCAATTATTTCCATACCGATAAAAAGAGTGTTTTAGAATTTCGACATAATATTAAATATACATATCTACAGGGTACGCCAAACAAATACCCCCTAGGTTTTCGCCAATATCTTGACCAAAAGTAAGTATTTCCAAATGAAATTTTACAGGCTTATAGGCAATTCATATTTACACATCAAGGCCAAGATATTTCAAACAGAACAAAGTTACATCACTTTTAGTGAGGTCACCCACCGTTTTTTGACGATTAAAAAATGAAACGCAAAATAATTAGGTTTTTTGCCAACATCGTGGCCAAAAGTAAAATATCTAAATGAAATTTTGCAGGCTTAAAGACAAATGATATCTGCACATGGTGGTCTTATTTCATCAAAATATTTCAAACACAACAAAAGTTATGCTACTTTTAGTGAGACCACCCACCGTTTTTTGACGATTCAAAAACGAAACACATCAAAAAGTACCCAAAACACGACTTTAATAAGTCTCATCTCAAATAACTGTTGTCAAGTGAACTTGGTAGTGCTTCACAACTCGTGTTCAATGTGCCCAACAGCAGTGCCAAAACTTCTGTTGAGTCTCGTTGCAAAGTTCTTGATGGACCTGTTGATTAATCTGACAGATTCCTTATTTGCCAATTTGATTGTCATCTTGCTAAGTGACTTCTCAGTGACGCGCGGCTACGCTGGTACCCTGTTTCTTTTTAAATAGTAATAATAATGATCATCTGGCAATATCAAGGCTAATTTATACCAATTATTTGAGATGAGAAAAAATCGTGTTTTTGTTACTTTTTTTGTTGCGTTTGCAGGGACCGGGTGGGGCATGGGTTGAGGTGGGGGCGTAAGGGCGGTTGGGAAGAAATTTTTCCGAAAACAGAAATTTCACGAGTGGCGTACCGGTCGAGGTCGGAGTGTGGTGTGGTGGGTGGGGTAGGATTCGGTGGGCTGGAGGGTGGGGATGGTGGTGGGAGGAATTTTTTCGAATACACAAATTTCACGGCTGGCGTACCTGTGGAGGTCGGTGTTTAGTGTGACGTGGTGTGGTCGGGGGTGGCGGGTGGGGGATGGGTGGAATGGGGCTGGATGATGGTGGGGAGGGTGGGAGTGGGTGTGGGGGAGTGTGGGTTGGGATGGGATGGGGTGGGGGTTGGGGTTGCAGTCGGGGGGTAATTTTTCCGAAAACCAAAATTTCACGGGTGGCGTACCGGTGGCGGTCGGAGTGTGGTGTTGTGGGGTGGAGTGGGATGTGGTGGGGAGGTTGTGGCCGGGAGCGGGTCGTATCCTAAATTTTCCGGGCAACGCCGGGTACCACGGCTAGTATATATATATATATATATATATATATATATATATATATATATATATATATATATATATATATTACAATAATAATTTCTCTCAAGTGCTGTAATAAATAAATATGTCAAACAAATTTCTGTCGAGGTAAACAACCTCTGTTGTCATAGGCCCTCGTCAAATTTGGACCCGTCCATCCAATACTTTCTTTCACTCAGTTCTGCTGTTGCTGGATTACTATAATGAATGACTACAGGCCTGAGTATAATAATATTAGACTATTTAAGCTAACTTTTCAACACTGGCTTAGCTCATCCCTGTTTCCCAAGATGATCCTGAATTGCTGACCAGGATACAATGCGGAATTCATAACAAATGACTCACAAACCAACAAATTGAGAACTAATAAACTACAGATACCAAAATTTGGAAGCCTTGCAGTAATGATGTTGTTTTACTATGTGTTCAAAGGCCAAAACATTTGAAATTTGGCAGTTTGAAATTTGAAAACAAGTAGAGAAGCAATTTAGTTGTTCAAAAATAGCATTTGTACAAATATTTTCAGTTAGTTATGCTCATTGTAACAAGAATGTAAGATTTGTATCGTATATTGTAATAGTAAATAATCACATTATGATCACATAAATAGTATATAATATCGCAGTATATTATAACAGTTCATGTAATACAAATTAAAAATTATCATGATTATGCCAAATGTTTCTGGAGGCGATGTCATCTATGCTCTAAGCTGGGCAAAAATTGTATTTGTACAAAAATATACAGTAATTTACATGTATACTCATTGTAATATGATAGCATCATAATTATACTATATTAATAAATAAATATTAAGAAATAATAATAATCATACCAGCTGGGATACCCGGGAAATTTTGGATACGACCTGCTCCTGGCCACAACCTCAAAACACCCCACCCCATCCCACCCCACCCCACAACACCCCACCACACACCGACCTCCGCCGGTAAGCCACCAGCAAAATTTGGATTTTCGCACACAACTCCTTCCAAACCCCACCCCACCTCCCCTTCCCCCACACCCCCACCCACCCCACTCCCACCCCTCTGTTCCACTCACCCTCTCCCCACATCCCCACCCGCCACCCCGCCACACCACACCACACTCCGACCTCGACCGGTACGCCACCCGTGAAATTTCGGTTTTAGAAAAAATATCCCCCCGCTTCACGCCCACCCCGCCCACCTCCACCCCACCCATGCGGGTCTCGGCTTGAGACACCCCAACGAGATGTTGGCGATTCTCTACCACCATGGGGGCAGGGTGGGTGCGAAACCTCCCAAAATTTCACTTTTTTCGGCAATTTCTATAAAACTTTGTACCTAGACAGAGGGCCATCAGAGTCACCTGGTGTAGTGGTTGGCGAAACTCTACCACCATGGGAGCCACGGTGGGGGTTGCGAAAACTATAATTTTTGCTATAAATTTCCATTCCCTTCCCATAGTTTCACATTCACAGTAAGACGGATTTTTACGCGGGACACCTCGCTTCTACTCAGCCCACACCTCGGTCTGCAAGGGCAGGGTGAGGCAGGGGGGCGTGGGGCCGGTGGGAAAGAATTTTTCCCCGAAATACGAAATTTCACGGGTGGTGTACCGGTCGAGGTCGGAATGTGGTGTGGTGAGTGGGGTGAGGATGGGGGTGGGTGGAGGTGAGGGATTTTTCCGAAAACCCAAATTTGACGGCTGGCGTACCGGTGGAGGCCGGAGTGCGGTGGAGTGTTGTGGGGAGGGGTGTAGAGGTGGGGTGGATTGAAGATGTGGGAAATTTTCACGAAAACCCTAATTTCACGGGTGGCGTACCGGTGGAGTTGGGAGTCAGGTGGGGTGGGATTGGGTGGGGTGGACTGGGTGAGTGGAGGGGTTAAGGTGGGGTCGAGGGGGCTGAGAAAATGGTCGAGCGGTGGGTGGTGGGTGGAGGGGTGGGGGTGAGTAGTGAGGTGGGGAAATTTCATGGGTGGCGGTGAAGGTCGGAGTGTGGTGGGGTGTTGAGGGATGGGGGCTTGGGATGGGATGGGGTGAGGTGTGGGGGATTTCACGGGTGGCGTACCGGTGGATGTCGGAGTGTGGTGGGGTGTTGTGGGATGGGAGTGGGATGGTGTGGGGCGTGGTGTGGTGTGGCTATGGCCGGGAGGGGTCGAATCCTAAATATCCCGGGCAACGCCTGGAACCCCAGCTAGTTTATAATAAAATAATTATAATAAAGTTTCTTATAAACAGGATAAATATGCCGTGGTGCGTAGCATTAAAGGAAGTCATAAAATTATTATGATTGCAGCACTGGAATTATGCAAGATAGGATGATGCATCGAATAAGTAACATGGTATTAAAATATAGGCTTATGGGAACGTCAGTTTGTGTATCCCTGAACTACAAGCATCGGAATTCTACAAAGTGATTAGCCTACGACACTACGACAGCCGCCCTCCTGGGGGAGCAAATTGCATAGACTACGCTGCCAGTTTCGTGGTGTTAGAGGTGTCTGCCTGAAGTTCTGTGAGGGATCTATCAGCGCCAACCGCCCTTCCACAACAGTGCTCCTCTCCTCTGTTTTGGTCGGTCGAAAAGTCCAGTGCTGCCAATCAGCTGAGGTCGCCTAAACGCTATTAGCGTCATACTGTGATAATGCGCTGATCCACCGTTAGCCAAGATAGAGATCTGTATAATATTATCAGAGTGTCATTATGTCTTGCACTGCCTATTGGTTTGTGGCTTTGTACATCTGAATGTCTTTCTCCCTGTATCGATGACAGTCTGCTTCTGCGACTGTGCGTAAGTCCTAGCAACAAGTATGTTTGTGCATTTATTCCTGCGTATGTATGTGCGTTTGGCTATCTGCTTGTCCGTCCACCCGTCTGTTGTTCTCACCGTCCGTATGCATGTCTATCTGTCCGTCTAAATGTCTTTCCGTTTGCCCGTCATTATGTGTGTCTATCTTAGACTATTTAGACGTCTAGGCTATATGTTTATATGTCTGCATGCCCGTATGTTAGGAGGTTGAGGAAGAGGAAGAGGAGGAGGGGGAGAATAAGGTGGGAGAGAAGTAGGAGGAGGAGGAAGACAAGGAGGAGGAGGAGGAGGAGCATAGACCCAGTTGAAAGCCACAAGGGGCTAACCCAGGAATGAGATGACCAATAGGCAGAAATGCAGTGCAGAGTTAAACACTTGTGGATGGTTTGGCTGTTTGCACAATCTCACTGGACTCTATTATAACTGATTTTAATTTCGAAGAGTTTTTGGTAAGTTTTGAAATCATGTGTTCTGATCAACTCCAATGCCTTTGACATGACGAGTTTTCAAACCATGGCACCCTTGCTCATAACACTGCTGCTGCTGCTGCTTATGATTATGATGAAGGTGATGATGATTGATGACGATGATGGTGCTGATGATGATGATTATCGTTCGTGGTGACGAAGATAAAGAATTTCACGAAGAAGCAGATGACGATGATGATGACGATGACGACGACGATGGCGACGACGATGGCGATGACGATGGCGATGACGATGATGATGATGATGACGATGATGACGATGATGATGATGATGATGATGACGATGATGACGATGTTGACGATGATGATGATGATGATGATGACGATGATGATGATGATGATGATGATGATGATGATGATGATGATGATGTAGATGATATTGCTGCTGATGAAAGAGATGTAGATGAAGCTGGTGATGTCGATGATGACAATGATAGGACGATGACGACAATGATAGTGAAGATGATGACGAAGATGACGATTACGACAGCGACGACAACGACAAATACGACGAGGACGACGACGACGATGATGATGATGATGATGATGATGATGATGATGACGACGACGACGGCTACGACGACGACGACGATGGTGGTGGTGGCGGCGGCGGCGGGGCGACGACGACGACGATGGTGGTGACGACGACGACGACGACGATGACGATGACGATGATGATGATGACGAAGATGATGATGATGATGATGATGATGATGATGATGATGATGAAGGGATATTCACGCCAGCGATAAGCATTGTACCCGGAATTGTCTGCCATTCAATTACCCTATAGACTGCACGAACAGCATTATCATGCATGCATCTGTGATGCGACCTAGAGCCCATAGGCCAGTAGGCGTCTCGGCTTGTTAAACTGTAACCTGCGCTGCCGCGCATGCGCATGCTTTGGACATTGCTTCAGAAGAGACAAATAATAACTTACGCAAAACTAGTTAAAGTTTCCCTCTGTCGTTCCAGCAAGCTGTGAACCAAAACTGATTGATATAGATAGGAATTAAATCAATTAATCGCGAGCGATGTGTCCCGCACATATGATAATTCCTAGTTTTCCATATTTTGGTGATTTTATGTGGTGAGGATTTTATGGGGCAAAAGTAAAAGACACGTAATAACAGGCCTGATTTTCATCATAAAATTCCTAAAGATGGAAAGACCAATTATGAAAATATCATGAAAACAAACTTACATTAGTGAACTTAACCAAAATCAAATATTACTTTTTCTTGTATTTGTAGAATTAAAGAGAATTTTGAAGCCTACTCTAAGGAGCTCACGTGAAAGAGCATCTAAAGTATATGATTAGTTTAGCTGGAGGGTTTGCCAGCAACTGACAACTTTAAAGTAGGATAAGAATAATAATAATAATAATAATAATAATAATAATAATAATAATAATAATAATAATAATTGTTTAAAGCTTGATTGGTGTTTCAATAAAGGTTGAAAATATAATAATAACAACAACAACAATAATAATAATAATAATAATAATAATAATAATAATAATAATAATAATTGCCATAAGGTGTTATCAAGAATGGTTGCCTTCCACAGCAATTTTATTCTTCCAGATCTTGACATGGATGGCCACTGAAGAGGCAAAATTTCTTATTAATAGCCTACTTAAAAGCTGAGGGATTATCAGGTAAAAAAATAATTATTATTACACTGTTAGCCTAGTATGAGCCGATGATCGCAACTTAGAGAAACATATTGGCAACAATTATAATAGGTCTATAGGCCTTTATTAATATCATAATAATATTAACCCGTTTTGGACCAACGTTCGTTTTACGAACACCTTTTTTTGAAGACCTCACATTGAGTGATGCCATCACATAGTCTTCTGTACAGGTGTTTTTATGTCAGTCGGAGGTCTGATTTGTCAGACAATTTTGTCTTTTAAAAATCGTTTTTAAAGTTTTGAAATGTTTTTAACTAATGCCAAATACTGCAAAACTACGTATGTTCGCCGTCCTTTGTTTACAAAGTTGTTATTTTGGTCTGATATGTGATATCGCAAAAACTGATGGACATTTAAAAAGTGCACATATTTTGCACAAAGCAAATGTCATTTGCGAAATTTTACTGTAAAAAACGGAGTTGTAAAAATTTCATATCTGGGTCATGTTCGTTTTACGAATATTGGTCCAATAGGCTACTGATGCGTCAAGCCAAGTCAACGTTGAATTATATACGCCTATATCTAATTCTTAGCTACAAGTCATGTTTCAGCCAACGCACAATTGTGTATGTATGTGTGTATGCATGCATGCATGCATGCATGCATGTATGTATGTATGTATGTATGTATGTATGTATGTATGTATGTATGTATGTATGTATGTATGTATGTATGTATGTATGTATGTATGTATGTATGTATGTATGCATGTATGTATGTATGCATGTACATGTATGTATGTATGTATGTATGTATATATGTATGTATGTATGTATGCATGCATTCATGCATGCACGCATGCATGCATGTATGTATGTACGATGTATGCATATAATATTTATGTATGTGTGTATGTGAGTATGTATGCATATCAACCAACTCATGATTGTGTATTGCATGCATGTGTACATGTGTGCATTTATGCATGTATACATGTGCATATATATGCATGTATGCATGTATTCATGTATGTAGGTATGTATGTGTGCATCTATGTATGTATGCATGTGCAAATGTATGTATGTATGCATGTATTCATGTATGTAAGTATGCATGTGTGTATGCATGTATTCATGTATATGTGCATGTATGTATGTATGTATGTGTGTATGTAAGTGTGTGTGTATGTATGCATGCATGTATGTATATATATATGTATGTATATATGCGTATTTGCGTGTATGCGTGTTTGCGTATGTATATGTGTGTATGTAGGGTAGGTATGTTTGTATGTATGTATGTATGTATGTATGTATGTATGTATGTATGTATGTATGTATGTATGTATGTATGTATGTATGTATGTATGTATGTATGTATGTATGTATGTATGTATGTATGTATGTATGTGTAACCTAATCTTTAGTTATAAGCTTATTTTAGCAGGTATTGAACGTGTACTGCATTTAAATAGCCAGTTCAAAGAGAAACCAATTCTTTTAAATGTATAATATAGTTGAAAACTGTCAAATAAACAATACAATCATGCCGTGTTCCTAATTACTTATTGGCGTTGATTATCTACTAGATTTATTTAATTCTTATCTTCACTTGAGTGTAGAATTCTTCTCCAGTTTATCATTCGCCAATTCTGTAAACTGTCGTAGTTTGATCCTCTTATTCTGACAACCAAGTGTCCTCCGAAGTTGATGTGGAATTATATACACCAATGAAAATTCGCAGTCCTGGCCGAACCACGGAATTCCAAGATGTATATATTGTATTCACCGACACCAGTCTTCTTACGTGAATGAATGTGATGTGTCACAATGCCAGCGAACACACCAACCATGCGAATCAACCGTGTGATTAATTCCAGCGACTCTCCAACGTTCGCAAAATTCGAAATCAACGTTCAAACTCTCCACCCACGAATGACGATAGTTTATATGAGCTCCAGATTTTGCCTCGAACACAAAACTGTCTCGAAACTCAACGTCTTGGCTAAACTTCTTCCCAACGTCGAAGCTGTACCAAACTGTTCATTCTGCGGTTAATTTTAACTTAAGAGTTCATTTGACACAACAAAATGACCCTTCTCCATTAACCTCAAATTGCAGAAATCCAACTTTCTTCCGTTTCTCTCGATGACGTGCGTTAAATCCGTTAGACTGCATTTTAATTGGCTTACGCGTCATTTACGTTACGTCTGTTGATATAGTTGCTACTAGCAACCAACGTCCATCAGCCTCGCTGCATTTCTTTTAGCGCGTCTGTGTTTTCGCTTGCTGATCGTATTACTAAATATTAATTCTTCTAACAACGCCAATTAATTAACTAACTAAATCAACGCCACTACATTGTCTATCTTAACTTCTACTTATAATTAACACTTAATACTAGACAAGTTAGTTTGATAGATAATAGCGATTTAATACGCTACAAATACCCCTCCTTCAAAAGTCTGTAATCAGGCTTTACATCTCACCTAATTATCTATCAACTAAATTTCTATCAACTTCCTTATTCTATCTTGCACAACAATACAACATTACTGAACTACTTCTTATCTACATCATTATAATACATTACTGATATACTTAAGTACTATGTAATTCCTCTACTCAAATAATCAGACATAACATTATTGCTCCCCTTGATATAGCGTATCGTAAAGCAATAATTTTGAAGTGCTAGACTCCACCTCATGACTCTCGCATTCTTCATCCTCCCTTCCTTCATGTACTGTAGTCCGCAGTGGTCCGTCTCAATCACAAACTGCTTTCCACACAAGTACCTGTCAAATCGACTAATTCCCCACATTATCGTTAGACACTCTCTCTCCTCAACTGAATATCTCGTCTCTCTTTCCAATAACTTCCTACTCGCATATGCAATCGGGTGGTTTATCCCTTCATACTGCTGTATCAGGACGCAACCTATTCCTCTTCCCGAAGCATCAGTTTGAATCACGAACTCCTTTTCCAAGTTTGGTAATTTCAGTATCGGTGTTTTAGCCAGTGCTGCTTTCAGCTTACTAAAACTCTCATCTAACTCCTCGTTCCAATCAACATTATTAGCTGCTGACTTCTTTGTTAAGTCACTTAATGGTGCCATCAGCTCAGCACAATGAGGAATAAATTTTCTGTAATAATTTATTGCTCCCAAAAAGCTTCTTATCTGTTTCTTTGTCTTCGGTTGTGGCATCTCCACAATTTTATCTATTGATTCCCCTTTAGGACTAATGTCGTCGTTGTTTAACGTATGACCCAAGAAATCTATGCGACCATAGCCTAACGAACATTTCTTTGGTTTCAAAGTCAGGTGAGCATCTCTCACTCTTTTGAAAAATTCTCGTAGTATCTTTAAATGTTTAATCCATCCTTCTGTATGAGCTAATATGTCGTCCACATAACTCTCTAGATTCTCGGTTCCATGCAAAATCTTCCTTATAAGTCTGTTGTAGCTTGAAGCACTGTTTACCAATCCAAATGGTAAAACATTAAACTTATACAACCCACTAGCACAAATGAAGGTTGTATAGTCTTTTGATTCTTCGCTCATTGGAATTTGCCAATAACCTTTGCAAAAGTCGAACTTGCTATATATTTTGCTGCCACTCAGTTTATTAAAGATATCTTCGTTTGACATCATCGGCTCTGGATCAAAAACTGTCACTTTATTCAATTGCTTATAGTTGCAACAAAGTCTATTGCTTCCATCAGCCTTCTTAACAACAACAAGCGGTGCTGCGTAAGCTGCTTCTGACCTTTCTATTATCCCATTCTCTAACATTATCTCAATTTCCTTATCAATTTCAGATTGTAGATGATACGGTGTTGGATATGCTTTCATCCTAACAGGTTCATCACTCGTCAGATGAATCTCGTGTTTCACCATGTCAGTTCTTCCAGGTTTATCTGTAAATATGTCTTGATATTCTCTCAGTAATTTCTCTAATTCACCTCTTTGTTCATCTTCTAATTGTGGATTAATATCAACATCCTTGTACGTCTCAGTTTGCTTACTAACATACAAGTTCAATATCTCCTCCTCTTCATCTTCACCTTCTCTACCATCATGTACAATAGCCGATACGTATGCTATTGTCTCAGAACCTGACAATTCTTCTTCCCTTCTCTCGTAATATTTCTTTAGTATGTTAATGTGGTAAGTCTTCAGTTTACCACCATCAACCTCAACTTTATAATCGTAATCTCCGATTTTCTCTCTGACAACAAATGGTCCTTGCCATTTTACAAGCATCTTATGATTACAACTCGGCAGTAACAATAGGACTTTATCACCTATCTCAAGTTTCCTATATCGTGCCTATCGATCGTAATACTTCTTGTTCTTCGCATTAGCTTTGTGAATTGCTTTCTGCGCCATGTTACAAGTTTCCTCTATACGTTCTCGTAGATCTGTCATGTACGTGTACACATCCTTCACTTCGTCTTCCACTTTTTCATTTGTCCACAGTTCCTTCAATATCTGTACCGGACCTCTACATGATCTTCCGAAAATTAATTCGAAAGGCGTGTATCCGTGGCTCTCGTGTACAGTATCTCTTAATGCAAAAAGTAATGGTGCCAAGTACCTATCTCACTCTTTTACTTGCTCTCCTATCAATTTTCTCAGTGTAGTCTTAATCGTTCCATTAAGTCGTTCTACACAACCATTTCCCATCGCGTGGTATGGACTTGTCATCGTGTGTTTGATTAACAACATTTTGTTTACTTCGGCCATTAGCTCTGACGTGAACTGGCTTCCTCTGTCTGTATGAATTCTTTGTGGTACGCCCATCCGACAGTAAAAGTTAAATAAGGCTTCCGCCACTTCCTCGGTACTAATACCTTTCAACGGTATTGCTTCCGGATATCTGGTGCTTAAGTCAATAATCGTCAATACATAACGATATCCTCTCATAGACATTGGCTCTATGGCTCCTATGATGTCTACGCAGACATGCTTGAACGGCACATCTAGCACTGGCAGATGTCCCATCGGTGCCTTGTAGTTCACTTTCTTATCGATTGCTTTCTGGCATACATCACAACTTAATATATATCGCCGAACTTCTTGGTTTATTCCTGGCCAATAAAATTCATTCACAATTTTATCGTGAGTCTTCTTCATTCCCAGATGAGCTGACAGTAGCGAGTTGTGTGCTACAGCTAGAACTTTGTTTCTCAACTGCTTCGGAACCATCAACTGCCACTTTGCTTCATCTTTTAATACTTCTTTCCATCTCCGGTACAACAATCCATCTTTCTTTATGCATAGTACTTTTTCTGTACTCTTCTCATCACCGTTCCATTCAGATGCTTTATCCCAATAACTCTTCAATGTCTCATCTGCTCTCTGTAATTCTCTGATTTCCTTTGTAGTTATATTTAGATCGGGCATTTCGGTAACCTTAAGCGGTTTATATTTCACCACTTTCTTCGACTCAGCTCTCGTTTCTATCGCTGCTGTTGTCTGATGTGCGTCACTGCTCGTGACGTCATCACTTACAACTTTCTCTATTACATCATCATGCTCCTCATTCATTTCATCACTCTCGAATCTTACTGTCTTCTTGGCATCTTGCCTACGTGAATTAACATTCACAATTCTCTTGAGTATTCCTTTATACCCAACTTTTTCTTGTTTCTCACTCACAATCGTCTCATCCACTTTCTCTCTTTTATCACAATTAATCGTATTTTCATCCGTATTCTCGTTTGTTACTGTATATTTTAACCCTCTCACGCGTCCAATAATTATCGGCTTCACTGGTTCGTCCATAACCATTGCCTCAACTTCACCAGTAAAGTACTCGCTCTCAATGTTCACATGGGCTGTAGGAAAACACCTTAAACTTCCATCAACTAAGATGCAGTGCGTCTCCTTCCCAGTCAAATCACTTTCCTTGATCAGCGATCTCCTCACGATACACGTGCTCGCTCCAGAATAGTAAAGACAATTTGCGTCGACTCCATTGACTTTCGCTTGACATTCATCTTTGCTCTCAATGTCGATGCAACCGTCCTTTCTCTCTGTAACTACTGTACTTGCTGCCATATGTGTCGGTACTTCTTCTTTACCTTTCCTATGCTGGCTTTCTACGGTTCTGTCAATTTCATTTGATTTCGTATCTCCACTCGTCTGTACTGCTTTGTACGCCTTATTCTCGTAAATCTGTACTGCTGCAGCTGTGTGTTTAACAAACCCTTTAGTTTTATTCACACAATCGTAGGCTTTATGACCTACTTTTCCGCACGCAAAACAAGTTATCTTATGTTCCGCTGCCTGCTCTCTATCTCGACTGAATCCCCTATTCATGTTTCCACCATGGTTTGTCTCTTTGTTCTGTCTCGTTTCAACTCTTCCCCTATTCACATTTCCTTGGAATCTCTCTTTGGATTTCTCTTCAAATGACCTTCCATTCCCTCTGTCATTATTGAATCTCACTTGAGGTTTCACAGAATTCTCGGCATATTTATACCCGTGAGCCTCAATGTAGGACTCTGCACATGTCAGTGTGTCCTTTAAACTCATTTTGCCTTTTTCTTTAATGAACATCCTCAACTCATTGCTACAAGTGAGGAAAAATTGATCTTTTAGCAGCAGATCCTCAATTCCCTCGTAAGTCTGTTCAAATCCTGCCTGTAGCAACCATTGCTGAAAGTATCGTTGCAGTCGGTAAATAAAATTTGAAGGAGTCTCTCCAGGTTCCATCTTGCTGGTTTTAAACCTACTTCGATATCCTCCTTCTGTCAACTGGAATCTTTTCAGGAGATGTCTCTTTAAACAATCATAGTCCTGTGCCTCTTCAGCCGACAAACGCTGGTACACTTCTAATGCCTTCGACTCTAGATGTCGTGCTAGCATCAGCGACCATACATCTCTCGATATCTCATATGTCGTACATGTCCTCTCGAATCTGAGTAGGTACGCATCGAGACAGTCCTTTGCTTCGTTAAATATTGGGAACTTAATATTCTTCATTCCCCTATGACTCTGGTTCCCTTGATGGTTGTCTCCCATCGCCATATATGCATGTCCATCATCCCTGTTCTGTCCATCTCTCGATTCTATTTCTCTCAATCTTACTTGAATCTCAAGCCTCTTAATCTCTAAATCTCTGTCTCTCGCCTGTCTCACTTCGTCGGCTTCCCGTGCAAGTCTAGCCTCGTTCATCTCTGCTTCACGTATCAGTCTCGCGTCAGCCATCCTCGCCATTTCCATCTCTAACTTAGCTGTTTCACGCGCTGATTCTTCCTCTCTAAGAACCTTTGCTATCTCTCGTTCCTCCGCTCTCTGTAGTCGCAGTTCGTTCTGTCTGTCTCTGACGAACGCCTTCAATTCTTCCGCTTCCATTGACTGTGCACGACCCAGATCAACCCACTGTTGCCATTCCGTGACTGACATGTCTTACTTACTCACTTTTAATGTTAAGTGGTAATAATTCAACGCAATATCACGCGCTATAAAATTTCACAACCGCCTGCAGTAATTATTAGATTACCGAGCGTTACGCTAGTGAGTTCTCTTTAACGTAATACACTCTCTGGTATACGTCACACACGCAACAAGATTATCGCACCTAATCTAATGCTTATTCAATACACGCGCTGCGCAATATTGCGCTGGGCCTAACAATTTCCAAATAGATTTCCATTTTAATTAGTTTTGTCTCTTCAATATAAATGTCAGTAAAGTCCAATTTAATCAACAATAATATTGTCAATTTTATCCCGGACGCAAGCCTCCCATCTGTAACCTAATCTTTAGTTATAAGCTTATTTTAGCAGGTATTGAACGTGTACTGCATTTAAATAGCCAGTTCAAAGAGAAACCAATTCTTTTAAATGTATAATATAGTTGAAAACTGTCAAATAAACAATACAATCATGCCGTGTTCCTAATTACTTATTGGCGTTGATTATCTACTAGATTTATTTAATTCTTATCTTCACTTGAGTGTAGAATTCTTCTCCAGTTTATCATTCGCCAATTCTGTAAACTGTCGTAGTTTGATCCTCTTATTCTGACAACCAAGTGTCCTCCGAAGTTGATGTGGAATTATATACACCAATGAAAATTCGCAGTCCTGGCCGAACCACGGAATTCCAAGATGTATATATTGTATTCACCGACACCAGTCTTCTTACGTGAATGAATGTGATGTGTCACAATGCCAGCGAACACACCAACCATGCGAATCAACCGTGTGATTAATTCCAGCGACTCTCCAACGTTCGCAAAATTCGAAATCAACGTTCAAACTCTCCACCCACGAATGACGATAGTTTATATGAGCTCCAGATTTTGCCTCGAACACAAAACTGTCTCGAAACTCAACGTCTTGGCTAAACTTCTTCCCAACGTCGAAGCTGTACCAAACTGTTCATTCTGCGGTTAATTTTAACTTAAGAGTTCATTTGACACAACAAAATGACCCTTCTCCATTAACCTCAAATTGCAGAAATCCAACTTTCTTCCGTTTCTCTCGATGACGTGCGTTAAATCCGTTAGACTGCATTTTAATTGGCTTACGCGTCATTTACGTTACGTCTGTTGATATTGTCACGCTCACCGGCCCGCTCGACGGCAACACGGTGCCTTGCCTCGTAATCTGACCCATCGGTCATATCCTCTACTCGCATCTGTGCCACTGGAGAAGAACGTCTCGGCAAAGAGGCCCGGAACAAGGTATATAGCTCTGTAGCGTCGGATCCTGATGCTGCCCCGCCCGCGGTCACCTTGGGGGTAACATCCCGAGCTCCAGGATGGCCAATCCTCGAAACAGGGTTCACTCTTCGGACAGAGGTCCCTCGCCTAGAGCTCCTTTTCACGGCTGCCAACTTCGCCTTCTCCTCCGCATGCTCTGTGTTCTTTCGCACCATGTTACATCGAGTTGCCGACGCGCCGTCACTTCCAATAGGTAATAGCTGACGCTGCCATGAGGTCGGCCAAAGAAGGCGACACCAACTCCACTCTAGGGGATTCAACCCTACTCTGTACTGAGACACAACCATTGTCCTTTGTCCGCAACAGGACAGTCAAATTCTTCGTATATGTTTTTCTGGTACCAGGCCTTTAGGGAGACCACCCGTGTAGTTCGCTGGGAGGCGAAACTATTATACAATTCGCGCAACAGCGAAGTTAACCAGGATCACGCGCTTGCCAGGCGCTCTCGTACTTGTTTCTCTCTCAACTCCGTACTATCCCACCAGGAAGGCGCGCACTCGTACTCGGAACTGTCGACTCTTTCGCCGCAACAGGCGCCAACGGTAACTGACTTTTGTATCGCTTCTGACACGCGTTTTACTGTCTCTAGACCAGCATCGCTCCCGTATAGGGGGCTTAAAAATTAGCTTAGGGGTACACACTTCCTTAACTAAATTAACTTATGACTTATGGAACCGGGACACGCTGCGTAAACTAAAGGGAGCAGTTAGGGCAGCTTCGTTTAACCCTAACTTTGCGACTACGAATTCCTCGACCTGGCGGGGAAAACCGTAGTTTTGGCGAAGTAAAGCTTGTCGAGCCTTCACCGTTTTATCCACCAAGGATACTCTCACACTGACGTATATTTCCGATCAGGGCGATCGTGGTGTCGATCTACTCAGCGCAGAACAGATCGGATCGAGACTGGCAAAGATACGTACACAAGGGAAAATACACGGGCGACGGCTTATGAAGTGCCTTCCGAAGCCCTTTTCACGATACAGGTAACTCACTCACACGTATACAAGATAGAACTCGGCGTGACGTTCAATCTGACACCAACTTTGTACCAATCGGCCCACAGGCACCAAAGATACACTCTCTCGACCGGCGGATGGCCCGGCCTACCGTGGACTTCGACCTACACGTACAAATACAGCCGGTATGGCTAAGCGAACACTCACGACCCTTCTACTCGGTCGACGCAAAGACCAGTAGGTGAAAGTAAAGATATTCGAAAGAGCCAAGTTTACACTCTTATACAGTCGCGAACGTATGGAGTCGCGGGTCTCCAACACAGACCTGTACGGGGGCGGTCGCTCGCTAGGGCGGCGCCGCGATGGCCGTACGTTAAGGGAAAGACGTTCGTTCGGCCAAAGACCGGGAGAAACTCTTCGCGAGTTAATACCGTCTATACACTCACTCACACTCGTTAACTCTCAACAGGTAAGATGTTCGCACAGACCAGACGAACAGTTTGACACCAAGTTTACGTGGATCGGACCAGGACTGACAAAGTTGTCCGGTAAACTTCGACCTCTCTCAGCGGTCGCTCGGTAGCACGGTAGCAGGCCGCGATGAGCTTTGCGAACCTCTACTGATTTACTGAGAGCCCACAGCTACTAACTCTCGTTAGGCACGGGTGCACCTAGGCAAGACGAACAATCTGACACCAAGATTGAAAAGATCGGGCCAGAACTGACAAAGTTTCTCGGAGACCGAAAGCCCGTTGCGCGGCTATCGGGGAAGATTTTTCTCTTCCGATGCTGGCCTGTACTCGCTGTGCGAAGACCGGGGGAAAACAAGTTTGCGCGCTTCTACCGTCGAAGCCGTAACCGTCACTGACTAACTTTTCACAGGTAAAGTATTCTCCTCGTCGAGACGAACAATAGGACACCAAGATTGAACGAATCGGACGACAGATGGCAAAGTTTCTCGGAGACCGGGACGTTCGCTGTCGGCCTTCGCGGCGTCAGGCGAAAGATCAAGAAAAATCGGCTAAGTCCTTTTCACGCGCGAGGCGCTTCCTCCAGACTATACCGTCGAAACCGTAACAGATGCTGACAAACCCTTCACAGGAAATGTCTTCTACTCGTCGAGATGAACCAGATTGTCGCTTAGTTCAAAACGATCGGACCACAGGATACGAAGTTATTCAGTGCGCAACTACTTCGTCCGGGCGACCGCTGGGATAGCACGCGAACAGAACAGCAACGCACTCTCGCTACTCTCAAGGCAAATTCACTCTTTCGGCTCTAACTTCCCAACGCGGCGAGCTAGACCAGATCTGTTGACACTTTCACGGGCAAATCGTATGCGCTGCACAGTCTGATGCAGGTTTCAGGATCGTAACGTGAAATTCCACCGAGTATGACACTTGGCGACACCAGGACCTGGAGTCGATGTCTGTGCGGGAGCTGAACCGACCTCTCGCCGAAGAGTCACCAAGGCACACTTTACCCTCAAATTCGCTTATAACTGTGAATTACGCGTCAGCCGAGCATCTGCCCGACCGAACTGCGTTCAGGATACACTACGCTTGACAGAATTAAGGGGGCTGCACCCTTACTTACTGTCGCCTCTACCCGGCTGCTTACGGGCAGACTTATCGTTAGATCTCGCCGGCGGCAAGATATAGGTACCACTGTATTTCGATTGTATTCTGCTTCAGTATGTCACTCAACACAGGTGTATTCAATGGCAATGGGTTTTATGCGATCCGCCGAGGCAGAGGGCACGCCACCCGAAGACTCGTTGCTGGCGGTCGGCCACGCGGGGAAGAGAAGGCGCGACGAACTTCGAGCCCTCAATCCACGCGCAGTCCGAAGCTAACCAACAACCACGGTTTATTGCTTTCAAAGTACCACTGAATCCGAATCAAAGTTCACAGCCAAGCTGGAATGACGAAATATACACTGAGCGCACGAGGCGTCGATTGTCCGGGTCGCGCCCGCGACACTGAATGACGGCACGTCCGGGGCGGACGGTGTCCAAGCGAGATGCACTCGACGGTGCGGAAGCTTTCAATGCAGTCACCAACGGCGCCTTCCAATCGTAGGCAGAAATGTTATGAGTACCAGGATTATCACTCTCTGTAGGCAACGGGTCTCTCTCTTTACCCGTGTTAATATTAACCGCCTTGGCGGCGAGGCGCTCGCTGGCGTGGCCGAGGTCTGTAGGGGGCTGAGTCCTACGAGACCGGACCCGTCGCTCAGCAGCAGATGCTGGGTCGAAATGTATACGCTATGTGATATGCCGAGAACCTCTCCTGGCGTTCTATACCGACATGCTGAATCGACACGAAGCACTGTCTTGAGGGATGAGGTCGTAAGATGCGCTCTCCCGGCGCGGTGGGAGCTCGGTCGAGGCTTCACCCCAATGGAAAAGTCAATTGTCACAAGAGGAAAGAAATTCGTATATGGCCAAGGGCCCAGAAGCGGAATTCTCTTTCTCGCCTGGCGGCAAGATGTATAGTGCTGACAACAGGTGACTCAAGTTTAACAGACGAGGCCTTACCGCTTATCGACGGTTGCGCGCTCGCCTTGGCCGGCCGTGCAGATTAACCGACGCGGGCCGCCAAAGATAACCTTCCCAGTACTATATCACACGTACGAGGCAATGTGCTCACAGAGCCACTTGTCTTTCCTAGTTCACTGAGGATTAGCGCACTAACGACGCCCGAAGCGTTCCCGATGCGTAGAATTCGTTACAATATGTATGATGCTGACGGGCTCGTGGCGGGTAGGGGGCCGAATCCTACATACGCCGGAGCCTCGATCAGGTGCGGTAAAACTGCTTTCTTTTACGTTGCAAGCACTCAACGGCTTCGTCAAACCAATACCACTGGATATGACAGTCAGTAAATACGGCACCGTATGCCAGGAGACATTCACAAGTAAACGGGACGAGCCACCACCAACTCTCCCTGGTGCGTCGTAGCGGGGCGATGCCCAGTCGGCCGCCGCTCGATCGTCACCGCAGGTAACGTATAACCTTCGCGGGTGCGAATTCGATTCGGATACAATATTTCTCGTCAAATTCACCAGAATACGTTTGGACACCAACAAACCAACGTAGCAATGTCAATTCAACGTGCCAGAACTGCGTAGAGAGCAATGAGAAGAACAGAGTTGAAACTCATTGCCCATGGAGTAATCGCCATTACTCCACGTATATAGCGAAGCACCGTGTGGCAGGCTTTATTCCACCGGAATATCGCTGTTTGCACACTATAGTTTGGCATGAAATCGACAATCGGTCTTCCGTATAGAAAAACCGTTATTAATTCACCAAAAATCCATTTATTGTCGGATCGTCACCGGGTTTCTTTCTATCGTTTCCCAAACGACTTCTCCGTAACTTACGCCTTAAATTAAAGTTATTGGACCAGCCTAAAACTAATTATAGAATTAAAACTACGGGTCCTAAACTACCTACAAGAGAGTTTCATAAGCGATTCGGCTATGAATGCCTCATCTTCACTCTCGCCTGCTTCCAGCCGTGTCTCGCAGGCATTACACTAACGGTCGCGCTTTATAGCGCCGCGGCCGTCGTTTTCTAGCGCATATTTTCGTAGCGCATTTCTGCTAGGGGAAATTATGCCTTACCTATTGGGTCTAAATACACGGTTTGGCTGCTTTAAGAGCGTAACCGTTGCTCCGGCCTTGTTTCCAGCTCAGTTTAACAAGGTAGCCGTTCGGTGTTTCCCGTAACGAACATTGTCTTGTGGCTGAAACGCCACAATATAGTTGCTACTAGCAACCAACGTCCATCAGCCTCGCTGCATTTCTTTTAGCGCGTCTGTGTTTTCGCTTGCTGATCGTATTACTAAATATTAATTCTTCTAACAACGCCAATTAATTAACTAACTAAATCAACGCCACTACATTGTCTATCTTAACTTCTACTTATAATTAACACTTAATACTAGACAAGTTAGTTTGATAGATAATAGCGATTTAATACGCTACAGTATGTATGTATGCATGTATGCAGGTATGCTTCTATTCATGCATGCATGTATTTATGTCACTTCATACGTACGTACGTATGTGTGTGCGTATGTATGTACTATGTATGTGTGCATGTATATATGTATGCATGTATGTATGTATACATGTATGGGATTATTTTATTTGCAGCTTCTTTTTTTAAAGAAAAAAAGCACATTAAATTTCAGTCGATTTTTCGGCATTTATCAATTTTTAATTCTTTATTTGCTGCAATGTTATTTCGTGCATGGTCTATACGGCACATGCTGTCAGTAGCCTATTAGCCTAATAATGTAAAACGAACATATGCCGTTTTGTTATTTGAGAATTGTCAAAACCTATATGCATACGTTCAAACATTACTTTTTAGGTCCAACCTATCAACACAGTTCATAAACATTTTCCTTAATAAAGTTTTGGTCCCTAATGGGTTAATATTATTATAGCAGCCATATAACACAAAACAAAATTTAGTCACTGATGCGGTGAAATAATTGAAATACTTTCTAAATGAAACGTCGACGAAGTTTTCTCAGAAGGAAACTGCGAATGATGTGTTCGAAGGGAAGATTAACTTTCTGAGCAGTTAAATCAGAAATCGCTTCGATATATGGACGATTACAGTCGACGCAACATCTCACTTTTAAATATCTCGCAAGAAAATGTCTTCCAACAAAGTAAGAACAGTTACTTATGGTAAACGATTCGCGAAAAACATTGCACAAATGTTGATTCGGCAGATATCTCGCTTCCGTCTTGTCCCTATTCAGTAGAGATAAGCAATAGAAAAGTGCGTGAAGACCCAACAAAGATTGAACGTCCCGGTCGAAAAAGGAGTCGATCGGAGGTATCAGTAAAACATTCGCAAATAAAGATTCTTTCAAATTGCTCGGCAGATCAGACTCATGAAGAATTTTTTCACATAAAGTCAGCACTTCATCGTATTTGCGACACTTGTAAAGGTACAGAGCACGATAGCAATCAGCTGTATTGCACTGGATGCCGAAGTCTTTGCGAATTGCATTGTAAAATATTGTCATATTTTCCGAAGCATATTCCATTAGAACTTCATTTAATCTTTCATTAACCAAGAAATCATTCGCAGATGTAGTTCTGATCTCCGTGAATATGTCCACGCGGCGATAAAGTATCTGTCTGATAGCAATGAAATTATTAAACATCCTCGAAACAGCAAATTGTGGTTTTAAAAGAGTCTTCAAATACTCGTCCATAGAAAATTCTGATTGTGGTACATCATGAGAAAAATGCAGTTGCCTATCTGCCTTTTGATAAGATATTACAGATATATAATGGGCAAATACCTTTGGCGAAAGACGCAGATCAAGATAGATCCGCCTACCAATGCAATGAAGATTGGGTTTACTGCTAGTAATCTTCTTGTGTAGCACACGCAATCCAATGATCCTTACGATATCGTCAATAAACAGCAGACAGCCTGCATTCAATGTTTCACTTTCATCTTGAGCAGAATGATCTTCGAGAACTGCCGAGCACAAGCGTATTGCTTCTTGATATTCTGATTCTGCAAAATGGAGGGACGCAAGATAGGCCAAAGATGCAGGAACAATGCCGTTGAATTCAAATTCGCCATATTCTATGGATTTTCTTAGAAACTCTTTAGACACGAACTGAAATTCTGAACGATTATTTGATCCAGTTAAATTCACCATGATATCCTGGGCACGTATAAATTGTATCCGACTGCTGTGAACACTTTCGGAAAATGTGATGGCTGTCGGAAATCTATGATGCATAGATTTTACATTTTTGGGTTGCATTGAAATTGCGTTGACAATCTCAACAGAGAGACCGCTATGCCAGAGATATTGAACGATATACTAATGTGAAGACCTGGCGCAGTCCGGAACTGCGTCCCTGTTGTATAATCTGGCGGCGTTCTCTGTGAGAATATCTGAATGTGAGCCAGACTAGAGTGTTCAATGTTTCTGCTTCATTCGTTTCCCAAAATTCTAGAAGAGGCAACATGCATTTCTCAAAATGGGACATCGGGTCAATCGATAAATGTGTCCGAAAGAATACTCCAATGTAATTTTTCTCGAACCAGTGACAAAGAATCACATAATCTCGGTATTCGTTTAATCGTCTTTTAGTGTTGTCGATAATTGTCGAGTGAGATGGCTCATAAAATAAATTTGCTTCAGGGATAAAGTAGTTTGGATAGCATCCTTTCTTTAGCCATTCTGAAAGTTTTTGCAGCAACTCGCAGCAGATCTTAATAACAGAAGAAGTATTCCACCATTCCGACGACATCTCTTCACAAGTCCACAGCATCAGAGTCTTTAAATGGTATGTACAGAGAATCTCATCTTCCTTTAGACAATCCTTTTGAATTAATTCTTTCTTTGCGAAGAATCGCAACAGATGATAGACGATCTGCTGAATGGGAGTCCAGCTCTGGAGTAAAATTACCTCAGCCATGGAGAATGAAAATCTCCACTGTTTTTCATCATCTCTGCAGGAACGATGCTGAACGTAGACAACATGACAACCGTTTTGTACAACCTCGGCGATTGTATCAGTCGTCGGCCATCCATTATTCCTAGGTCGTTTAAGCCAACCTTCGGCTGCTTTAGGCCACTGAGGACACCACATCCCAAAGACGTTGTCACGTTGGTTAAAAAAACCAGGTGCTCTTTCCTCCTGATGAGTAAATGCCGGGCCGTTTCTAACGCTTGGCAAAGCATTTCGCGTACGAGCATAATGGGAACGTAAATTTTCAATTACATTCATGTTTGGGAATACGTAGTCATTTGCAGCAGCTGTATGCCTACGGGTAAATTCGTATTTCTTATATCTCCAGCTAAAGTTCATATTACCCAAAACTCGTAATCGAAGAAAGCCTGGGCACCTCTGGCATGGCTCTATTTCGTAGCACCGGATTGTGTGGGAAAGGCCACTCGGATCAATTGGCAGCACAACAGACTCACCACTGAAAGCTAGTTGATCTGTGCTGACGACTAAGTAATCAATATCGCCAATACACGTATTCAGCGGTCGGATATATAACTCAGCAGCGCTGCCACAGCAGATTGTATAAGCCTTTTGTTCAGAGCCAGAGGTTGCTATTAAGTCATGCATATGATCAAATGGAACCGAAAAAGTCTTTGGAAGCAGACGACATG
The DNA here is from genome assembly GCA_949752735.1 of Lumbricus terrestris. Lineage (NCBI taxonomy): Eukaryota > Metazoa > Annelida > Clitellata > Crassiclitellata > Lumbricidae > Lumbricus > Lumbricus terrestris. The sequence goes on along the minus strand of OX457049.1, from coordinate 27,950,383 downwards.
TGGCGACGATGAACGCAGAGACCTGTTCTTCGTCTCTCGATCTTTCCGCACATTCCGTCATCCTAAATTGTGAAGTTTATATAAACATCTCCATCTAACAAGTTCATCGTTATCATTTTTACCTTCAGTGCCATCATTATAGTCACCATCATCAACAACAACATCAGCAGCAGCACAATAGCATCGATAGGGCTATCAATAGTGTCTTCATCGCCGTCAACAACACCACATCTACCGTCACCACCACCACCACCACCACCATCATCATCATCATCATCATCATCGTCGTCGTCGTTGTCATCATCGTCGTCATCGTCATCATCGTCGTCATCGTCGTCGTCGTCGTAGTCGTCGTCGTCATCATCCTCATCATCATCATCATGTAGACAATGTAGTTTCATCTTGTGCCGGGTCCCTTCATGCGCTGCGAACGTTGAGAGCTCATGGACTGTCACCGGATGCTCTTCATACAGTTACAAGAGCAACTACTGTTTCCAGAATGATGTATGCTGCTCCTGCCTGGTGGGGTTTTAAGACTGCTCAGAGCCGAGCCAGGATCGAGCGCCTATTATCAAGAGTCCGTCGATCAGGGTACTTGCCAAATGACTCGCCTACTGCGACTGAAATGGTTGATCTTCCTGATGTTAGTCTTCTAGCTGCCGTTTCCAGAAATGACTTCCATGTTCTTCGACCGCTTTTCCCACCGGTTGCTGATCGTCCCTACCAATTAATGATGCTAAAAAAGTCTAATCTCATTAACATATAGTAGCCTATATAAGCATAGAATCATTCTATTTGTAATTTCTGTCATTTAATTTGTGCTCTCATCCTAAAACTAATTCAACCAGTCAAGGCTAAAGACATTCTATAGGTATTATATTGTATTTGATAAATTGCTTTTTGTACCTGATAGCGGTGTGTTAATCAGTTTTTGTTACCATTAAGCGAATATAATAATAATAATAATAATAATAATAATAATAATAATAATAATAATAATAATAATAATAATCATCATCATCATCATCATCATCGGATGAGACATCATTGTCAAGTCACATAATTATATCTATTTATCGCAAGTTAGAAAGTTCTCTTTGTCGCTCACAGTTCGATCAGCGATTTTTTCAGTTGCGGTCATAAATTATTTGCAAAGTGCAAATCATAAATGTTAAAAATGGTCATCTACAATGATTCACCTTTTTATCGTTTTTTAAACGTACGTAGAGGCCACCAAGCACATTCCGTGATTGGCTATTTTAAGTTAGAATTTCTCGCAGTTAGATCCAGGATATGCCGCATTATATAGGCCAGAGCAGTGACTGTAGTACTTTGCTGGAATAGGTTTAATTGCACAGACAAGATAATTTGCTTTTTCAATCATGAATGTTTTCATAGGATACGTATAACTTAACTAGGACTTAATTGATAATTGAAATCGGAGTAGAATCCACGGATATGAGAACTCATACCTTGTTTTCTTCCATTAATTTTCCTTTTCAATCTTTCACCTTTCCTGCAACTCCACCTTGGTGAGGTGCAGTTCTGCTGTTATTATTTTATTGCTGTTTCTAATAATAATATTATTGTGACGCCCGCCCGCCCCTACCGTCATACCCGGAGTCGCCACTTCCGGTTCATCGAACGAAGGAACCGCGTGCTGCTGTGGATCATAAATCTTAGAGATAGAGGAGGACAGAAGGAGGTGACTTCCGGGTTCGAATCCCAGCGGCGGGACGTCGCCCAGGTATCTCGGCTGCCTAATTCCCTATTAGAAATGGGAGCTCTACTGGCCAACCTTTCACTTCTTCGCAGTAAACCAGGAGGGGCCGGAAGTGAGAAATCCTTAGGCCTAGCACCCAAACTTTCTTCCAGGCCGATGGTCGAGTGGCATGGCACGTCCGCAGTGGTGGAAGCGGTTGACCTAAGTCCAGGGTTCGAATCCACAGCAAATCTTGGTAACGGCGATGCCTCGAGTCTTTCTAAGCGTGACACAACCTCCGTCAGCGCTTCTCTAACATTAGATTGTACAGCAGAGACTTCCTCACTGATTTCCTCTCTGACATTTGATTGCACCGCCAAGACATTTAATTCTACCAAGGCAATCGCCTCTTGCGTATCTCTGGCATACAGTTGCATAGACGATTGCATAGACGAATGAATGAAAGTTATAGCTTCCATTACCAACTCCAAAGATGAAGGAGGCCTAGAAGGTTGGGCAGGAGTGGCAACCCTAGATTCCTATATGAGTTATTATTATCTCCAACGCTATCAAAGATTAATATAAGAAAGTTCGATTAATATTTCTTATTATTATTAAGACAGTCAATGAAATTCAAATGCAGACAATTCAATGCAAACACACACCCAGCAAATTAAAAAAATCGACTTTTTGCTTCTATCTCAGACCTTTCCTCAATTTACATTTTCAACTTCTGTTCGTGACCTAGGTGTCACTCTTGACTGCTCGCTGACATTCTCAACACATGTAACCAACCTTACGCGCTCCTCTTACTTTCACCTCCGTCGTCTCAGGTCCATTCGCAGATCTGTCTCCCTTTCAACCATGACATCAATAGTCCATGCTTTTGTCTGTTCCAGAATTGATTACTGTAACTCCCTTCTTATTGGTCTTCCAAAGGTCCGCCTATCTCCCATTCAATCTGTCCTTAATGCTGCTGCTCGATTAATTGCGCGCCTTCCTAAGTACTCCCATATATCATCGTTTATGATTAACCAACTGCACTGGCTTCCTCTCTCTGCCCGCATACAATATAAGGTCCTTTCTCTGGTACTCAAATCCAAACTGGGTCTTGCACCGATGTATCTCAGTGATCTCATTCGTTCTCCTCTATCAGCATCTTCTCATCGACCTCTCCGTTCTCTGGACAGAGCTGACTTGTTTGTTCCACGAGCTAGGACCACTATTGCTCAAACGCGTTCCTTCACCATCATTGGGCCCTCCTTGTGGAATTCTCTTCCCTCCACTCTGCGTGGGACTCTACTTTCAGGATCGTTATCTACATCTCTCTCTCTTCTTAAGACCTATTTTTTCTCTAGGGGTTACCGCACTGGGAGCGCTACTGAATGGCCTTGGTTGTGAGCGGCGCTATAGAAATTCCTAATTACATTACATTACATTACATTACATTACATTACATTTCAATGCAAACACATTTCAATGCAAGCACATTTCAATGCAAACACATTTCAACCGGAGTAGGCCTAAATTACACCCCGATTTACACTCAAGTCCCACGGCCAATTTCAATTCAGCCCAAAATATCTAAATAACCGATCGCATTAATACCCCTTATAAAGCGCACCTTATTTCCGAAGACAAGGGACAAAGCCGACGGTGTGCGAAGATGGCGACGTGTCGAATTCCAGGAGATGCGACGAAAACAGAAGGAAGGCGACGATGTTGAAACGCCCGAAATTAATCAGCTAAATCCGACGCTAATTCCACGCAATGAACTAATTTCTACGTTGCGTAGGCTAGAGTATGGCTATTTATCCAAGCCGTTTGAGAAAGACGCCACTTAGGCAAATATTTTCACGAAACAAACCATTCGCAACACAATTTCGAATAACGAACGCACAACGTTGACGATTCAATGCCCACGATATATCACTCCGTGTGACCGGGCGACGAAAGGCCTTGTCGTATAATCCAGGAGTAGAGTCGATGTGAAAAATGCGCAGAACAAAACTCCAGCAACGACGATTATATTTCCGCTCCGAACAGAATTGATAACGACTCCATGTCGTGAAAGAATCGCCAGCAGAATTCGTATAGGTATCCGAGAAACTCAACGACGCCGATGACTAGTGCAAGCGGGCGCTTTATCCTGGCTTCACTTCACTGAAACGGTTGAATACGAAAATTTCTATCAGCCGCGACACATCCACTTGCCTTGAAATTCTGTCCGCAACTCCGTCTCTCTCAACTGTGCGCTGCTCTTTTATAACTGCCTGAATCGCAGCGCGTCCTACCGACTACGCAAGCGCAGCAAGAGAGCCGCGCGCGCCGACCCAGCAGCTATGCAGCTGTTTCAAGGCGGCAAGAATTAGCTATCACGGAATCCCTTCTCCGTCTGTCTCCTGCCTGTATGGCAGTTATTTGTCTTTCTTTCTCTATCCCCCTTCCGAAAAGCGCAATCTGACTTAAATCACGTGGGCCACAGATGCACCGATTCAACCTTGTGAAAACACTGCTATTTTAGCACATACACAGGCCCACACGCCTACAGTGTGTCCTTCTCAATCCGTCTCCCTGTCTGTGCTTGTCTGTCTGGCCGTATTGCTCTCTCACTCAAGACTTCCTTCAGACCGCCTAGGACGAACAGTGAGATAAATTGACTAATCGTTGACAGTAGGCGGCGACGTCTTTGAAGTCGACCGCCGACGATCGACTATATCGTGCGAAAGTACACGAGTCAATTAAACAGCAGCTGCCACGCTTACGTCACTGACCGCAGAGATCGAGTCAAACCGAATCAACATTAAAATCTAGGTCACGAAAATACAGAAATAAAACAGATATATCGGATCTCGAAAACCCCATAATCGATCAAAAATTAAATAAAAATAATTTTAGCGACCGAAAACTTGTAGCGTAGTTATACGATCGCTACATTATTATAGACATTATTATCATTATTTTTATTGTCATTTTATTATTACTATTATTGTTATTGTTATTACTATTATTATTTGATGTTAAAAATTGTTTTGTTGCCATATGATTTGACATAAAAATAGTGTCAGTGTTGCTGCCGTTGCTATTGTTGATATTGTTGATAAGGCCCATGGTGTTATTATTTTTATTAACTCATTTTATTTTATTTTCTGTTATTAGGTATTTTCACTATTAAAAGGGTTGTTTGGCATTTGCACAGCAAACTGCTATTGTATAATCGAAGATCCACTTACATATCATAATTGACGTCAGCTTGAAGGCGACGCTTAAGAAATGGAGAAATAAATGAATTAGTTAAGTAGGCTCCTATCTCACAAAAGCTCTTTCTATGCGTTCGTCTGTAAGCATAATGTAATCAGGCCCGCCGAGAAGGGGGGGGGTAGAGGAGGCAAATGCCCAGGGGTCCGGCGATTTTTAGGGGCCCGGGGGGCCGGGGCTACAGTGATTTTAATATGTTTCATATGTTGATTACGGGCGGCGGGCCCACTTTTAGTCACTTGTATTACTTAGCCTATTGTTTGTGATTTATGTTGTTTTAAATAGGACCTAATAGGCTATTAGCCTACTGCTACACTATTACAAATGTTTAGGTTTCGAACAACTGCCCGATCGGCATGGTTATAGGTGTTTGCCAAATAAACGCAAACTTCAGTCTCAGAACGTTCTTTTGTTAAATTATGCGTTGTCAGATTTCAATTGCAGGTGAACAAATCTAAATGATAAATTTCTCTCGCAACGATGGAATATTTTATAAACACAAATCTAGAGCATAAAAACAAAAAGCTAATAAGTTTGAAAAGGCAACAATTGATAAGCTTATACAGTAGCACACTATTTCAATTCAGAATAACAAAAGAAGGCAATCAGAACCAGTAACTAGGCCTATACTCCTACATCGGTTGATTCTAGTGAATTAAACGTGCCTGCATGCAGTGGCGGCGCTAGGGGGAGCTAGGGGGCTAAGCCCCCTTGAAAAGGCCATCCATTTTTTTTATCCCATGTAAAAAAAAAAATTTGGACGATATACCCCCTTTAGCCCCCCCCAAAACTGAAATCCTGGCGCCGCCACTGCCTGCATGATGATCGTAGCCTACATAACTGAATGGATGAAAATGAAGTTTGTGGTGTTAGTATCTTAATTCCAAATGAAAACATCACAAATAAGAATCATGAAAATGCTGAAATTATGGAAACTGTAAAGAGGCATTGTTTTTTTATGTTCGCACTCTGCCGCCAGGGCCCGCGTTTAGACCTATACACAAACGACTGAGACGATAATAATTATTATACAACAAATTTTCATAAAAGTTTTGCCTCTGACATGAAATTGTCATTTTCTTACAGATTTTAGGGTGCTGGACACGAATATGACAATGAAATTAAAGAATTGGCTCCAGTTTCTCTGAAATTGTCAAGAGTTTCTATAAATAGAACAATGCATACATATAACATTTGTACGAGTAAATTTTCGCTTCTATTTCCCATTGTCTCCTGTATGACTGCTCAGGATTAGGTCTGGCGAGCATGCAAGTAGGCCTATATGTATGTATGAACACTTGCTATACCGCCTCTTAAAAAACTAGTCCGAAGCGCTCCCGATTACAGCGCGGACACTAAATCACAGTTTCATGGCGTGCATGAACAATTGCGAGTGAAGTATACTTGCTCAGGGTCCCTTCGCGGTGGTGAGGTGGATTGACACCCAAAACCTTTCGACTCCAAGGCACCGAAAATATCCCTACACCACCGAGCCCCACATAGTAGACCTATAGCCACCCAACATGGAAGTTTTCTGATATCGTTCTTCCATGGCTGCAATGTTTTATTGAATTCGTTCACCGTCCTCAACAGTCCTTCTATCCATGCCACAGTTGTCGGGTAGAAACTCCAAGTGGGATTGAAGAAGTGGATCTTTAAGACACATCGTAGCCAAATTTGCGATAGGCTACATGGAATCATAGACAACATGTCCTTGACCAAATCCTTGTAGTTTTCTGTCCTGACATCCCAGAGGAAGTTAGTTACCACCAAATGAAATGCGTCCCAAACTTGTTTCTCGTCACCCTGAAGCAGGTTGTCGAACATTTCATCTCTGTATGGGTGACTGATCTAAGTACCCCCAAAACAATTTCCTCTTTAATGTTTGCTTCGCCAGGGAATTTGACAGCCAAGTATTTGAAAGTTGATCCAGTCCTGTGCATGAATTTTATGACGTTCTTCATCACACTGAGTTTGATGTGTAGCGACAGTAGCAGGATTTTCTGGGTTTCAACTTTTGCTAGGTGTTGCACATAGCCTACCTCTTACTGACGCCCAGAGATTTCTTCTCAGGCCAGTTTCTCCACACGTAGTGCGAAGTCCTTGCTGGAACAGTATTTTGTATATCCAAGCTGCAGACTCACCAAGACAGCCAGTAAACCTTCAAGTCACTACAGAGATGCCATCCATACCTGCTCTAGTGAACAGAATTCAACAGGTGTTTTAGGTTGTCGTAGTTTTCCTTCATAAGGACAGCATGTCCGAACAGAATGGATGGATATTGGTTTTAATCAATGCATCACCTTTTTGAAACTCAATTTCGTGGAGTCTATGAGTACTTTGAGTAGTCTTCATTCTTGAAGGTCATGTTTTATTCTGAGGGCATTCAACAGACAATCTACATTGGTGCAGAAGACAAGGTCGTCTTCCTTGGTGAAATTATCCTCAAACTGCCCATGACGATGTCACTCAAGCACTTTTCTGGAGACGATTCCTTTCTTTTAAGTCTTCATCTAAGTAGCTCTGACTTGGTCTTGGATAGGTCCAGGTCACGATCAAGATCGTTCAGTTCACCTTGGGTGAGATTGTGTGGGTCGAGGGCTGCGGAGAACTTGAAGTCACTTTGCTTCTCTCCTCATCGTCTGAGTCGATGAAAAATCCTTTCCGTGGATCCGGAACGGGAATTCCTTTGCCTGCGGAACGGGCCGGATTGCAGATGGGATATTTGGGTAACCTATTGGCCACTTCTCTTTCATTGTCATGCATGCAGAAGGAGGTGGAACCATGCAGAAGTAGCAGTCATTTCGTGTGATTGCTTGGTTCTCTCCAAGCAATTGGAATAGCAAAGAGCATTGGCCAGTTTCTCGTCTTTCAACTACATGTACTTTGGAAAAAATTCTTGCACACGGGGGAGGGAGTGCATGGCAGGGGGATACAATATGTCACATAATTGTGTGCTGCTATTATGTACATGTAGTTTGAAATACAGCGTTGAGAAATTTATGGTTACCCACATATGTAGGTCGATTCAATGTGTACTGAGACATTTGTACGTAACCATCTCTGTCTCTCCTAAACTAGAGCCAATCGACAAATTTTAGTATCATATTCGTGTTCAGCACCTCAAAATTAGTAAAGATTTGCCATTTTCATTTAGAAGGCAATTTGTGTGTTGTCCAGTGTAATTATTATAGGCTGCTATTAAGCTTGCAGGAAACGGCCCTCCAAGACATTCGAACAATTTTCCAGGCGATGAAGAAAGAGTATTTCCGAAGTACATTTTTAAGTTCGTAGACAAGATAGAGAACAACCATGCAGGATATTATAAGAGATACTGTTGCAGTTAAATCCAGAAAGGTTGCTTATTGATTAGCATATTATTTGAAAATTAAATTATTAACATTAAGAACTGATCAAAATCATAAATGGTAAGCATTAGCATGCATTTATACCCACACTATTGCTATTTTTATTTTGTGTGTGAATTTGCTCAATAAGTTATTAAGCCTTAAGATAGTTTAGGGCCCGTGACTGCTCAGCCCAGGGGCCCGGAATTTCTGTCGGCTGGCCTGAATGTAATAATATTATTAATGTAATGTGAACACTTTATTACTTACATCTGACGTAGTTTGCCATTCATCTTAATCTGAAGCTTGAAAACTTCGTGTTAATAGTAGTTATCTTTTGACTTAGCAAGTACGACGGCCGATTAAATCACGTAGGCCTCGGCCTACGTTAAAAAATCTGTGTTAGCCTAGCCTATAATCATGCTCATGCACAACTTTTTATAAGCTTGCAACCGTATTATTCTGTCGGCTATCTCGTGAAATCCTTCATATACATGCAGGCCTAGGTGAGTCCAATGCTAAACGGTTTGCACAACCTCGCCCATGGGCGGAGTTTGGTTTCAGTTTGTGGGGGGGGGGGGCTGAAAATAACTTGGACGGAGACTAGTTCCAGAACGCGGTCTGAATCTGGTGAAAATATACCATTTTTACCGACCTTCAAACTGATGATTTTTTATTTTTTTATTTTTTTATTCATTCGGTCGGACCAAAACTTACTTTTACTTTGGAGGCCTTCCTGAGGGTTTAGACATCTCGGGTCCATTTTTCCCGCATTTTTTTTCTCGCTTTCTTGGAGGGCTCGGCCCCCCTAAAACCTGATAAACTCCGCCCATAGCCTCGCCATCAATCATTTTATCTGCAGCCTTTTATAGTGTTCTTCTTGACTCCCCGACATTTATTGAGACCTTCGTGGTCTGTTCCATCGTTGCCGAAATATGATCCGATGAATTGTCAGAACCTCAGTAAGTGACAATCTCCACATGGTAGATTATAGATGAAGCCAGGGAAAGCACGCCTAATACCGTTACTTGAAAAGTTTCAAACATTTGACAGAGTTTAAGAGATGACATGCAGGCTTTGAAATGCATATATAATCTGGACTGATAACCCGAACTTCATCATCATCAGTGGGCCACATGACATCTGAGCCCTCTTCCTGCTGGACTGGATCGACATGATCAGACATCTGCGGGTTTGCTCTGCGACTAATGAATGATGCGGGACGAAACTTTGTAGCCGTTTACAGTTTCACATTTGTTAATAAATAGCCAGGTTCACGATGGACAGACGGCATATTTAAATTTAAATATATTTATATATGTGACCATGTATATACATGTATGCATGCATGCAGATATATTATATATGCATGTACATATATGAAGTTTATGTGTAGCCAGTAGGCAAGTGCATAATTATAAGTAACTTATGTGTCATACTGTGCACATGTTAGGGCTGTCAACTATTGATTTTTCCATTTTGGAACGCCAGAGGCCTAGAGGTTGAGGGGGGACGAACGACCCGCCGAAGGCCGAGGCGCGACGATTTGGACGGACGGCCGAGTCGCCGATCGAAAGACAACTTTTCATCGACCAAATTTTTCTGACGATCTATTTTAGACATTTGGTCGAAATATCTTGAAAACTTACTTCCCCCTTTCCCCTCCCAAACTAACTTTTTAGCACAGTGATTAACCAAAGATGACTTCCTCAATGTCCTAACGCTGTGAATATTACAAATTTGCGATGCGGTTTAGGCGTATTTCTTAAATATTGGGCGGACATCGCCACAAAGATTGGGGACCGTCCCCTGCCTCTTAAGTCTCCGCCCATGGCATGCGGGACGCGGCGGACGCCCGTAGCCTATATACAGGGTGGCCCATAAAAAGTGGGACCGCCTAGTATAAATCCAAATAATAAATCGTGTTAAAACTTTTTCTTCCATAAAAAACAAGTAAATTGTTGCCAGATGTTAATTCATACACAATCCCAAATCAAATTCAATGTGTCCTTCTCGGTTCTCAACAATTTTCTCTAAACGTCTGCGCCACTGGTCAATGCTTCTGTTTATAAACCGCTGAGAGAGTTTTTGCCACTCTTCAACAATGACCTGTTTCAGTTGATCCATTGTTGTAAATTTACGACGAAGGTAGACTTTTTGTTGGAGGGCACCCCAAATAGCATAATCTACCGGGTTTAGGTCCGGACTATTTGGGGGCCGCATGTCTGGTTCGATAAATGTGACATTCTCCCGAAGAAGAAAGTTGATCGTGTTTTTGGCTGTGTGCGACGGCGCTCCGTCTTGTTGCAGCGTCCAGCTTTGACGAATACATCTCGCTCGAATATCCGGAAGTAATCCTTGTCTTAAGACGTGGTCACAATAATAATCACTGTTCACTTTCGCTCCAGGTTCACTGGTTTTTCCCATTCGAGACACACCGACAGAAACCATGATGCCACGACTGAAATGCTCACGTTCACGTACGAGCCTTGATGATGGAACTTGATTTTTCTTTCTTGCATCAGAATAAACACGATCATTTTGGGAATTAACCGGTGTGGCGATACTAAATGTCTTTTCATCGGTAAACCAAATGCTTCGTACACTTCTTTCGCTTGGAAATCTGCCTAGCAGCTGTTGACTTCGGAGCCGACGTTTTAACTTGAAGTTTTCGTTTATAACCTGGCCTATTACGCGTTTGTACGGTTTAAGTTGCAGATCTTGCTTTATAATTCGCTGCACTGTGCTTCGCGATATACCAGTTTCTCTTTGAATTTCTCGAGGGCTCCTGTGGCTGTGAGGATCATCATCCTGGCTGCAAATCAGCTCACTGACACGCCGAATGTTCCGTACTGTTCGAATGGACTTCGGGCGGCCGCTTCCTGACTTGCGTGCACAAAATGACATAAACTATAAATATGGCGACCGGAAATTCACGAAACGGTGACGTCACACGTTGAGTTAGTGAGTAAGGATAATGTTACATTTTAAAAATCACAAAAAACATAAATTTAATATATAATACAGACGATTTAACGAGGCGGTCCCACTTTTTATGGGCCACCCTGTATAGTCACTCGAAATGCTGTTGTCCTTCCAATAATTAATTAGGCTACTCTGTCCCCGTATCACATGCATAGACCTAATGTAACAGTATACGGTCCAGTCTAATAAATTATAGAATCTATCAAACAATTGTCATTAATAATTTTGTAGATAAATCCTCGAATGGCAAATTGCTAAAAAATTAAGATTAAACTGCCCTATAGACTCGAAACAATAATAGACTGACCTATAATTGTTTGCCTTCTGCTCTTTCAGTCGGATCTTGAAAATCGCGTCGAGGACGGTCAGCTGACCCTCCGCGCTCAGTTGTGACCGCTTCATACGACGCCGAGATAGGCGTCTACGGGTTTCAGGTGATCAATCAATCGGTCAATCAATCAATCAATCAATCAATCAACCAATCAATCAGTCAGTCAGTCAATCAGTCAGTCAGTCAGTCAACCAGTCAGCCAATCAGTCAATCAGTCAGTCAATCAGTCAGTCAGTCAGTCAATCAGTCAATCAATCAATTAATCAACTAACCAACCAATCAATCAATCTGCGCCCTTTCAAGGTACCTACAAGGAGGCGCTCCCGGCCGAGGTCAAGCGAAAACAACAGTCTTAAACAGTTTGTGAAATAAAGAACAGTTTGGGAGGACTGGACCAGGTGTCGCATATAGTCATGGGAAGCTCATTCCAGATTGTTGAACCAACCACAGGGAACGAACGGCTGGTAAGAGTGGCTCCTCGGTGTAGAGGCGCTATCTCCTCTGAAAGCTATCCGGGGGATGAATTAATCTACTCCTCCGGATGGAATTAACCGGTCTAGACTATCCGGGGGATAAACCATCCTATGCCCTTTATTGAAAAATGCGTACAATTGAAAATTTTATGCTGTAATCAAAATTTAAAGTGACTCTAATTGTTTTAAATGTTCCAAACAATATTCAGAGAAAGGCAACTCGAATTTATTTAGTGACTCTGCGTGTTCTTTAGTGTTTTAAATGGTCTGAGTGCTCTGCAACCAAAGCCAAAAATCTAGTAGGAATAAACATACCTATTAGAGTCATTGTTCTAAACAGAGCAGATGGAAATTAATATGAGAAATAAACAGGCCTATACGCTGAAGTGGCTTTTCAACTTTTCTTCATTTGGGGGGGAGGGGACCGGGGGGTAGTACAACTGATACGGGGAATACTCTATTTCTGGACACCGGAATTAGAACCTCAGAATCGAATGAGAATTTTTTTCTAAACCAGAGAATTATTTTTAAAGCTGAAATACCACTGTATAGGCTTAAATACTTAACAACATCATGTTGTCTTGACTGTGGATGTTTATGTTTTTAGTTAAGACTGCATCAATGCATCATGTGTATTTCCAGATTGTAAATACTTACATGATACTTGCCTATCCACCATCTTGAATCTGAAAACGTGCATATATGTAGCCCTACCAGTGGGACTTCTAATCCCTTCTGGGTTTCCGATTGTAACCGACTGTTTTGTATAATTATACATCGTGATTCCAAAAAAACTAAGCCCAACTGTTTTTCATATATCTCCAATGCCTGATAACATATAACGCTAAAAGTTTCCAAATATTTAGAGAATTGGACCAAGAATATGATTCTAAAATTTCATGAGATAAAGTTTAACGGATAAAAAGATATTAATCTTTCAACTTCATAGGCCGAAATTTCACGGTGTATACTTCGCAAAAATGTTTTTGGTATCTTGGTGCAATAAAATTGATGGTTATGGTTATACTGTGATACTGTCACAAGTGACGCAGAGAGAGTTCCGCAAGGAGCTTCGCCTGCCGCAACACTGCGACGTCGAGCGCGTCGACCACAGCCTTACATGCATACATTCATACATATACTTACATGCATACATATACATACATACACACATACACACATACATACATACAAATATACACACAAATACATACATACATACATGCATACATATACATACATACATACATATGCATTACATAAACATACATACATACATACATACATACATACATGCATACAAGCATACATACATACATACATACATACATACATACATACATACATACATACATACACACATACATACATACATACATACATATGCATACATACATACATACATACACACAAATACATACATACATACATGCATACATATACATACATACATATGCATTACATAAACATACATACATACATACATACATACATACATACATACATACATACATACATACATACATACATACATACATACATACATACATACATACATACATACATACATACATACATACATACATACATACATACAAGCATACATACATACATACATACACACATACATACATACATGCATACATACATACAAACATACATACATACATACATACATACATACATACATACATGCATACATACATACATACATACATACATACATACATACATACATACATACATACATACATACATACATACATACATACATACATACATACATACATACATACATACATACATACATACATACTCTGTTTTGATCATAAGAATTGTTTGATGAATGCGATGTTGAAGTTGCATATAACAAATAATGGGTATTGCATGTGCCCAATGTTCCACAAGTCTGTTTGTCCATTTGCTTGTCTGTATGCCTGTCTGTCTGTCTCTGTCTGTCTCTGCCAGCCTTCCAGGCTGTCTGTCCATCTGTCTCTCTGTCTACTTCTGTCTGTCTGTTTCTATCTGTCTGTTTGTCCATTTGTTTATTTATTTGTCTGCCTGCCTGTCTGTCTGTCTCTGTCTTTGTCTGCCTGCCTGCCTGCCTGTCTGTCTGCCTGTTTGTCTCTGTTTCGCTTCAACGAAACCCGCTTCGCAAAAGACAACTTCGATGATTTTGTAATACATTGATGTCGCAAATTATTCTTATAGCATGATGTACAATACAGGGTGGGCCAGCATAAATGTCCCGACTTTGCAGGCGTATAACTTCGCCAATTTTTAACATTTATTTATACTTGATGAATCAAATTAAAGGTATTTCACTCTAGTATTAACTCTAAAAATACATACACCCTGTATAGTCTTTCGAAAACAAAAGTCAAAATAAAAACATAAAATCAACCATTGTATTTATAGACCTGGTTAATAAGAACTGAATTCAAGACTGTGCTGTTGGTTGTTCCAATTTCATGGTTTAAGTTTTTCAGCGATATCCATATAATTCAACGTTCCCACGTGGTTCTCGTGTTGTACCCATATTCCCGTTTAGCATCAAGATTTCTTGAGCAAGCTATCAGGTACGGAATGTATTATGACACATGAGCTTTTGCTGCGTTTGAAACACGGTAGTGGTATAAAAGTATGAAACTTAGAGCTTACACAATATATTTATGTTCTATAGTAGGATAAAACTTTTTGTAATGCAAAACAAAGTACAACTGTATTTGATACAATGCAATGCAGCTAAAATTGATGCAATACAATACAAATGTGTCCGTTACAATGCAACACATCTATATTTGACACAATACAATGCAACAATATAATAATGATAATTATAGTAATAATATTACTACAATAACGATAATAATAATAATAATAATAATAATAATAATAATAATAATAATAATAATAAATTTTACATACATATATACAATAATAATAATCTATATAAAAAAATGTGAAACGTTACCGTTCGACATGAAGGACCTCGGAAAGTTCTTGACAGATTGTTTTCAAAACGAACATAAGCGGGTTTGTATAATGCCTTTTGGGAAAAAGCGCAATCTTTACGAAAAAAACACAACTTTTAATTCCATTCGATATACGTCGATGGAGTGCATCCATATCCATTTGAACTTTGACGCATCCGTCCGGCGGCGTCCGCCCATTTTCGGGCGCGTTTTAAAAGGTGTGTCTTTCTCTAGCGCATATTTAAATGTAACTGTCGGTTCTTACAAAATCGTCCATTTGCAGCCGTTTTCCGCGCGTCTTTCTAAAGCGCATATCTCTAGGGACGGAGGGGAGGGCATGAAACGGAAGAGAGGGCTGCAGGAAGGGAGAGACGGAGGGAGAGACGGAGGGGGGAGAGACGGAGGGAGAGAGGAAGGGGAGGGGGAACGGGAGGGGAGGGGAAGGGGATGGATAAGGGCAGGGGTAAAGGGAGGGGAACTAAGAAGGGAGGGTTGGACAGTCTTTTCAGCCACAGCAACGCGTGGCCGGGTACAGCTAGTAATAATAATAATAATAATAATAATAATAATAATAATAAAATAATAATAATAATAATAATAATAATAATTGTAATAATAATTATAATAATAAGTATAATAAAAATAATTGTTCATCAGGCACAGCCAGTTGGTGTTGCACAGTTTTATTTGGAAAAAAATGATGGTTTTCTTCATAACAAACTATTTAAAAATTTCAAAAAATAATAACAAGTGTTATCAGTGCTGTTGCCTTCCACAGCACCTTTGTTCTTCCAGATCTTGACATGGATGGCCACTCTAGAGACAAAATTTCTTAGTGATATCTGAAACCTGAGCGATTATAGATACCTCGGGTACAAAAATAATATTTAGCCCATAATAACACTGTTACTCTGTTAGTATGAGCAGACGATCGCAAGTTAGGGAAAGATAACGACAACAATTATAGTAGGCCAATATTAATATCATAATTAAATTCTTATTATCATTAGAGCAGCCACATACCACAAAACAAAATTTAGTCACTGATGTGCACGGTGAAATAATTGAGATGCTTTCTAAATGAAACGAAGTTTTCTCAGAAGGAAACTGCGAATGATGTGTTCAAAGGGAAGATTAATTTTCTGAGCAGCAAATTCAGAAATCGCCTCGATATACGGACGATTACAATCGATACAACATCTCACTTTCAAATATCTTGCAAGAAAATGTCTTCCAAGAAAGTAGGAGCATTTACTGGATTTGTATTCGAGAAGAAACAGGAGGTCACACTCGTGATGGTAAACGGGTCGAGCAAAACATTGCTCAAACGTTGATTCGGCAGTTATCTCGGCTTCCTTCATGTACTTTTTCAGGGGAGATAAATAATAGAAAAGAGTGTGAAGACCCAACAAAGATTGAACGTCTCGATCGAAAAAGGAGTCGATCGGAGGAGTCATTAAAACATTCGCAAACAAAGATTCCTTCAAATTGCTCGGCAGATCACACTCATGAAGAATTCGTTCGCATAAAGTCAGCACTTCGTCGTATTTGCGGCAATTGTAAAGGTACAGAGCACGATAGCATTCAGCTGTATTGCACTGGATACCAAAGTCTTTGCGAATTGCATTGTAAAATGTTGTCATATTTTCCAAAGCATATTCCATTAGAACATCACTTACTCTTTCATTAACCAAGACATCATTCGTATATGTAGTCCTGATTTCCGTGAATATGTCATGGCGGCGATAAGTTATCTGTCTGGCGGCATTGACATTATTAAACATTCTCGAGACAGCAAATTGTGGCTTTAAAAGAGTCTTCAAATACTCGTCCATAGAAAATGCTGATCGTGGTACATCTTGATAAAAATGAAGTTGCCTATCTGCCTTTTGATGAGATATTACAAATATATAATGGGCAAACACCTCAGGCGAAATACGCAGATCAGTATAATAGATCCGCTTACCAATGCAATGGAGATTGTATTCAATGTTTCATTTTCGTCTTGAGCAGAATGATCTTTGAGAACTACCGAGCATAAACGTATTGCTTCTTGATATTCTGAATCGGCAAAATGGAGGGACGCAAGATAGGCCAAAGCTGCAGGAGCAATGCCATTGGATTCAAATTCGCCATATGTTTTAGATTTTCTGAGAAATTCTTTTGACAAGATAGACATGAGCTGAAATTCTGAAAGATTGTTTGATCCAATTAAATTGACCATGATATCTTGGGCTCGGATGAATTGAAGTCGACTGCTGTGAACACTATCGGAAAACGGGATGGCTGTTGGAAATCTATGATGCATAGATTTTACATTTTTAGGTTGCATTGAAATTGCGTTGACAATCTCAACACAGAGACCGCTATGCCAGGAAATTTCACCGCAACCAATGCCATATGTAACATGCAAAATATGCAGAACGATGTTACAGTACGTGAGACATGAGACGTTCTGTATTGTTGGCAGAACTGACAGTAAACTGTTTGTCATTAACTCTAGACATATTGAACGATATCCTGCTGTGAAGATCTGGCGCAATCCGAAACTGCATCCCTGTTGTATAGTCTTGCGGCGGTGTCTGTGAGAATATATGAATGTGCTCAAGACTAAGACGTCCAATGTTTTTGCTTCATTCGTTCTCCAAAATTCTAGAAGTGCCAACATGAACTTCACAAAATGCATCGGTTCCATCGCGCCTGTTATCTTGAAATGTGTCCGAATAAAAAACTTAATGTAATTTTCCTCGAACCAATGACAAAGAATCACTGAATCTCGGTATTCGTTTAATCGTTTAATAGTGTTGTCGATAACTGTTGAATGCGATGGCTCATGAAATAAATTTGCTTCAGGTATAAAGTAGTTCGGATAGTTTCCTTTCTTTAGCCATTCTGAAAGTTTTTGTAACAACTCGCAGCAGATCTTAATAACAGAAGGAGTATTCCACCATTCCGACGACATCTTTTCACAAGTCCACAGCACCAGAGTCTTAATATGATACGTACAGAGAACCTCATCTTCCTTCAGACAATCCTTTTGAATTAATTCTTTCTTTGCGAAGAATCGCAACAGATGATAAACGATCTGCTGAATGGGAGTCCAGCTCTGGAGTAAAATTACCTCAGCCATGGAGAATGAAAATCTCCACTGTTGTTCATCATCTCTGCAGGAACGATGCTGAACGTAGACAACATGACAACCGTTTTGTACAACCTCGGCGATCGTATCAGTCGTTGGCCATCCATTATTCCTAGGCCGTTTAAGCCAACCTTCGGCTGCTTTGGGCCACTGAGGACACCACACGCTATAGGCGAAATCACTTTGGTCAAGAGAGCCAGGTGCTTTTTCTTCCTTATACATAATTGCTGGTCCTCTTCTAACGTTTGGCAAAGCATTTCGAGCACGAGTATAATGGGAATGCCAATTTTTTACATTCATGTTTGGGAGCATGTAGGCATTTGCAGCAGCTGTATGCCTACGGGTAAATTCGTACTTCTTATATCTCCAATTAAAGTTCATTGCACCCAAAACTCGTAGTCGAACAAAGCCTGGGCACCTCTGGCATGGCTCTAACTCGTAGCACTCGATCGTGTCGGAAAGGCCACTCGGATCAACTGGCAGTACAACAGACTCACCACTGAAAGCTAGTTGATCTGCATTGACGATTAAGTTGTCAGTATCGCCAATGCATGAATTCAGCGGTCGGATATAGAACTCAACAGCGCTGCCACAGCAGATTGTATAAGACTTTGATTCAGAGCCACAGGTTGCTATTAAGTCATGCATATGATCAAATGGAACCGAAAAAGACTTTGAAAGCAGACGACAGTTGGCGACGATGAAGGCAGAGACTAGTTCTTCGTCTCTCAATCTATCTGCACATTCCGTCATCCTACATGTATATATATATATATAATATGTATATATAATTATATATTATAATGTATATATATAAACACTTCCATCTTGCCAGTTCATCATTATCCTAATTACCTTCAGCTCCATCATCAACAAAACATCAGCAGCAGCACAATAGCATTGACATCAATAGTGTCTTCATCGCCCTCAACAACACCGCATAAATAACCGCCATCGTTGTCGTTGTCATCATAATCATCATCATCATCATCATCATCATCATCATCATAATCATCACCACCACCACCACCGTCGTCGTCTTCATCGTCGTCGTCATCATCGTCGTCGTCGTCAACTTCATCATCATCATCGTCATCGTCATCGTCATCGTCATCGTCATCGTCATCATCATCATCATCATCATCATCATCATCATCATCATCATCATCATCATCATCATCATCATCATCATCATCATCATCATCATCATCATCATCATCATCATCATCATCATCATCATCATCATCATCATCATCATCATCATCATCATCATCATCATCATCATCATCATCATCATCATCATCATCATCATCATCATCATCATCATCATTGGCTGAAACATCCGTATCAAGACACATAAATCTATTGTTATCACCAGTTAGCATTATGAGTTACTGACTTATGGCCTTGGCGATGCTCCAGCATGCATAAGCCGCTCATCTATGGAAGCTCTCCATTTCTCGCTGCTCTCTGCCCGATGTACAGCCTCCTGCATTGACATCCCCATCTCCTGACAGTCCTCCTTGATCATGTCCCTCCATCGTTTCTTCGGTCTTCCCTTTTTTTCTCCTTCCCTGCTCCTCTCCATTGAAGGCTATCTTCGGAAATCTGACGCTCTCCATCCTGCATTATTATAGGCCTACCAAAACTTCTCTTTGTCGCCACAGTTCGACCAGCCGTTATTTTCAGCTGCAGTAGAAAAGTTGCAAAATGCAAATGATAGATGCTAAAAATGATCATCTCCAATGGTTCAGATCTGTTATCATTTTAAACGTAGTCGCCCCTAGGCCCATTCTGAGATTGACTATTTTTAGATGGAATTTCTCGGAGTTTGATCAGCGTGGCCAGTAGTGTAAGGGGGTAGCGGCTGGAACAGGGGTGGGGCCTGGGCTTTTAATTGCTTTTTAATTGCTTTTTTATTGCTTTACGACTGCCGTTTCTGGAACTAATGGCTTTTTAATTGCTTTTTAATTGCTTTACGACTGCCGCTTCTGGAACTAATGACCTTTTATGACTTTTACGACTGCCGCTTGAATGGGCGCTATAGGCTAGCAAATGCGAGAAATAAATAAAAATAAGTTTAGGATTATATCCAATTTATCACTCTTGAAAGCTAATAGAGGGTGGTCGGTTCATTTATGTTGGACCACTACGTATTAGGTCTATGTATTTACAGAACGTGAATTGATTTAATAAATAGCCTACTAAAATAGTGGTCCATTTTCTCACAGCTGATCAATCCTATAGGCCTACGCCGCATATAGGCCCGACAATATTTTACGGTCATAGAATAAAGTCAGATGGGAACCCGACAATTCGGAACTTGACTTGCATGTAACCTATATTCCACTCGGCTATCGAATAGGCTATGTCTTGAGTTAACGCCTGTGAATAACCTGGTTCCCATGACTTCTCTTCCTTGGACAGTTTGGGCCGGGGCTGTACACGAGGGTATACGCGGGTATACAGCGTATACTCACCTCTGGCGAAAAACGGCACCGTATACTCACCTCCCGAAAAGTAGGGTACATATACGCGGGAAAAAAGCAGGGTACGTACACGCTAGTAAATCAGGCGCACGTGGCTGTTTAAGATGGTTTTTTGGCCGGATGACTAAATAAAAAAGGTCGCCAGATTTTTGGACGGCAAATGGACGAAATTTTCCCGAGGGGGCGGAATTTTCCAGAGATCAGCGTGTACTCACCAAAAAATTTACCAGTCCCGCCCTGGTTTGGGCACTATTTAATCGAGACTACGTTTACGATATTTAATAAACGGTTTATGTATAGCTTCAAATTATTATAATATAATTTTAATCACTTGCCCTCTTATGGTACGACTCCAACGTAAAAATACTCCAACGTCTATCTATAAGTGTTTGCGGACTGTAAAACGCAGATTCTATCCTAGACAGACACAGCATCCGCTACACGCAGTGGTGTGAGCAGTGTTCGCAGGCAGTGGCCCGTCGAATGATCATGCTAGCATCCCGTTCTGGTAACTGTGCCATTATAAGTTGGCCGAAAACTTATTGCAGGTCACTGCGGGGATGGTACAACGACGATACAGTGTGCGTGATTGCGTGTGTGTTTGTGTGTGTGTGTGTGTATGTGAGTGAGTGAGTGTGTGTGTGTGTGTGTGTGTGTTTACGTGTGAGTGTGTGCGCGTGTGTGTTCCCCAATACTTGTTATTTCTTTAAGAATTTTGAAGATTGTATCATTCAGATGATGATTTTATTCATTTATTTTATTGTACATTGTAGATACATATACAGAGATACAAATATGCACGCTGACAATTTAGCTTTTTTAATGCTAACATGTAATTATTGTCTACAAACTCTACATTATGTACATGCATGATGCTGGCGCGTGGAGGAGAGGGGACGAGGAGAAGAGAACGTCCGAGGACCAGATGGTAGGAGGACGTACAAAGGAGGACAATGACGAATCTTGAAGAACTGAGGGAGGAGACGCAGAACAGAATGGAGTGGAGATTGAAGAATTACGGCTGGTCATGACGGTCGCTAGAGTTCCTCGAACTGATGGTACAAAGTGACAAAGTGACATGTGTACACATGCATATTGTGGGGCGCGGTGGTGTAGTGGGTATGTTCGTTGCCTTGCAGCTGGAGGGTTGCAGGTTCGTATCCACCTCAAGTCGCCTTGGGCAAGTCCTCCTGCACTCGCAATTGCTCAGCGCATCGGCGTGATACTCAGATGCAGTGTTAGCGCTGTAGTCGGGAGCACATCTGAGTAGCGAGTTTGAAGGAGCGCTATAACAAGTGCACATACAAACATACAAACATTGCATAAGCAAGCCCGTACAAAATCATACACTATACATATGCCTATATATTTTTATTATATATATATAAAATATATAGCGCGTATGCACTTACATGTTTGATGCTATATATTATATGTATATATTAATACATACAATGTATATACAAAATACAGGGTGGGCCAAAAAAGACCCACCTAGGTTTTTTGCCAATAACTTGATCAAAAGTACGAATTTCCAAATGAAATTTCACAGGCTTAAAGATAATTCATGTTTACACGTGAATTAGGTAGTGAATTGGTGAATTAGGTAGTGAATTAGTGAACTATAGGTAGTGAATTAGTGAACTATAGGTAGTGAATTAGTGAACTATAGGTAGTGAATTAGTGAACTAGGTAGTGAATTATTGAATTAGGGAGTGAATTAGTGAACTAGGTAGTGAATTGGTGAATTAGGGACAGGCACGAGACAATAACGGATTGAATTGACCTATTGTTTGCCCTTCCGTCCTTGCAGGTCCAGCTGAGCGTCGAGGACGGTCAGCTGACCCTCCTCGCTCAGTGCTTCGACGACCGCGAGTCCGCCGTCTTCAAGAAAACGATGATCCGCAAGCTGGACCTTCCGAAGTACGTCGACCACAAGATGCTTCACTGTGACCTGAACAAGGACGGGGTCCTCACCATCGAAATGCCCTTCCACCTGCCGCCCCAGCGCCGTCCACAGGGTCCCAGCGTCGTACCCATCGTCAACGAGGTCGATGGGACCCGCAAGATCCGCCTGGCCTTCATGATCGGTCCGGACTTCACGGCAGACGATGTAAAGATCGAGAAGAACGGGCAGCATCTTGTTGTGACCGCTTCATACGACGCCGAGATAGGCGTCAATGGGTTTCAGGTAATCGATCAATAATCAATCTTATATTATAAGTCTGAATGTTTGTCCTTCCATATGTGTGTATGTTGACTCTTCGTAACAGAAAAGGCTCGGAAATGAAACAGCGTCGGTTTAGCAAAATTTTTGCAATTGATTCTTACCCAAATTTTAAGGTCAACGCAACTATTTTCACATTTTAATTCAATTTAAAATCAGGGTTATTAACGTTTTAATCCTTACAGCAGCCATCTTGCCGCATTTTAGTAAAGAGGCTACACCGCATGACGTCATTCACGCCCAATAATAATTTCCGTTTATCAACAATCCGATTGACAAACCGAAACCGGTTACAGTTTACAATTATGCACAAGAACGCATATCACAGAAATATTAACTATATACCAACAAAACAGACAGCCTGCAATAATTGTGTTAGGCCACAATCAACACACTCACACCCCTCATGGACGGTTCATGTTTGGCTTTTTGGGGAAGCGGGGTGGGGTGGAGGGTTACCGAAAACCCGAAATTTAACGGTCAACGCTGGTACCCCGAAGGAGTAGTGTTGAAAACTCTACATTTCTCGGGCAACGCCGGGTAATGCATCTACACCAATCAATCAATAAATCAATCAATCAATCAACCAACCATCCAACCAATCAATCAATCGGAATTTATATAGCGGTGTTACGTGATATTCTATCCCCTCTGAAAGCTATCCGGGGGATGAATAATATTAATCTATCCCTCTGATGGAATTAACCGCTCTGAACTATCTTACCATCTCCTTTACTGAAAAATGCGTATAATTGAAAACTCTATGCTGTAATCAAAATTTAAAGTGACTCTAATTGTTTTAAATGTCCTACGCAATGTTCATAGAAAGGCAACTCGAATTTATTTAGTAACTCTGAGTGTTTTAGTATGTTCTAAGTGCTCTAAAACCAAAGCAAAAAATCTAGTAGGAATAAACATACTGTACCTGTTAGTGTCATCGTTCGAAACAAAGCATATGGAGATTAATTTGCAAAAATAAATACACGCGGAAGTGGCTTTTTCGACTTCTCTTAAATTTTTATGGGGTGGGGGCATACGATTAATACAGGGAATACCCTATTTCGTGACAACAGAATTAGAACATGAGAATCGAACTAGAATTGTTTCTAAACCAGGGAATTACTTTTAAAACTGAAAAACGACTGTAGGCTTACATACACTGCTATGCTCGGTCCGTCTTTCTGGAATAAGTTACCTATTAGTCTCCGTAATGAACTTCGTTGTCTTTCTTTGCCCCTTTTCCGCAAGCGTTTGAAAACCATTCTCTTTGGTCGTGGTTTGGTGTCAGGTCGGGAGCGCCTCTGAGGAGTTCTCTTGAAGGGGCGCTATATAAATGTACATTTGCAATTACAATTTAAAAAAATACAATTACTGTTCTACTGTCACAGGTGACGCAGAGAGAGTTCCGTAAGGAGCTTCGTCTGCCGCAGCACTGCGACGTCGAGCGTGTCGACCACAGCCTTACGCCGGAGGGGAAGCTCTACGTCGACCTGACCCTCAAGAGCGACAAGCCCTACAAGTGCGAGGTCACGACCGAGGAACTTCCGCCGAACGACGGACAGGAAGTGGACGAGCTCTAGTCGGTGGTGGGGGGAGGGGGAGTGTCGCCAGGGCGCGCGCTGTGTGTCGCCAATGGCAATCGGTGCATGCGGATCGGGTTGCGCGCGGTGCATGCAGTCGACTGCTGACGTCACTCGAGTGGCGTTGTCATGGCAACTAGCTGCCGGGCGGTTGCTATGGGGATGGATTGTTGAGCAAACGTCGGTTGGTGGTGATGTGTGGTCATGATGTAAATTGTTCTTATAGTTGCTATGGCTACCGTGTGGCCGTGGAGACGGGAGTGTGCAAGTGGTAGGCGTGCAGGAACAGGGACCCGAGGGGTCACGGATTCGAATCTCGTCCGTCTGTCTATGTGCATATCTGTTTGTCTGTTTCTGTCTGTCTGTTTCTGTTTGTCTGTTTCTGTTTGTCTGTTTCTGTTTGCCTGTTTCTGTCTGTCTGTTTGTCCATTTGTAGATCTGTTTGTTTGCCTATTTGTCTGCCTGTCTTTCTGTCTCTGTCTGTCTGCCTCTGTTTGTTTCTGTCTGTTTGTCCATATGTTTATTTGTTTGTCTGTCTGTCTGTCTGTCTCTGTCTTTGTCTGCCTGCCTGCCTGCCTGCCTGTCTGCCTGCCTGTCTGCCTGTCTGTCTGTCTCTGATTCGCTTTCACGATACCCGCTTCGCAAAAGACAACTTCGATGATTTTGCAATACACTGATGTCGCAAATTATTCTTATAGCATGATGTACAATCTAGTCTTTCGAAAACAACAGATAAAATAAAAATATAAATTCAACCATGTAGTTATGGTGTCCGGACAATTCGTCGACGCACAATTCGGAGATGGACAATTCGGAGACGGACAATTCGGAGACGGACAATTCAGAGCGGACAATTCGCACCGGACAATTCGGAGCGGACAATTCGCACCGGACAATTCAGACCGAACAATTCTTAGCAGCCAAAATTCGTGATGGGACTTCCACTTTTAGATCAGATTTTCCTAGCCTACCCATCTCCATCACCCAAAATGTATTACTGTCCAAACTAATAATCTGGCACCTGATTAGGCATAAAACCATGGACCCATAAAGACCTAGGTATGAAAATTACATTGATCTAAATGAACTGGATATAAATTGATAATTCACTGCATTTAACCACAATTTCAGTTTCTTATTTTCAGTTACCATTCTTACAAGATCAGACAGCATTTGCTTGTTGTCATATAATTATTTTATGCCAATGATAAAATAAAAGTTTCATCCCGAGTGTCTCTTAGGAGTGCAAGATTTATATATGCACTCCGAATTGCCCGTCTCCGAATTGTTCGGGTCCAAATTGTCCGTCTCCAAATTGTCCGGTCTGAATTGTCCGTCTCCGAATTGTCCGGTCCGAATTGTCCGTCTCCGAATTGTCCGTCGACGAATTGTCCGGGAACAGTATTTATAGACCTGGTAAATAAGGACTGAATTCAAGACAGTGCTGTTGGTGGTTACAATTTCATGTTTTCAATTTTTAAGCGATATCCCTATCAACGTTCCCACGTGTTTCCCGTATTGTACCCATATTCCCGTTTAGCATCAAGATTTCTTGAGCAAGCTATCGGGTACGGAATGCATTATGACACATGAGCATATGCTTCATTTGAAACACGGCAGTGGCATAGTATGAAACTTAGGGCTTACATAACATAAGTTCTATAGTAGAATACAACTTTTTGTTATGCAATACTAAGTACAACTTTACAACTGTATTTGATACAATGCAATGCAGCTATAATTAATTGATGCAATACAATACAAATATGTTCGATACAATGCAATACAACTATATTTGATACAAAACAATGCAACTATATAGTAATAGCAATAATATTATTATAATAGTGATCCTGATGATGATGATGATGATGATGATCATAATAATAATAATAATAATAATATTAATAATAATAATAATAATAATAATAATAATAATAATAATAATAATAACAATAAAAATAATAATAATAATAATAATAATTATAATTGTAATAATAATTATAATAATAACTATAATAAAAATAATTGTTCATCAGGAACAGCAAGTTGGTGTTGCACAGTTTTATTTGACAATAAATGATGGTTTTCATCATAAAAAACTATTTAAAAAATTAAAAAAATAATAACAAGTGTTATCAGTGCTGTTGACTTCCACGGCACCTTTGTTCTTCCAGATCGTGATTCGGGTGGTAAAAGTTCTTAGTGATGTCTGAAACCTCAGGCAGTATAGATACCTCGGGTAAAAAAATATAATTATAATAACACTGTTACTATGAGCGGATGATCTCAAGTTAGGGAAAGATAATGACGACAATAATAGTAGGCCTATATTAATATCATAATAACATCATTAATATTATTATAGCAGCCACATAGCACAAAACAAAATTTAGTCACTGATGCGGTTAAAAAATTGAGATGCTTTCTAAATTAAACGAAGTTTTCTCAGAAGGAAAATGCGAATGATGTGTTCGAAGGGAAGATTAATTTTCTGAGCAGCAAAATCAGAAATCGCTTCGATACATGGACGATTACAATCGATACAACATCTCACTATCAAATATCTTGCAAGAAAATGTCTTCCAAGAAAGTAGGAGCATTTACCAGTTTTATATTCGAGAAGAAAGAATAGCTCACACTCATAATGGTGAACGAGACTAGCAAAACATTGCTCAAACGTTGATTCGTCAGTTATCTCGACTTCCCCCATGTCGTCATTCAGGAGAAATAAATAATAGAAAAGTGTGTGAAGACCCAACAAAGATTGAACGTCCCGGTCGAAAAAGGAGTCAATCGGAGGTAACAGTAAAACATTCGCAAATAAAGATTCCTTCAAATTGCTCGGCAGATCAGACTCGTGAAGAATTCGTTCGCATAAAGTCAGCACTTCGTCGTATTTGTGGCAATTGTAAAGGTACAAAGCACGATAGCATTCAGCTGTATTGCACTGGATGCCGAAGTCTTTGCGAATTTCATTGTAAAATGTTGTCATATTTTCCAAAGCAAATTCCATTAGAACTTCATTTACTCTTTCATTAACCAAGAAATCATTCGCAGATGCAGTCCTGATCTTCGTGAATATGTCCACGCGGCGATAAGTTATCTGTCTGACAGCATTGCAATTATTAAACATTCTAGAAACAGCAAATTGTGGCTTTAAAACAGTCTTCAAATACTCGTCCATAGAAAATGCTGATTTTGGTACATCATGAGAAAAATGCAGTTGCCTATCTGCCTTTTGATGAGATATTACAGATATATAATGTGCTAACACCTTTGGCGAAAGACGCAGATCGGTATAGATCCGATTAACAATGCAATGAAGATTGGGTTTACTGCTGGTAATCTTCTTGTGGAGCAAACGCAATCCAATGATTCTTGCGATATCGTCAATAAAAAGCAGACAGCCTGCATTCAATGTTTCATTTTCATCTTGAGCAGAGTGATTTTCGAGAACTGCCGAGCATAAACATATCGCTTCTTGATAATCTGATTCGGAAAAATGGAGGGACGCAAGATAGTCCAAAGCTGCAGGAGCAATGCCACTGGAATCAACTTCGCCATATAATATGGATTTTCTAAGAAATTCTTTTGACAGGATAGACATGAGTTCAAATTCTGAACGACTGTTTGATCCAGTTAAATTGACCATGATAGCTTGCGCTCGGATGAATTGAAGCCGATTGCTGTGATCAGTTTCGGAAAACGTGATGGCTGTCGGAAATTTATGATGCATAGATTTTACATTTTTGGGTTGCATTGAAATTGAGTTGACAATCTCAACAGAGAGACCGCTATGCCATGAAATTTCACCGCAACCAATGCCATATGCGGCATGCAAAATATGCAGAACGATGTCATAGTACGTGAGACATGAGACGTTTTGTATTGTTGGCAGATCTGACAGATAACTGTTTGTAATCAACTGTAGACATATTGAACGATATCCTGCTGTGAAGACCTGGCGCAGTCCTGAACTGCTTCCCTGATGTATAGTCTTGCGGCGATATCTGTGAGAATATCTCAATGTGTTGAAGACTAAAACGTCCAATGTTTCTGCTTCATTCGTTTTCCAAAGTTCTAGAAGAGGCAACATGAAATTCACTAAATGGGGCATCGGTTCCATCGCGCCTATTGTCGTTAATTTTGTTCGAATGAAAAACTTAATGTAATTTTCTTCGAACCAATGACAAAGAATCACAGAATCTCGGTATAGGTTTAATCGTCTTTTAGTGTTGTCGATAATTGTCGAGTGTAATGGCTCATAAAATAGATTTGCTTCAGGGATAAAGTAGTTCGGATAGCATCCTTTCTTTAGCCATTTTGAAAGTTTTTGTAACAACTCGCAGCAGATCATAATAACAGAAGAAGTAATCCACCATTCCGGCGGCATCTCTTCACAAGTCCACAGCATCAGGGTCTTGATATGATACGTACAGAGAACCTCATCTTCCTTCAGACAATCCTTTCGAATTAATTCTCTCTTTGCGAAGAATCGCAACAGATGATAGACGATCTGCTGAATGGGAGTCCAGCTCTGGAGTAGAATTGCCTCAGCCATGGAGAATGAAAATCTCCACTGTAGTACATCGGCTCTACAGGAACGATGCTGAACGTAGACAACATGACAACCGTTTTGTGCAACCTCGGCGATTGTATCAGTCGTCGGCCATCCATTATTCCTAGGTCGTTTAAGCCAACCTTCGGCTGCTCTAGGCCACTGAGGACACCACACGCTAAAGACGTTGTCACGTTGGGGGAAAAAACCAGGTACTCTTTCCTTCTGAAGCGTAATTGCTGGGCCGCTTCTAACGTTGGGCAAAGCATTTCGCGCACGAGTATAATGGGAACGAAAATTATTTACAATTAAATTCATGTTTGGTAACATGTAGATATTTGCAGCAGCTGTATGCCTACGGGTAAATTCATACTTCTTATTTTTCCAATTAAAGTTCATATTACCCAAGACTCGTAGTCGAACAAAGCCTGGACACCTCTGGCATGGTTCTATCTCGAAGCACTGGATCGTGTCGGAAAGGCCATTCGGATCAATTGACAGCACAACAGACTCACCGCTGAAAGCCAGTTGATCTGCATTGACGAATAAGTGGTCAGTATCGTCAATACATGAATTCAGCGGTCGGATATAGAACTCAACAGCGCTGCCACACGAGATTGCATAAGACTTTTGTTCAGAGACATCGGATGGCAATAAGTCATGCATGTGATCAAATGGAACCGAAAAAGTCT
This sequence comes from Lumbricus terrestris, assembly GCA_949752735.1. Taxonomy (NCBI): domain Eukaryota; kingdom Metazoa; phylum Annelida; class Clitellata; order Crassiclitellata; family Lumbricidae; genus Lumbricus; species Lumbricus terrestris. The sequence continues at coordinate 27,920,624 of OX457049.1, read as the reverse complement.
TTGGAAGCAGACGACATGTTCCGACAATGAACGCAGAGACCAGTTCTTCGTCTCTCCATCTCTCCGCACATTCCGTCATCCTAAATTATAACGTTTATATAATGTATATATAATTATATATATAAACACCTCCATCTTACAAGTTCATCATTATCACTATTACATTCATTTCCATCATAATCGTCACCATCAACAACAGCATCAACAACAACAACGACATCAGCAGCAGCACAATAGAATTGACATCAATAGTGTCTTCATCGCCGTCAACAAAACCGTAAAAACCACCGTCATCGTCATCATCATTCTCATCATCGCCGACGTCGTCGTCGTCGTCATCATCATCATCATCATCATCATCATCATTATCATCATCATCATCATCATCATCATCATTGGCTGAAACATCCGTATCAAGACACAAATCTATTGTTATCACCAGTTCGCATTATAGCTTTACCAAAAGCTCTCTTTGTGGCCACAGTTCAACAACAGTCATTACTTTCAGTTGCAGTCATAAAGTTGCAGAGTGCAAATCATAAATGCTAAAAATGATCATCCCCGATGATTAAAATCTTTTATCAATTTTTAAACGTATAGGCCCCTGCGCCCATTCTGTGATTGGCTATTTTTAGCTGAAATTTCACGCAGTTTTATGGATGGATGGATCCGGTCATGTTGAGAAAAAGGCTGACGATTACATTGATGGTGCGCTAGCACAGCAGCTTTAGGCTCATAATTATGTCATTGCGTCATTGTATGAAACCAATAGACTAGGTGGGTTTGTTTTACCAGATATCTAAAACAATAGTTCTATCTAAGACCTATAATAACCGATTGAAACATGGATGATCCTTCTCTCGTTACTCCAAAATGGATGTAGCATAACGGATATTTCTACATCGAGTGATTACGTCTATTCATTTCTAATAGAATGTCATCCATCATTAACTCGAAGAATATGAAAGAGTGAATTCACTCCTCTCCGATTCTGGTCCAATATGTCAAGAGCTGACAACGGGCCCAGTTGTAGCCTACATACATCGGAATATGACTTGTGCGTCCATTTATCTGGGTTGATCGGAACTTGATGTTGATACCCACTCTATAATTATAACGAGATTAATTATGTTCAAATAACTGCACACCAAATTCGAACAGCCGGGCCTGAACAATAATTATAGTCTTGGCGAATAGGCCCCATAATATTTTATGGTCATAGAAGAAAGTACAGATGGGAACCCGACAATAATCGGAACTTGACTTGCATGTAACCTATTCCATTCACCTATTGAATATGTCTTGAGTAAACGCCTGTGAATAACCTGGTTCCCTTGACTTCTCTTCCTTGGGCACTATAGTCGAGAGTATACGTTTACGATATTTAAAAAACTGTTTAAGTTGGATTTAACTATTATACGTATAATTTTAACCACTTGGCCTTTTATGGTATGACTCCAACGTGTCTAGGCCTATACTCTATAGCTATCAGTTTTTGCAGACCATAAAACGTAGATCCTATACTAGACAGACACAGCATTCGCTACCCGCAGCGGTGTGAGCGGTGTTAGCAGGGTGTGGCCCGTCGAATGATCATGCTGCTGGCATCCTGGTCTGATAACTGTAGGCTACCATTATAAGTTGGCCGAAGACTTACTGCAGGTCACTGCTGGGTGGTGCAACGATGATACATACAGAGCAGAAGGTTTGGATTTTACCGACAGCTATAAATATGATGACTTTATGAGTAATAGCAATATGTTAGAGTTACTGCAGTGTTGTATTACTTGCATAGGCGTGCGAGGCTGGGGTCCAGAGGTGGCAAATGCCCCCCCCCCCCCCCCAATTTCGGGCAAAACTGTTTTTCGGGCAAGCAGACCTAAGAAATGACTAAAAAAAATTCGTCAATGTTTCTGGCAATTTCGGGCACGTCTGTTTTTCAGGCAAGCTGACACCGGGAAATGACTAAAAAAAGTCGTCAACTTTTTCAGAGAAAAAGTTTTATTTTCCACGAGATTTCAGGATTTTTTTCGGGCAGAAGTTCAATCTTTGCCCCACCACTGCTGAAATCTCCCGTACGTCTATGATTACTTGTATACATATATAGGCCCTATACGCCGTTTGCTAAGCGCAAATAACACATAACAGTACTGAGCACATAATGTGCTTTGCTGTTTAATATCCGCCCGTTTCTAGTCAGAGATCGCATTGCATTGCACGCTCTTAATTTTTTCAATATCAATGTCATCACAATAATAATTATTATGGAATATTATCAGTATAGTTATTATTATGATTATGAGCGAGTAGACCTGGGCCGTTAGCAGTTAAGAGCTGGTGCAGCATAGACTAAGGAGTGGTTGCAGAATTTCAGAGAGGATGATACTGGAGGCCGAGAGAGAGAGAAAGATATGATGATGAGCGAGTAGACCTGGGCCGTTAGCAGTTAAGAGCTGGTGCAGCATAGACTAAGAAGTGGTTGCAGAATTTCAGAGAGGATGATACTTGAGGCCGAGAGAGAGAGAGAGAGAGAGAGAGAGAGAGAGAGAGAGAGAGAGAGAGAGAGAGAGAGAGAGAGAGAGAGAGAGAGAGAGAGAAAGATAGGATGATGAGCGAGTAGACCTGGGAGCAGGCCCGGCCTTAGGCATAGGCAAAGTAGGCAGTTGCCTAGGGCGCCGCAGTCTTTAGGGGGCGCCGCGGCACCGGTGATTTTTATTTTTTATTTTTTACACTATATTCTTTTAAACTAAAGACTTTGGAAAGAATTTAAACTAATTATTGATTTCATTGCATCAATTCAGGCAGGCCTAATTCAAATTCAAGGACTACATTAATTTTATATCGACTTATAAAATTCAATTTTAACGGCATTCTTTACTCTGTGCTTTGAAGTCTATGTCTGTAATAGACATCCATGGGTTAATACTGACACAGTGACATCTTTCGACTGAATACGCCAACAACTGAAGAATTGTTGCGTTATTTATAGTTGTTGTGTCTTGTGTGAATCGTTTGATCTTAACAATTAAATGATTTCAAACCATATGATTCCATGAAGCGTCACAAGTTATCTGGTGCCCAAAGTCGTAAAACACCAGAAGACAGAAGTTAAAATAAAAAGAAATACTGGTCGGTTTCCAATAATTTAAACAAAACTGAGACAACTTTATCTGTCAATGCTATCGCCCAGTCGTCAGCGAGTAATTCGGACTAAACGACGCTAAAATATCGATAGCGAAGGTCAGGGCTGGCCTCAGGCACAAGCAAAGCAGGCAGTTGCCTGGCGCGCCAAATTCTAGTGGGGCCTTGGGGAGAATTATTTTGCACAAAAATGTATGTTAATAGCCTTTTTCACTTTTAACCATTGTGCACGAAATTGAATTTTATCCAGCCTTCAGTGAATTGATAAAAAATACACAAATTACTCAGCTGAAAGTAAAGGTTCTGGCTGGTTCATCTTTGGATCCTGACGTGGGGTGAACAATTGAGTTTGAGTGGGGATCTGAGGGCGCGAAATGTATGCTTCGCCAGAGGGGCCCAATGCATGGTTTGCCTATGGCGCCAAATGCATGATGAGGCGCCAAATATATGCTTTGCCTAGGGCGCCATTTTAGCTAAGGCCGGTGTCACGAAATAGAGTATCTCCCGTATTAATTGTATCCCCCCCAAAATTAAAAAAGTCGAAAAAACCGCTTCCGCGTGTAGTTTTTTTTGCAAATTAATTTTCATCTGCTTTGTTTTGAACAATGACACTAACAGGTATGTTTATTCTGACTAGATAATTTGTTTTGCCCTGTTTTTAGAGCACTTAAAACATTAAAAACACTTAAGAACACTCAGAGTCACTAAATAAATTCGAGTTGCCTTTATCTGAGCATTGCCTAGGACACTTAAAACAATTAAAGTCACTTTAAATTTTGATTACAGCATAAATATTTTTATTATGCGCATTTTTCAAAAAAAGGGGATAGAATGGTTTATCCCCCCGGATAGTATAGACCGGTTAATTCCATCCGGGGGGATAGATTAATTCATCCCCCGGATAGCTTTCAGGGGGGATACTCCGTTTCATGACACCGGCCCTGCCTGGGAGTTAGGGAAGTGTATCTCTAAACTCACATCATGTCTAAACTCACTTCATGTTTAAACTCACATCATGTCTAAACAACTTGACCAAGTCCACAGCATGCGTCTTCGGAATTGTGATATTCTTCAAAAAGAGTTCTCGTTTAGAAGCCCGAAATACGCCAGGATGGCCCTTTATATGCATTAAAAAAACTAGAAGCCTAGATGCCCGTGTTTTCCATTTCTTCGGTACGGTCTCCAAGACTTGCAATTCTATACTATTCGATTTGAATTCTTTCGTTTCGAATTTGGTAACGACACTATAGGTTTATCAATGTTCAAATAACGACTCAAACTGTTGGAAATCAGTTTGGCTTTATCATCGTCGGCAATGTTCCGATGTAGATGATCGTACATCTCATAGGCGTACGAGAGAGTTCAGCAGTGGGGGGCAAAGATCGAACTTCAGCCCGAAAAAATCCTGAAATCTCGTGGAAAATACAACTTTTTCCCAGAAAAAAAGTTGACGACCTTTTTTTATATTTTTTTAGTCATTTCCCGGGTCTATTTGCCCGAAAACAGTTTTGCCCGAAATTGGGGGGGGGGCATTTGCTCCTCTGGACCCCCGCCTCGTACGTCTATGGTACATCTGCATATCCAATTTGGATAAAGTTTTGTCCAACATGGTTTCTTTCCATCTTTCTATTTGGCGAGGTTTTACCAATACCATCTTCTTCGTATGATCCATGCCATATATTTTATTACTTGGAAGCGTACCCAGAAAGGAAAGCACCGGAGTAAGTAATGCTCCTATAAATCCTCCAGTTTGAACTATGCGCTGCTTAAGCTTTACACGAGTTTCTTGGAGGCTAATTTTCGTAACTTGTGTTTGAAGCGACCAAGTTTGGTGTTATGAAGTTTTTTCAAAGGTACGTTCCCTTTTAAAACGTTTAGAGCACATTCACAAAGACACTGTAGGAGCGATTTTTTGCACTTTCTCAAAATTTCTTTCCGAACTTTTATTGGCGATTCTTACAGCATACGCAGCTTCTGAAATTTCAGACGCACACTCTCACGCGCCCACGTGCACACGCCCACACGCGCACAAACACACGCCCAAACATACACACATGCTCACATAATTTATGCACTTGCACACTGCACACACACATACCCACATTCACCTGTGCACACACTCTCATATACTCACACGAACGCAGTTTCTGAAATTTCTCCTCAAAGTGATGAAAGCATTTTAGACGAATGAGATAATGCAAGACTTTATATTCATTTCCTCACGTAGACGTAATGAGTTTCGCCATGGAAAATGTTCGTTCTTAATCTACACATTCTACAGCGTTCATCCGTTTATGGCTTACGATCTACCAAAAGATGTCCGAATGGTGCCATAGTCGCGTCTCCGAATGCCTCTATCATGAAATTCGACTTGTCTGGGAACATCAGTCTGGTCGAATCGTGGATCCAGTAAATGTCCGACGTCCAAGAGTGAGACTTAGGGGAGCGTTCCCATATCCCGCATATAGGACGTAAGGGACTGCTTAATAGGGTGGAGTGAAAAACACAAATATTAGATATTTAAAATGTAACAGCAATAAAAAGTTGTCTTATGGTATGGGGTCAAGAAATATCAAAAAAGTTTTGAAAAATATTAATGCCTTCGTTTGCCACCAGAGAGCCATATTTTCGGAAAATTGGAGTTTTTTGAGAAAATTGAAGGTTTTCTTATTAAAAATTTGTAGTGTAAAATAATTAACCACCAAGCAATACATCGTTAGAAAGAGCTCTTTAAACTGAGTAAAATCATATCTTAACTTCAAGAATAGTCAAATATATGTAGGAGATATTAACTTTTTAAGATACCCCATGTTCGCGACATGTCGCTATGCCTGAAAATGGTAAAACACTAATAACTTTTTTATCCTTGGAGATATTTCAACTTGTAATATGTCATTCTATTCAGTTTATGACAGTCTATCTGACGGTGTATTTAAACTTATAAGAACCTTCCATGAAGAATTTTGAACGCACATGAAACCCTACAAAAATAGGAAAACTAAAGGAAATATCCTCATAAATTGCAAAACTTTCAAAAATGTGTAGATAATTTTTTACATTGCAGCCTGCAAATGCACCACTGACAATTGCAAATGTACCAAAGTCAGATAGGATCCAACAGAGGAACAAGAGTTCCTACATGATCAGCAGACAATTAGAGTTATGACGATTAGCCATCAGGATATTATAAGATTATATCAACTTCACTAAAGAAGCGGCATGATAGAAAGAGAAAGGAGACCATGCACCTATAAGATGTCGTAAACGTCTAGATTTCGTCAACAAACAAGCATTAGCAGACAGCAGTGTTCAAACTCAAAATAATGAAACGGAAAGCGAAGTAAATCCAGCAGAGTGTAAAATCTTGCCAGAGGATGAATCCATGGATGTGTCAGAAAAGTCAAGACCTATAATAGTAGGCCTAAATGCCTACTTCACAAAATTAATTAAACTAAGCAAATGAGAAAAAGATTGTCAAAGCTGTCACGACTCTGTGACCGATATGGAACATCGGATATAGCACGTGCGGTTATTCCAAATGCTGTACCAGAAGACCTTGGTATTCTTTCACAAATCGAATCAAAATATGTGATCGATCGCTATGAGCTTCGGCCTAAGAAAGAATCACTAGAAAGAAAGCAATGCAGGGAGCTGAAATAAGAGATTCAACTGAAACCATGTACTTTGATGGTCGCAAAGATAGAACACTGAAATTGGAAAAAGGGCACTCGTTGGAATACCAAGGTCTTCTAGTACAGCATTTGCAAACACCGCACCTGCTATATCCGATGTTCCATATCGGTCACAGAGTCGTGACAGCTTTGACAATCTCTTTCTCATTTGCTTAGTTTCATTAATTTTGTGAAGTAGGCCTATATTATAAGTCTTGACTTTTCTGACACATCCATGGATTCATATTCTGGCAAGATTTTACACTCTGCTGGATTTACTTCGCTTTCCGTTTCATTATTTTGAATTTGAACACTGTTGTCTGCTAATGCTTGTTTGTTGACGAAATCTAGACGTTTACGACATCTTTTAGGCGCCTGGTCTCCTTTCTCTTTCTATCATGCCGCTTCTTTAGTGAAGTTGATGTAATCTTATCCTGACGGCTAAACGTCAAACTCTAATTGTCTGTTGATCATGTAGGAACTCTTGTTCCTCTGTTGGATCCTTTCTGGCTTTGGTACATTTGCAATTGTCAGTGGTGCATTTGCAGGCTCATCATCATCATCACATCATCATTCGTCGCCTACTCCATCAATGGGAGCGTTGCCCAATGAGTTTACCAAATTTCTCCAGCGTGTCCGATCCTCAGCCACAGTAATGGCCATGTTCAAATCCATACCCAGCCCAGTTAAGTCTTCATTTATCATCCCGAGCCACGTTGTTCTGGGTCTTCCTCTAGGGCGCTTCCAGGAAGGCGGAGCCTGCGCCAGCAGTGCCTGTCTAGAGTCTGAGTCAGCTGGCATTCGAGCAACGTGACCAAGCAGCCCCAGACGTCTCCGTCTAATAGTACCGCATACTGTTGTTTGTCCTGTTCTGTTGTAGACCTCCGCATTGGTGATGAAGTCAGACCACTTGATGCCGCATAATGTCCTCAAGTACTTAGTCCCAAAGGCATCTAGGCGCAGCTGATCCCGTCGACCGAATGACCATGTTTCAGAGCCGTAGAGGAGAACTGGCATGATATATGAGTTGAACAGTCGTATCTTGGTACTGAGGCTGATGCGAGTGGACCAGATGTTATTTTTTAGGGCTCCAAACGCTCCGCTTGCCATTCCCAGGCGTCTTGAGATCTCCGCGGTGCTGCGACAGGACTCATGAGTGAGCACGCCCAGATAGTTGAAGCCCTCAACACACTCGACCGCCTCCCCCTCTACCATGATGTCCGGAGGTCGCGGTAGGAAATCGCTCAGACTCTGCACCTTTGTTTTCAGCCAGTTGACGTGTAGACCCAACTCTGATGCAATGTAAAAAATTATTTACACTTTTTTCAAAGTTTTGCAATTTAGGAGGATGCTTCCTTTAGTTTTCCTATTTTTGTAGGGTTTCATGAGCTTCAGAAATTCTTCATGGAAGGTTCTTATAAGTTTAAAAACACTGTCAGATAGACTGTCATAAACTGAATAGAATGACATATTACAAGTTGAAATATCTCCAAGGATAAAAAAGTTATTAGTGTTTTACCATTTTCAGGCATAGCGACATGTCGCGAACGTGGGGTATCTTAAAAAGTTAATATCTCCTACATATATTTGACTATTCTTGAAATAAAGATATGATCTTACTCAGTTTAAATAGCTCTTTCCAATGATGTATTGCTTGTTGGTTAATTATTTTACACTACAAATTTTTAATAAGAAAACCTTCAATTTTCTCAAAAAACTCCAATTTTCCGAAAATATGGCCCTCTGGTGGCAAACGAAGGCATTAATATTTTTCAAAACTTTTTTGATATTTCTTGACCCCATACCATAAGACAACTTTTTATTGCTGTTACATTTTAAATATCTAATATTTGTGTTTTTCACTCCACCCTACTGCTTATTCCCCCACACTCAGCCAGATGATTGCTCCATAGTCTTACCACCTGCAATCATGGGCGCCCGCAGAATTTTTGGCAAGAGAAAGGCCCGGTAGAGTAGTGGTTAGCACGCTGGCAAAGAGTTAGTGAGTTTGAGCCCCCGTTGGGCGGATTTGCTTTGTAGGCTGCCATTGGCGCCATAATATATTGCAGGCGGTCTGCTCAGTTAGTGTAGTTAAGGTTTGTGTATTCTGTGATCTCCGTTCTTGGGAATTGTTTAAATTGCATTAAATGTACATTGTAACCGGTTGCGGTGTGTCAACCGGATTGTTAATTAAGAGATTATTATTATTATTATTATTATTATTATTATTATTATTATTATTAAAACACAATGATCACGGTGAAGTTTTTTTTTATCAAGAGCCTTAAAATGCAAAGTGGATAATAAAGACACATGAGGTTTTTAACATGCACAGAGGTTTCTAAATGTAAATTTCCCAATTTCACATTGTGTATTGTTGGTAGCATTGTTGCCGCAGTGCTAAGAAATTTGTTCAAAACCAAAAGGTGGCAGTTAAAAATAGGAATATCAATTTTCCAGACGGATTGGCGGACGACAGACAGACAGACAGACAGACAGACAGACAGACAGACAGACAGACAGAGGAGGTTTAGAAAAAAATTCTCGTTCGATTCTCCGGTTCTAATTCCGGTGTCACGTTATAGAGTATCCCCCGTATTAATCCTATTCCCCCCAAATGAAGAGAAGTCGAAAAAGCGATTTCCGCGTCTATTTATTTTTGCAAATTAACCTGACTTGTTTCTAAACCAAGGAATTATTTTTAAAACTGAAACATGACTGTAGACTTACACTGCTATGTCTTTCTGGATTAAGTTACCTGTCAGTCTCCGTAATGAACCTCTTCGTCTTTCTTTGCCCCTTTTACCGCAAGCGTTTGAAGTCCATTCTCTTAGATTGTCGTTTGCTGTCAGGTCGGGAGCGCCTCTGAGAAGTTCTCTTGAAGGGGCGCTATATAAATGTACGATCACAATTACAATTTTTAAAAATTATAATTACTGTGATACTGTCGCAGAGAGAGTTCCGCAATACAATACAATACAATGCAATACAATGGAATACAATGCAATGAATACAATACATCACACTACAATACAATACAGTACAATACAATAGAGTACAATACGATACGATACAATTCTGTCACAGGTGACGCAAAGAGAGTTCCGCAAGGAGCTTCGCCTGCCGCAGCACTGCGACGTCGAGCGAGTCGACCACAGCCTTACGCCGGAGGGGAAGCTCTACGTCGACCTGACCCTCCAGAGCGACAAGCCCTACAAGTGCGAGGTCACGACCGAGGAACTTCCGCCGAACGACGGACAGGAAGTGGACGACCTCTAGTCGGTGGTGGGGGGAGGGGGAGTGTCGCCAGGGGGCGCGCTGTGTGTCGCCAATGGCAACCGGTGCATGCGGATCGGGTCGCGCGCGGTGCATGCAGTCGACTGTTGACGTCACTCGACTGGCGTTGTCATGGCAACTAGATGCCGGGCGGTTGCTATGGGGATGGATTGTTGAGCGAACTGCGGTTGGTGGCGATGATGTTTTGGTCACGATGTAAATTGTTCTTTCAGTTGCCGTGGCTACCGTGTGGCCGTGGAGACGGAGGGAGTGTGCAAGTGGTAGGCGTGCAGGAACAGGGACCCGAAGGGTCACGGATTCGAATCTCGTCGGTCTGTCTATCTGCATATCTGTTTGTCTGTTTCTGTCTGTCTGCTTGTCCATTTGTAGATCTGTTTGTTTGCCTGTTTGTCTGCCTGTCTTTCTGTCTCTGTCTGTCTCCTTCTGTCTGTCTGTTTCTGTCTGTCTGTTTGTCCATTTGCTTGTCTGTATGGCTGTCTGTCTCTGTCTTTCTCTGCCTGCCAACCAGTCTGTCTGTCTATCTGTCCCTCTGTCTACTTCTGTCTGTCTGTTTCTATCTGTCTGTTTGTCAATTTGTTTATTTATTTGTCTGCCTGCCTGTCTGTCTGTCTCTGTCGTTGTCTGCCTGCCTGCCTGTCTGTCTGTCTGTCTGTCTGTTTGTCTCTGTTTCGCTTCCACGAAACTCGCTTCGCAAAAGACAACTTCGATGATTTTGTAATACATTGATGTCGCAAATTATTCTTATAGCATGATGTACAATCTAGTCTTTCGAAAATAACAGTAAAAATAAAAACATAAAATCAACCATTGTATTTATAGACCTGGAAAATAAGGACGGAATTCAAGACAGTGCTATTGGTGGTTACAATTTCATGTTTTCAATTTTAAGCCATTTCCCTATCAACGTTCCCACGTGGTTCCCATGTTGTACTCATATTCCCGTTTAGCATCAAGATTTCTTGAGCAAGCTATCGGGTACGGAATATATTATGACACATGAACATTTGCTGCATTTGAAACACGGCAGTGGCATAGTATGAAACTTAGGTCCTACATAAGTTCTTTATCTATAGTAGAATACAACTTTTTGTAATGCAATACTAAGTACAACTGTGCAGCTGTGTTTGATACAATGCAATGCAGCTATATTTGATGCAATACAATACAGATTTGTCCCATATATATAATATAATACAACTATATTTGATACAAAACAATGCAACTATTATAGCAGTAGCAATAATATTATTATTATTATTATTATGATGATGATGATGATGATGATGATGATGATGATGATGATGATGATGATGATGATGATGATGATGATGATGATGATGACGGTGGTGGTGGTGATGATGATGATGATGATGATGGTGATGACGACGACGACGACGACAACGACGATGACGACGACGACGACGACGAAGACGATGATGATGATGATGATGATGATGATGATGATGATGATGATGATGATGATGATGATGATGATGATGATGATGATGATGATGATGGTGATGATGATGATGATGGTGATGATAATAATAATAATAATAATAATAATAATAATAATAATAATAATAATATTGTATTGCACTCATCGTTGTCAATCAAGACAACGACGAGTAGGGTCGTTCTGGACTATTTTTTAACCAATAGTTAGTAATGAAAAAATAATAATAATAGTGATAATGATAATGATAATAAAATTATAATAAGTGTTATCAGTGCTGTTGCATTCCACAGCACTTTTGTTCTTCGAGATCTTGACATGAATGGCCATTCCAGAGGTAAAATTTCTTAGTGATGTCTGAAAAATGAGAGATTATTGATACCTCGGGGAAAAAATATTTACAATAACGCTGTTAGTATGAGCGGATGATCGCAAGTTAGGGAAAGATAACGACAACAGTTATAGTATTGTATTTATTGTATTGTATTTATTGTACTGTATTTAAACATTTATAAAGCGCCTCTAGTAGGGCGAACCGTTAGGCCTATATTAACATCATAATGATATTATTAAAATTATTATAGCAGCCACATACCAGTACCACAAACAAAATTTAGTCACTGATGCGGTGAAATAATTGAAATACTTTCTAAATGAAACGAAGTGAAACAAAGCGAAGTTTTCGCAGAAGGAAACTGCGAACGATGTGTTCGAAGGGAAGATTAATTTCCTGAGCAGCAAATTCAGAAATTGCTTCGATACATGGACGATTACAGACGATACAACATCTCACTTTTAAATATCTTGCAAGAAAATGTCTTCCAAGAAAGTAGGAGCGTTTAGTGGTTTTATACTCGAGAAGAAAGAGGAGCTCACTCTCAAAATAGTAAGCGACTCGAGCAAAACATTGCTCAAACGTTGATTCGGCAGATATCTCGGCTTCTCCCATGACGCCATTGAGGGGAGATAAATAATAGAAAAGAGTGTGAAGACCCAACAAAGATTGTACGTCTCGATCAAAAAAGGAGTCGAGCGGAGGTATTAGTAAAACATTCGCAAATGAAAATTCCTTCAAATTGCTGGGTAGATCAGACTCGTGAAGAATTTGTTCGCATAAAGTCAGCACTTCGTCGTGTTTGCGGCACTTGTAAAGGTGCAGAGCACGATAGCAGTCAGCTGTATTGCAGTGGATACCAAAGTCTTTGCGAATTGCATTGTAAAATGTTGTCATATTTTCCAAAGCATATTCCATTAGAACTTCATTTACTCTTTCATTAACCAAGAAATCATTCGCAGATGTAGTCCTGATTTCCATGAATATGTCCACGCGGCGATAAGTTATCTGTCTGAAAGCATTGAAATTATTAAACATTCCCGACGCAGCAAGTTGTGGTTTCAAAAGAGTCTTCAAATACTCTTCCATAGAAAATGCTGATTGCGGAATATCATGATAAAAATGATATTGCTTGGATGTTCTTTGATGAGACAATACAGACACATAATGGGCAATCACCCGTGGTGAAAGGCGCAGATCAAGATAGAGCCGCATACCAATGCAATGAAGATTGGGATTACTGCACGTAATCTTCTTGTGGAGCACACGCAATCCAATGATTCTTGCGATATCGTCAATAAACAGCAGACAGCCTGCATTCAATGTTTCATTTTCCTCTTGAGCAGAATGATCTTCGAGAACTGCCGAGCATAAACGTATTGCTTCTTGATATTCTGAATCGGCAAAATGGAGGGACGCAAGGTAGGCCAAAGCTGCAAGAACAATGCCATTGGATTCAAATGTGCCATATTCTATAGATTTCCTAAGAAACCCTTTTGACAGGATAGACATGAGTTTAAATTCTGAACGATTGTTTGATCCAGTTAAATTGACCATGATATCTTGGGCTCGGATGAATTGAATCCGACTGCTGTGATCAGTTTCGGAAAATGTGATGGCTGTCGGAAATTTATGATGCATAGATTTTACATTTTTGGGTTGCATTGAAATTGCGTTGACAATTTCAACAGAGAGACCGCTATGCCAGGAAATTTCACCTTGACCTATGCCATATGCGGCATCCAAAATATGCAGAACGATGCCATAGTACGTGAGACATGAGACGTTCTGTATTGTTGGCATATCTGACAGAAGACTTTTTGTCATCAACTTTAGACATATTGAACGATATCCTGCTGTGAAGACCTGGCGCAATCCGGAACTGCATCCATCTTGTATTGTCTTGCGGCGGTATCTGTGAGAATGTTTGAATGTGCTCAAGACTAAAGTGTCCAATGTTTCTGCTTCATTCGTTTTCCAAAATTCTAGAAGAGGCAACATGAAATTCATAAAATGGGGCATCGGTTCCATCGCGGCTATTGTCTTGACATGTCTCCGAAAGAAAAACTTAATGTAATTTTCTTCGAACCAATGACAAAGAATCACAGAATCTCGATATTCGTTTAATCGCCTTTTAGTGTTGTCGATAATTGTCGAGTGAGATGGCTCATAAAATAAATTTGCTTCAGGGATAAAGTAGTTCGGATAGCATCCTTTCTTTAGCCATTCCGAAAGTTTTTGTAACAACTCGCAACAGATCTTAATAACAGAAGAAGTATTCCACCATTCCGACGACATCTCTTCACAAGTCCACAGCATCAGAGTCTTTAAATGGTATGTACAGAGAACCTCATCTTCCTTCAGACAATCCTTACGAATTAACTCTCTCTTTGCAAAGAATCGCAACAGATGATAGACGATCTGCTGAATGGGAGTCCAGCTCTGGAGTAAAATTACCTCAGCCATGGAGAATGAAAATCTCCACTGTAGTTCATCGTCTCTGCAGGAACGATGCTGAACGTAGACAACATGACAACCGTTTTGTACAACCTCGGCGATTGTATCAGTCGTCGGCCATCCATTATTCCTAGGTCGTTTAAGCCAACCTTCGGCTGCTTTAGGCCACTGAGGACACCACACACCACAGACATTATCACTTTGGTGAAAAAACCCAGGTGCTATTTCTTCCTTATGCATAATTGCTGGGCCGTTTCTAACGTCTGGCAGAGCATTTCGCGCACGAGTACTATCGGAACGCCAACTATCTGAAAACCCATCCATGTCTGGGCACATGAAGAAATTCATAAGAGTTGTATGGCTAAATTCGTACTTCTTGTATCTCCAATTAAAGTTCATTTCACCCAAAACTCGTAGTCGAACAAAGCCTGGGCACCTCTGACATGGTGCTATCTCGTAGCACATGATTGTGTCGCAAAGGCCACTCGGATCAATTGGCAGCACAACAGACTCACCACTGAAAGCTAGCTGATCTGCTGGGATGACTAAGCTGTCAGTATCGTCAATACATGGATTCAGCGGTCGAATATAGAACTCAACAGCGCTGCCACAACGGACTGCATAAGACTTTGATTCAAAGCCAAATGATGCAAGTAAGTCATGCATGTGATCAAATGGAGCGAAAGAAGGCTTTGGAAGCAGACGACAGGTGGCGACGATGAACGCAGAGACCAGTTCTTCGTCTCTCGATCTATCCGCACATTCCGTCATCCTATATTATAATGGACGTAGGCCTACATCTTACAAGTTCATCATTATCATTATTACCTTCAATTCCATCATAATCGTCACCATCAACAACAACAACAACAACAACAACAACATCAGCAGCAGCACAATAGCATTGACATCAATAGTGTCTTCATCGCCGTCAACAAAACCGTAAAAACCACCGGCATCGTCATCATCATTCTCATCATCGCCGACGTCGTCGTCGTCGTCGTCATCATCATCATCATCATCATCATCATCATCATCATCATCATCTTTGGTTGAAAAATCCGTATCAAGACACAAATCTATTGTTATCACCAGTTAGCATTATAGCTTTACCAAAAGCTCTCTTTGTGGCCACAGTTCAACAACAGTCATTACTTTCAGTTGCAGTCATAAAGTTGCAGAGTGCAAATCATAAATGCTAAAAATGATCATCCCCGATGATTCAAATCTTTTATCCATTTTTAAACGTAGAGGCCCCTGCGCCCATTCTGTGATTGGCTATTTTTAGTTGAAATTTCACTCAGTTTTATGGATGGATGGATCCGGTCATGTTGAGAAAAAGGCTGACGATTACATTGATGGTGCGCTAGCACAGCAGCTTTAGGCTCATAATTATGTCATTGCGTCATTGTATGAAACCAATAGACCATGTGGGTTTGTTTTACCAGATATCTAAAACAATAGTTCTATCTAAGACCTATAATAACCGATTGAAACATGGACGATCCTTGTCTCTTTACTCCAAAATGCATGTAGCATAACGGATATTTCTACATCGAGTGATTACGTCTATTCATTTCTAATAGAATGTCAACCATCATTACCTCGAAGAATATGAAAGAGTGAATTCACTCCTCTCCAATTCTGGTCCGATATGTCAAGAGCTGACAACGGTCAGTTGTACATACATCGGAATATGACTTGTGCGCCCATTTGTCTGGGTTGATCGGAACTTGATGTTGATACCCACTCTATAATTATAACGAGATTAATTATGTTCAAATAACTGCACACCAAATTCGAACAGCCGGGCCTGAACAATAATTATAGTCTTGGCGAATTGGCCCCATAATATTTTATGGTCATAGAAGAAAGTACAGATGGGAACCCGACAATTCGGAACTTGACTTGCATGTAACCTCCTATTCCATTCAGCTATTGAATATGTCTTGAGTAAACGCCTGCGAATAACCTGGTTCCCTTGACTTCTCTTCCTTGGGCACTATAGTCGAGAGTATACGTTTACGATATTTAAAAAACGGTTTAAGTTGGATTTAATTATTATACGTATAATTTTAACCACTTGCCCTTTTATGTTATGACTCCAACCTTTCTATACTCTATAGCTATCAGTTTTTGCAGACCATAAAACGTAGATCCTATAGGCCTACTAGACAGACACAGCATTCGCTACCCGCAGCGGTGTGAGCGGTGTTAGCAGGGTGTGGCCCGTCGAATGATCATGCTACTGGCATCCTGGTCTGGTAACTGTAGGCTACCATTATAAGTTGGCCGAAGACTAACTGCAGGTCACTGCTGGGTGGTGCAACGATGATACATACAGAGCAGAAGGTTTGGATTTTACCGACAGCTATAAATATGATGACTTTATGAGTAATAGCAATATGTTAGAGTTACTGCAGTGTTGTATTACTTGCATAGGCGTGCGAGGTGGGGGTCCAGAGGTGGCAAATGCCCCCCCGCCATTTCGGGCAAAACTGTTTTTCGGACAAGCAGACCTAAGAAGTGACTAAAATAAGGTCGTCAACGTTTCTGGCAATTTCGGGCACGTCTGTTTTTCAGGCAAGCTGACACCGGGAAATGACTAAAAAAAGGTCGTCAACTTTTTCAGAGGAAAAGTTTTATTTTCCACGAGATTTCAGGATTTTTTCGGGCAGAAGTTCAATCTTTGCCCCACCACTGCTGAAATCTCCCGTCGTTTATGATTACTTGTATACATATATAGACCCTATACACCGTTGCAATCTAAGCGCAAATAACACAGAACAGCACATAATGTGCTCTGCTGTTTAATACCCGCCCGTTTCTAGTCAGAGATCGCACTGCATTGCACGCACTTAATTATTTCAATATCAATGTCATCACAATAATAATTATTATGGAATATTATCATTATAGTTATTATTATGATGATGAGTGAGTAGACCTGGGCCGTTAGCAGTTAAGATCTGGTGCAGCATAGACCAAGGAGTGGTTGCAGAATTTCAGAGAGGATGATACTGGAGGCCGAGAGAGACAGAGAAAGATATGATGATGAGCGAGTAGACCTGGGCCGTTAGTAGTTAAGATCTGGTGCAGCATAGACTAAGGAGCGGTTGCAGAATTTCAGAGAGGATGATAGGCTACTGGAGGCCGAGAAACAGAAATATATGATGATGAGCGAGTAGACCTGGGCCGTAAGCAGTTAAGGAAGTGTATCTCTAAACTCACATCATGTCTAAACTCACTTCATGTATAAACTCACATCAAGTCTCAACAACTTGACCAAGTCCACTGCATGCGTCTTCGGAATTGTGATATTCTTCAAAAAGAGTTCTCCTTTAGAAGACCAAGATACGCCAGGATGGCCCTTTATATGCAATAAAAAAAACTAGAAGCCTAGATGCCCGTGTTTTCCATTTCTGGGGTTCGGTCTCCAAGACTTGCGATTCTATACTATTAGATTTGACAGCAGGCACTTCTTCGTCTTTCGTTTCGAATATGGTAATGACACTAGGTTTATCAATGTTCAAATAACGACTCAAACTGTTGGAAAACAGTTTGGCTTTATCATCGTCGGCAATCAGTGGCGTAACTAGGAGCTCGGGGGCCCCTAGGCAAAATATGAAGGTGGGGCCCTCACCCTACGGTACTTATTGAAATATGTATAACTCGGGGGCCCCTCTGGGCCTCTACACTCGGGGGCCCCTAGACTTTGTCTTACCCAGTCTACCCTATTGTTACGCCACTGTCGGCAATGTTCCGATGTAGATTATAGTACATCTGCATATCCAATTTGGATAAAGTTTTGTCCAACATAGTTTCTTTCCATTTTTATATTTGGCGAGGTTCTACCAATTCCATCTTCTTCGTATGCTCCATACTATATTTTATTACTTAGAAACGTACCCAGAAAGGAAAGCACCGGAGTAAGTAATGCTCCTATAAATCCTCCAGTTTGAACTATGCGCTGCTTAAGCTTTACACGAGTTTCTTGGAGGCTAATTTTTGTTACTTGTGTTTGAAGCGACTAAGTTTGGTCTTCCGAAGTTTTTTCAAAGGTAGGCCTACGTTCCCTTTTAAAACGTTTAGAGCACATTCACAAGGACACTGTAGGAGCGCTCTTTTGCACTTTCTCAAAATTTCTTTCCAAACTTTGGTGGCAATTCTTACAGCAGACGCAGTTTCTGAAATTTCAGACGCACACTCTCACGCGCCCACGTACACACGCCCACACGCGCACAAACACACGCCCAAACATACACACATGCTCACATATGCACTTACACACACACACACACACACACACACGCATTCACATGTACACACACACACACACACACACACGCATTCACATGTGCACACACTCTCATATACTCACACGAACGCAGTTTCTGAAATTTCTCCTCAAAGTGATGAAAGCATTTTAGACGAATGAGATAATGCAAGACTTTATATTCCTTTCCTCACGTAGACGTAGGCCTGAGTTTCGCCATGGAAAATGTTCGTTCTTAATCTACAGCGTTCATCCGTTTCTGGCTTAAGATCTACCAAAAGATGTCCGAATGGTGCCATAGTCAAGTCTCCGAATGCCTCTATCATGAAATTCGACTTGTCTGGGAACATCAGTCTGGTCGAATCGTGGATCCAGTAAATGTCCGACGTCCAAGAGTGAGACTTAGGGGAGCGTTCCCATATCCCGCATATAGGACGTAAGGGACTGCTTAATAGGGTGGAGTGAAAAACACAAATATTAGATATTTAAAATGTAACAGCAATAAAAAGTTGTCTTATGGTATGGGGTCAAGAAATATCAAAAAAGTTTTGAAAAATATTAATGCCTTCGTTTGCCACCAGAGAGCCATATTTTCGGAAAATTGGAGTTTTTTGAGAAAATTGAAGGTTTTCTTATTAAAAATTTGTAGTGTAAAATAATTAACCACCAAGCAATACATCGTTAGAAAGAGCTCTTTAAACTGAGTAAAATCATATCTTAACTTCAAGAATAGTCAAATATATGTAGGAGATATTAACTTTTTAAGATACCCCATGTTCGCGACATGTCGCTATGCCTGAAAATGGTAAAACACTAATAACTTTTTTATCCTTGGAGATATTTCAACTTGTAATATGTCATTCTATTCAGTTTATGACAGTCTATCTGACAGTGTTTTTAAACTTATAAGAACCTTCCATGAAGAATTTCTGAAGCTCATGAAACCCTACAAAAATAGGAAAACTAAAGGAAGCATCCTCCTAAATTGCAAAACTTTGAAAAAAGTGTAAATAATTTTTTACATTGCATCAGAGTTGGGTCTACACGTCAACTGGCTGAAAACAAAGGTGCAGAGTCTGAGCGATTTCCTACCGCGACCCCCGGACATCATGGTAGAGGGGGAGGCGGTCGAGTGTGTTGAGGGCTTCAACTATCTGGGCGTGCTCACTCATGAGTCCTGTCGCAGCACCGCGGAGATCTCAAGACGCCTGGGAATGGCAAGCGGAGCGTTTGGAGCCCTAAAAAATAACATCTGGTCCACTCGCATCAGCCTCAGTACCAAGATACGACTGTTCAACTCATATATCATGCTCATCCCCACACTCAGTGGTGTCAGGTCGGGAACGCCTCTGAGGAGTTCTCTTGATGGGGCGCTATATAAATGTACGATTACAATTACAATTTAAAAAATTACAATTACTATGATACTGTGGCAGGTCACGCAGAGAGAGTTCCGCAAGGAGCTTCGCCTGCCACAACACTGCGACGTCGAGCGAGTCGACCACAGCCTTACGCCGGAGGGGAAGCTCTACGTCGACTTGACCCTCAAGAGCGACAAGCATTACAAGTGCGAGGTCACGACCGAGGAACTTCCGCCGAACGACGGACAGGAAGTGGACGAGCTCTAGTCGGTGGTGGGGGGAGGGGAGTGTCGCCAGGGGGCGCGCTGTGTGTCGCCAATGGCAACCGGTGCATGCGGATCGGGTCGCGCGCGTTGCATGCAGTCGACTGCTGACGTCACTCGAGTGGCGTTGCCACGGCAACGAGCTGCCGGGCGGTTGCTATGGGGATGGATTGTTGAGCGAACTGCGGTTGGTGGCGATGTGTGGTCATGATGTAAATTGTTCTTATAGTTGCTGTGGCTACCGTGTGGCCGTGGAGACGGGAGTGTGCAAGTGGTAGGCGTGCAGGAACAGGGACCCGAAGGGTCACGGATTCGAATCTCGTCGGTCTGTCTATCTGCATATCTGTTTGTCTGTTTATGTTTGTCTGTTTCTGTTTGTCTGTTTCTGTTTGTCTGTTTCTGTTTGTCTGTTTCTGTCTGTCTGTTTGTCCATTTGTAGATCTGTTTGTTTGCCTATTTGTCTGCCTGTCTTTCTGTCTCTGTCTGTCTGCCTCTGTTTGCTTCTGTCTGTTTGTCCATATGTTTATTTGTTTGTCTGTCTGTCTGTCTCTGTCTTTGTCTGCCTGCCTGCCTGCCTGTCTGCCTGCCTGTCTGTCTGTCTGTCTGTCTCTGTTTCGCTTTCACGAAACCCGCTTCGCAAAAGACAACTTCGATGATTTTGCAATACATTGATGTCGCAAATTATTCTTATAGCATGATGTACAATCTAGTCTTTCGAAAACAACAGATAAAATAAAAATATAAATTCAACCATGTAGTTATGGTGTCCGGACAATTCGTCGACGCACAATTCGGAGATGGACAATTCGGAGACGGACAATTCGGAGACGGACAATTCAGAGCGGACAATTCGCACCGGACAATTCGGAGCGGACAATTCGCACCGGACAATTCAGACCGAACAATTCTTAGCAGCCAAAATTCGTGATGGGACTTCCACTTTTAGATCAGGTTTTCCTAGCCTACCCATCTCCATCACCCAAAATGTATTACTGTCCAAACTAATAATCTGGCACCTGATTAGGCATAAAACCATGGACCCATAAAGACCTAGGTATGAAAATTACATTGATCTAAATGAACTGGATATAAATTGATAATTCACTGCATTTAACCACTATTTCAGTTTCTTATTTTCAGTTACCATTCTTACAAGATCAGACAGCATTTGCTTGTTGTCATATAATTATTTTATGCCAATGATAAAATAAAAGTTTCATCCCGAGTGTCTCTTAGGAGTGAAAGATTTATATATGCACTCCGAATTGCCCGTCTCCGAATTGTTCGGGTCCAAATTGTCCGTCTCCGAATTGTCCGGTCTGAATTGTCCGTCTCCGAATTATCCGGTCCGAATTGTCCGTCTCCGAATTGTCCGTCGACGAATTGTCCGGGAACAGTATTTATAGACCTGGTAAATAAGGACTGAATTCAAGACAGTGCTGTTGGTGGTTACAATTTCATGTTTTCAATTTTTAAGCGATATCCCTATCAACGTTCCCACGTGTTTCCCGTATTGTACCCATATTCCCGTTTAGCATCAAGATTTCTTGAGCAAGCTATCGGGTACGGAATGTATTATGACACATGAGCATATGCTTCATTTGAAACACGGCAGTGGCATAGTATGAAACTTAGGGCTTACATAACATAAGTTCTATAGTAGAATACAACTTTTTGTTATGCAATACTAAGTACAACTTTACAACTGTATTTGATACAATGCAATGCAGCTATAATTAATTGATGCAATACAATACAAATATGTTCGATACAATGCAATACAACTATATTTGATACAAAACAATGCAACTATATAGTAATAGCAATAATATTATTATAATAGTGATCCTGATGATGATGATGATGATGATAATAATAATAATAATAATAATAATAATAATAATAATAATAATAATAATAATAATTATAATAATAATAATAATATTAATAATAATAATAATAATAATAATAATAATAATAATAATAATAATAATAATAATAATAATAATAATAATAACAATAATAATAATAATAATAATAATAATTGTAATAATAATTATAATAATAACTATAATAAAAATAATTGTTCATCAGGAACAGCCAGTCGGTGTTGCACAGTTTTATTTGACAATAAATGATGGTTTACATCATAAAAAACTATTTAAAAAATAAAAAAAATAATAACAAGTGTTATCAGTGCTGTTGACTTCCACGGCACCTTTGTTCTTCCAGATCGTGATTCGGGTGGTAAAAGTTCTTAGTGATGTCTGAAACCTCAGGCAGTATAGATACCTCGGGTAAAAAAATATAATTATAATAACACTGTTACTATGAGCGGATGATCTCAAGTTAGGGAAAGATAATGACGACAATAATAGTAGGCCTATATTAATATCATAATAACATCATTAATATTTTTATAGCAGCCACATACAACAAAACAAAATTTAGTCACTGATGCGGTTAAAAAATTGAGATGCTTTCTAAATGAAACGAAGTTTTCTCAGAAGGAAAATGCGAATGATGTGTTCGAAGGGAAGATTAATTTTCTGAGCAGCAAAATCAGAAATCGCTTCGATACATGGACGATTACAATCGATACAACATCTCACTTTCAAATATCTTGCAAGAAAATGTCTTCCAATAAAGTAGGAGCATTTACCAGTTTTATATTCGAGAAGAAAGAATAGCTCACACTCATAATGGTGAACGAGACTAGCAAAACATTGCTCAAACGTTGATTCGTCAGTTATCTCGACTTCCCCCATGTCGTCATTCAGGAGAAATAAATAATAGAAAAGTGTGTGAAGACCCAACAAAGATTGAACGTCCCGGTCGAAAAAGGAGTCAATCGGAGGTAACAGTAAAACATTCGCAAATAAAGATTCCTTCAAATTGCTCGGCAGATCAGACTCGTGAAGAATTCGTTCGCATAAAGTCAGCACTTCGTCGTATTTGTGGCAATTGTAAAGGTACAAAGCACGATAGCATTCAGCTGTATTGCACTGGATGCCGAAGTCTTTGCGAATTGCATTGTAAAATGTTGTCATATTTTCCAAAGCATATTCCATTAGAACTTCATTCACTCTTTCATTAACCAAGAAATCATTCGCAGATGCAGTCCTGATCTTCGTGAATATGTCCACGCGGCGATAAGTTATCTGTCTGACATCATTGCAATTATTAAACATTCTAGAAACAGCAAATTGTGGCTTTAAAACAGTCTTCAAATACTCGTCCATAGAAAATGCTGATTTTGGTACATCATGAGAAAAATGCAGTTGCCTATCTGCCTTTTGATGAGATATTACAGATATATAATGTGCAAACACCTTTGGCGAAAGACGCAGATCGGTATAGATCCGATTAACAATGCAATGAAGATTGGGTTTACTGCTGGTAATCTTCTTCTGGAGCAAACGCAATCCAATGATTCTTGCGATATCGTCAATAAAAAGCAGACAGCCTGCATTCAATGTTTCATTTTCATCTTGAGCAGAGTGATTTTCGAGAACTGCCGAGCATAAACATATCGCTTCTTGATAATCTGATTCGGAAAAATGGAGGGACGCAAGATAGTCCAAAGCTGCAGGAGCAATGCCACTGGAATCAACTTCGCCATATAATATGGATTTTCTAAGAAATTCTTTTGACAGGATAGACATGAGTTCAAATTCTGAACGACTGTTTGATCCAGTTAAATTGACCATGATAGCTTGCGCTCGGATGAATTGAAGCCGATTGCTGTGATCAGTTTCGGAAAACGTGATGGCTGTCGGAAATTTATGATGCATAGATTTTACATTTTTGGGTTGCATTGAAATTGAGTTGACAATCTCAACAGAGAGACCGCTATGCCATGAAATTTCACCGCAACCAATGCCATATGTGGCATGCAAAATATGCAGAACGATGTCATAGTACGTGAGACATGAGACGTTCTGTATTGTTGGCAGATCTGACAGTACACTGTTTTTCATCAACCGTAGACATATTGAATGATATCCTACTGTGAAGACCTGGCGCAGTCCGCAACTGAATCCGTGTTGTATAGTCTTGCGGCGGTATCTGTGAGAATATCTGAATGTGTTCAAGACTAAAACGTCCAATGTTTCTGCTTCATTCTCCCTCCAAAATTCTAGAAGATCCATCATGAAATTCACAAAATGAATCGCGCCCGTTATCTTGATATGTGTCCGAATGAAAAACTTAATGTAATTTTCTTCGAACCAATGACAAAGAATCACAGAATCTCGGTATTCGTTTAATAGTCTTTTAGTGTTGTCGATAATTGTCGAGTGAGATGGCTCATGAAATAAATTTGCTTCAGGGATAAAGTAGTTCGGATAGCATCCTTTCTTTAGCCATTCCGAAAGTTTTTGTAGCAATTCGTGGCAGATCTTAAAAACAGAAGAAGTATTCCACCATTCCGGCGACATCTCTTCACAAGTCCACAGCATCAGAGTCTTGATATGATACGGACAGAGAACCTCATCTTCCTTCAGACAATCCTTTCGAATTAATTCTTTCTTTGCAAAGAAGCGCAACAGATGATAGACGATCTGCTGAATGGGAGTCCAGCTCTGGAGTAAAATTACCTCAGCCACGGAGAATGAAAATCTCCACTGTAGTTCATCGTCTCTGCAGGAACGATGATGAACGTAGACAACATGACCACCGTTTTGTACAACCTCGGCGATTGTATCAGTCGTCGGCCATCCATTATTCCTAGGTCGTTTAAGCCAACCTTCGGCTGCTTTAGGCCACTGAGGACACCAGATGCCCACGACGTTGTCACGTTGGACAGAAAAGCCAGGTGCTATTTCTTCCTCATATACAATTGCTGGGCCGCTTATATATATTATTATATGAAATTAATGCTTGCTGTCAAATTTGCTTGACTTCTTGCATTAGTAACCGTACATAGACAAGGGCTGTTTTAAAGAAATTTTTAGAACTGCACAACCCCTCCTTTTCTTTCCAATCCTCTATGGTAAGTTACCTCCAATCGGACGACAAAGACCTTTTTGCTAGTTTTAACTGTGCAGAAGTGCTTCTATACAACCTCACAGATCCGTTTAGAACTGCACATTTTGTGTACAACTGCACGCTAAAAAAGCCCTGACATAGTCGGAAGTCGGTTGTTTTTCTGCCAAGTCGGGTCAAGTCGTTTTGACGCCGAGAAGTCGACTTCAAGTCGACCTCAAGTCACTTTAGGGTCAAGTGAGGACAGATTAGCTGGCCAAAGTCACTCCCAGGTCTAACCACGCTGTCTCCTCGGCTTGCCCTTCTCGGATTTTGACCTGGCACCGGAACGAAAACGGCAGCTCCGGCTATTCCGGACTTGATTTGATATAGCGACGGTGAACAAGCTGGTCTCCCTGACGTGACTTTTGTGGGCGCTGAGAAATTCTCGAAGATTTACATCGCGTTACATTACATTACATCACAGAACAACTGTGTGAATGTGCCTTGAAACGTTGTTGCTAATGTTGTTGTTGCCCGTATACTGCTGCTGTTGCAGTAGTGATAGGCCAAATAATGAAAATGATTATAGTGAATATAGTCATAAAAATAACTATAATGATAATAAGCCATAATAATTATTATTGTGATGACATTGATATTGAAATAATTAAGAGCGTGCAATGCAATGCGATCTCTGACTAGAAACGGGCGGATATTAAACAGCAGAGCATAATATTATTATGTGCTGTTATTTGCGCTTAGATTGCAACGGTGTATATGACCTGTATAATTATTATTATTTTTTTTTAAATTTTTTTACATTCAACAGTTTCAAAAATAGCAGCGCTCACACTATGCAAAATTCTTGCAAGATTGCACTTTTTGCTAATTCGATTTCCAGGCGTTCCCCCACTTCATTTTTTAGGACTACACCAATGTGTATATACAAGTAATACAACACTGCAGTAACTCTAACATATTGCCAGTTACTCATAAAGTCATAATATTTATAGCTGTCGGTAAAATCCAAACCTTCTGCTCTGTATATAATTAGCATCGTTGCCCCACCCAGCAGTGACCTGCATTTAGTCTTCGGCCAACTTATAATGGTACAGGTATACCAGACCGGGATGCCAGCATGATCATTCGACGGGCCACAGCCTGCAAAAACTGCTCGCACCACTGCGTGTAGAGAATGATGTGTCTGTCTATAGTATAGGA
Organism: Lumbricus terrestris; assembly: GCA_949752735.1. Classification (NCBI taxonomy): domain Eukaryota; kingdom Metazoa; phylum Annelida; class Clitellata; order Crassiclitellata; family Lumbricidae; genus Lumbricus; species Lumbricus terrestris. The sequence goes on along the minus strand of OX457049.1, from coordinate 27,894,179 downwards.
TCTACGTTTTATGGTCTGCAAAAACTGATAGCTATAGGCCTAGAGTATATATACACGTTGGAGTCATACCATAAAAGGGCAAGTGGTTAAAGTTATATGTATACGTATAAAAATTAAAGCCAACTTAAACCGTTTTTTTAATATCGTAAACGTAGTTTCGACTATAGTGCCCACGGAAGAGAAGTCATGGGATCCAGGTTATTCACAGGCGTTCACTCAAGACATATTCAATGGCTGAATGGAATAGGTTACATGCAAGTCAAGTTCCGAATTGTCGGGTTCCCATCGGCACTTTCTTCTATGACCATAAAATATTATGGGGCCTATTCGGTAAGACTATATTGTTTAGGCCCGGCTGTTCGAATTTGGTGTGCAGTTATTTGAACATCATTAATCTCGTTATAATTATAGAGTGGGTATCAACATCAAGTTCCGATCAACCCAGACAAATGGACGCGCAAGTCATATTCCGATGTATGTAGGCTACACCTGGCCAATTCGGGACCGTTGTCAGCTCTTGACATATCGGACCAGAATCGGAGAGGAGTGAATTCACTCTTTCATATTCTTCGAGGTAATGATGGATGACATTCTATTAGAAATGAATAGACGTAATCACTCGATGGAGAAATATCCGTTATGCTACACAGGGCCGCATTAAGGCTAGTGCGGGCCCGGGTGGTAACCTTGCGGGCCCTTCTCTCAGTCTTCTGTCAGCCACTGGTCTACCATGGAGGCACATATATGCCCTACATGTAATTATACCGTGTTTCCTTATGAGTATACACTATAGGCCTACAGCCAAGGGATGATTTTCCTTTGGTACGCTTGTAATTGTTTCTAAGGAAAAGTTTCCTACACTAGTAGATATACATGTAGGTCTACAATACAATGACAGAAGGAACGAACGACTAGATTCTTCAATTGCTATTTATATTATTATAATAAGCCCTATGCTTATGATCAATCCAGCTGATTTTCTTCATTGTTCCCCACGTCCACATTTCGAAGACCTCCAGTCTTCTTATGATTATACTGTTTGCTCTCATGGTTCATGTCTCAAATCCAAACAACACCACGTGCACTCCATGTCAATGTTTTATCATCCGTTTCTTTGGATTCATGTTTTCTCTTTTCTTTTCAGTTTATCGTTATTCTTAAATTTATAAGTTACTTCTTCCTATTTTCAGGTCTAACGAAATGTAGCATCATATTCCTTTCGCAGACTCCAATGATATCCTGGCAATTTGGCAAACCGCTCTTTAGTGGGTCATGATCTTCTTGCACCAATTATAAGGTCTAGGAATTATCGGGGAAGAGTAGGCCTACACAGTGAAAGAGATCGAGACAAAGGAAGTGGGTAGGATACAGACCTAGGGCAGACTCACTGCGAAGAACGGTCATGAAGGAAAAATGAAGGGAAGCGAACAAGAGGAGGACCACGACAGGCTATGCTGGCTTGGATAATAGCAAATGGATAGGCGATGTAAATTTGAGGAAGAGGCATCGGACATTTCAGCCAACCTCGGAGGCAGAAAACTAGAGAAGAAGATGATGAGCTATTATAATAGTAGGTTTAAGAAATTAAAAGTTATCCAATAACATGTCTTCTAGCGTTATTTCTTCTATTATTTTAAAGAAGCCAGTCAAAATGATGGACCCATGGCACATGGCATAATTTAAGATAGCCCAAAGCTGATCAATCTGCGAGAAATTCCATCTAAAAAAGGCAATCACAGAATGGGTTTACGGGTCTCTACGTTTAAACAATGATAAAAAAAATTTGAACTATTGGAGATGATCATTTTGAGCATTTATGATTTGCACTTTGCAAATTTTCGTCTGCAACTGAAAATAATGTTGTTGAACTGTGGCGACAAAGAGAATTTTTGGTAGGTCTATAATGCTAACTGGTGATAACAATAGATTCATGTGTCTTGATACGGATGTTTCAGCCAATGATGATGATGATAATGATGATGATGATGATGATGATGGTGGTGGTGGTGGTGGTGGTGGTGGTGACGGTGATGATGATGACGATGACGGTTGTTTATGCGGTGTTGTTGACAGCGATGAAGACACTATTGATGTCAATGCTATTGTGCTGCTGCTGCTGATGATGTTGCTGTTGTTGATGATAGTGACGATTATGATGGAACTGAATGTAATAATGATAACGATGAACTTGTAAGATGGAGGTGTTTATATATATATATATATATATATATATATATATATATATATAAACACCTCCATCTTACAAGTATATATAAACACCTCCATCTTACAAGTTCATCGTTATCATATATATATATATATATATATATATATATATATATATATATATATATGTATGTATATGTATATGTATACATATTATAATTTAGGATGACGGAATGTGCAGATAGATTGAGAGACGAAGAACTGGTCTCTACGTTCATTGTCGGAACATGTCGTCTGCTTACAAAGACTTTTTCGGTTCCATTTGATCAAATGCATGACTCAGATCCATCCTTTGCCTCTGGACGAAAATCTTATGCAATCTCCTGTGGCAGCGCTGCAGAGTTCTATATCCGTCCACTGAATTCATGTATTGGCGATACTGACGGTTTATTCGTCATGGCAAATCAACTAGCTTTCAGTGGTGAGTCTGTTGTGCTGCCAATTGATCCGAGTGGCCTTTCCGACACTATCGAGTGCTACGAAATAGAGCCATGCCAGAGGTGCCCAGGGTTTGTTCGACTACGAGTTTTGGGTGATATGAACTTTAATTGGAGATATAAGAAGTACGAATTTGCACGTAGGCCTACAGCTGCTGCAAATATCTACATGCACGCAAACATGAATGTAATTGTGAATTGGCATTTCCATTGTACTCGTATACAAAATGCTTTGCCAAATGTTAGAAGCGGCCCAGCAATTATGCATCAGGAAGAAAGACCACCTGGGTTTTTTGTCCAACGTGATTACGTCTATAGCGTGTGGTGTCCTCAGTGGCCTAAAGCAGCCGAAGGTTGGTTTAAACGACCTAGGAATAACGGATGGCCAACGACTGATACAATCGCCGAGGTTGTGCAAAACGGTTGTCATGTTGTCTACGTTCAGCATCGTTCCTGCAGAGATGATGGACAACAGTGGAGATTTTCATTCTCCATGGCTGAGGTAATTTTACTCCAGAGCTGGACTCCCATTCAACAGATCGTCTACCATCTCTTGCGATTCTTTGCAAAGAGAGAATTAATTCAAAAGGATTGTCTGAAGGAAGATGAGGTTCTCTGTCCATACCATTTAAAGACTCTGATGCTGTGGACTTGTGAAGAGATGTCGTCGGAATGGTGGAATACTTCTACTGTTATTAAGATCTGCTGCCAGTTGTTACAAAAACTTTCGGAATGGCTAAAGAAAGGATGCTATCCGAACTACTTTATCCCTGAAGCAAATCTATTTTATGAGCCATCTCACTCAAGAATTATCGGCAACACTATTAAACGACTTAGCATATATCGAGATTCTGTGATGCTTTGTCATTGGTTCGAGGAAAATTACATTGGAGTTTTCTTTCGGACATATTTCGCGATGGAACCGATGCCCCATTTTATGAATTTCATGTTGCCTCTTCTAGATCAATGGAAGATGAATGAAGGAAAAACATTGGACGTTTTAGTCTTGAGCACATTCAGATATTCTCACACACATCGCCGCAAGATTATACAACAGGGACGCAGTTCCGGACTGCGCCAGGTCTTCACAGTAGGATATCATTCAAGATGCATAGACCTGATGAGAAACAGTTTACTGTCAGATCTGCCAACAATACAGAACGTTTCATGTGTCACGTACTATGACATCGTTCTGCATATTTTGCATGCCGCATATGGCATTGGTTGCGGTGAAATTTCCTGGCATGGCGGTCTCTCTGTTGAGATTGTCAACGCAATTTCAATGCAACCTAAAAATGTAAAATCTGTGCATCATAGATTTCCGACAGCCATAATATTTTCCGAAACTGATTACAGCAGTCGTATTCAATTCATCCGAGCCCAGAATATGATGGTCAATTTAACTGGATCAAACAATCGTTCAGAATTTGAACTCGTGTCTATCCTGTCAAAAGAGTTTCTTAGAAAATCCATATTATACGGCGAATTTGAATCCAATGGCATTGCTCTTGCAGCTTTGGCCTATCTCGCGTCCATCCATTTTGCCGATTCAGAATATCAAGAAGCAATACGTTTATGCTCGGCAGTTCTCGAAGATCATTCTGATCAAGAGGAAAATGAAACATTGAATGCAGGCTGTCTGCTGTTTGTTGACGATATTGTAAGAATCATTGGATTGCGTGTGCTCCACAAGAAGATTGCTAGCAGTAAACCCAATCTTCATTGCATTGGTAGGCGGATCTATCTTGATCTGCGTCTTTCGCCAGAAGTGTTTGCACATTATATATCTGTAATATCTCATCAAAAGGCAGATATGCAAGTTCATTTTTATCATGATGTACCACAATCAGCATTTTCTATGGACGAGTATTTGAAGACTATTTTAAAGCCACAATTTGCTGTTTCGATGTCTAATAATTTCAATGCTGTCAGACAGATACTTTATCACCGCGTGGACATATTCACGGAGATCAGGACTACATCTGCGAATGTTTTCTTGGTTAATGAAAGAGTAAATGAAGTTCTAATGGAATATGCTTTGGAAAATATGACAGCATTTTACAATGCAATTCGCAAAGACTTCGGTATCCAGTGCAATACAGCTGTTTGCTATCGTGCTCTGTACCTTTACAATTGCCACAAATATGATGAAGTGCTGACTTTATGCGAACGAATTCTTCATGAGTCTGATCTGCCGAGCAATTTGAAGGAATCTTTATTTGCGAATGTTTTAATGACACCTCCGATTGACTCCTTTTTCGATCGAGACGTTCAATCTTTGTTGGGTCTTCACACTCTTTTCTATTATTTATCTCCCCTGAATGACGACATGAAGGAAGCCGAGATATCTGACGAATCAACGTTTGAGCAATGTTTTGCTCGACTCGTTTACCGTTATGAGTGTGATCTCGTTTTTCTTCTCGGTTATAAAACCACTAGTTGCTCCTACTTACTTGGGAGACATTTTCTTGCAAGATATTTGAAAGTGAGATGTTGTATCGACTGTAGTCGTCCATATATCGAAGCGATTTCTGATTTTGCTGCTCAGAAAATTAATCTTCCCTTTGAACACATCATTCGCAGTTTCCTTCTGCGAAAACTTCGTTTCACTTCGTTTCATTTAGAAAGTATTTCAATTATTTAACCGCATCAGTGACTAAATTCTGTTTTGTGTTATATGACTGCTATAATGATATTAATAATATTTATTATTATTATGATATTAATATAGGCCTATAAGAACCTACTACAATTGTTGTCATTATCTTTCCTTAACTTGCGGTTGATCATCCGCTCATACTAACAGTGTTATTATAATTATTGTTTTTTTACCCGAGGTATCTATAATCCCTCAGGTTTCAGATATCACTAAGAAATTTTAACCGTACAGGGTGGGCCATAAAAAGTAACTCCCTGCTGTATTTTGCCCATATCTTGGTCAGTAGTAAGAATTTGAAAATGAAATTTTACATTCTTAAAGACAATTCGTATTTACGCATGATGGCCAAATTTTATCAAAATATTTCAAAATCAACAAAAGTTACACCACTTTTAGGGAGGCCACCCACCGTTTTTTTGACGATTCAAAAACGGAACGCAACAAAAAGTAACAAAAACGTGATTTTATCAAGTCATATCTCAAATAACTGTTGTGAAATGAACTTGATTGTGATTCACAACTTGTGTTCAATGTGCCCACCACCAGTTCCAAAACTTCTTTTGAGTCTATTTGCAAAGTTCTTCACGGCCCTGTTGACGCGTTACAAAGGCAAATCTTCCCATATAAAATCACTTCGCTCATCAATTCTCTTACCGCTCTTGGTTTTGGTTGCGGATTGTGATATTTCTCCAACATAGCTCTCCACAATTGATTATCAATCCATTGGGTTCAAATTCAGAGATTTGGGGCCATTGAGGGTCAGGTCGACGTAGAGCTTCCCCTCCGGCGTAAGGCTGTGGTCGACGCGTTCGATGTCGCAGTGTTGCGGCAGACGAAGCTCCTTGCGTCACCTGCGACAATATTTATTTATTTATTTTTTACATTTTTAAAATTTATTTATGCATTCATTCATTTCTATAGCCCCTCAGTTCGATCGAGTGAAGGACTTGCTCAAGGTCTCTCCCCGGCGGCTTGAGGTGGATTCGAAACTGCAACCCTCCGGCTGCAAGGCGACGAACATACCCACTATTCATTACCGCGCCTCACAATATTACAGTGTACAGTCGTATTTCAGTGACGGTTTTAAAATAATTCACTGGTTGAAAAAAAAATTCTGCCCCATCACCGACTAGAGCTCGTCCACTTCCTGTCCGTCGTTCGGTGGAAGTTCCTCGGTCGTGACCTCGCACTTGTAGGGCTTGTCGCTCTTGAGGGTCAGGTCGACGTAGAGCTTCCCCTCCGGCGTAAGGCTGTGGTCGACTCGCTCGACGTCGCAGTGCTGCGGCAGGCGGAGCTCTTTGCGGAACTCTCTCAGCGTCACCTGCAACAGTGTCACAGTAATTGTAATCTTTTAATTGTAATTGCAAGTGTAATCGAACTCCTCAGAGGCGCTCCGGACCTGACACCAAACCACAATCAAAGAGAATGATTTCAAACGCTTGCGGAAAAGGGGCAAAGAAGGACAACGAAGTTCATTACGGAGATTAATATAGGTAACTAATTCCAGAAAGTGTACGCCTACGGTCGTGTTTCAGTTTTTAAAATAATTCCCTGGTTTAGAAACAAATTCTAGTTCGATTCTCAGGTTCTAATACCGGTGTCACGAAATAGAGTGTACTCCACGTATTAATGGTATCCCTTCCCAAATGAAGAGAAGTCGAAAAAGCCATCTCCGCGTGTATTTATTTTTGCAAATTAATTTCCATCTGCTTTGTTTGGAACGATGACACTAGCAGGTAGGCCTATGTTTATTCCTGGTATATTTTTGCTTTTTTTAGAGCCCTTAGGACATTTAAAACAATTAAGAACACTTCGAGGCACTAAGTAAATTCGAGTTGCCTTTCTCTGAATATTGCTTAGGACATTGAAAACAATTAGTCACTTTCAATTTTGATTACAGTATAACATTTTCAATTATACGCATTTTTCAATAAAGGGGATAGGATGGTTTATCCTCCGGATAGTCTAGACCGGTTTATTTCATCCGGGGGATAGATTAATTCATCCCCCCCGGATAGCTTTCAGGGGGATATAATATCATGTGACACCGGCTCTAATAACCTTACCGTTCTGAAAATGATTTCTATTTCAGTTCTTATCCAAGTCCTGAAGTAATTTCAATAATTTCAGTAAATCGACCTATTTATTATAAGCCCTGCTACAGGTCGCTAGTAAGGGTCATCTCAGAGTAAACATTGATATAAATAGGCCTAGTAAACAGATGGCAATCAGAATATAGCTGAAAGTCTTGGTTTGAATATACACCGATAAAAGTTTTTAGTTTTCACAGAACAAAAGGTTAACTAGTTAACTATAACGTGCACCCGAGGCACACTTAACTAACACGTGCAAGAGATAATTAGGCGGTTGAGTTTTAAACGAAAAGAAACTGTTAGCATATTTCCTGAGTTGACATTTCAGTTCTGAAACTAGTTCCGAGTTTCTCTAGTATTCTAGTTCGGTTCTCGTGTTCTGATTCCGGTTCTTATCCATTCCCGTTCTGAAGATGATTCTTATTTAAGTTCTAATTGAAGTCCTTAAATAATTTCGGTTCTAATTCCTTTTTCTGAATAAGGACGCCTTTCGAAGCAGTTAAAGGGCGGGATAAACCCCTAACAACAAACCTGTTATTAGCCTAGATTTAAAGCGTCCACTGCAGTAGTCCCATTGGAGACACGCTATACAACCTTTCCAAAGAATGATTGAATGAAAGAATGAGTGAATGAATGAGTGAATGAATGAGTGAATGAATGAATGAGTGATAAATGAATGTATCAATGAGTGCGTGAATTAATGAATAGGTGAGTAACTGAGTGAGTGAATGAATGAATAGATGAATAATTTCTTTATTTATCAAGTTCAGCAGCTCAGTTCTGCTGGTGATGGACTATACGATAATGAATTGCTGACGAGAGTAAACTTAGGCCTATCAAAAATTATAGCGGTTTATAGCCTATTTGTTGCAATTCAAGCAGCTTAGGGCCTACCTCTATTGCACAAAACGGTCTAGAATTGCTGACCAAGATACAATTAGCAGAAATTGTTACAAATGGTACACAAACCAGGCAGGAACTACCAAACTGCCAAAATTGGGTAGCCATGCATTGTGCTTAGCGACTCTGATCAGTGTGCACTGCGAGAGGCGTTACATAAATTTATGAATGAAGTACAATGCAATAGAATGAAAATACAATGTAGGCCTTCGTAATAATGATGTTGTTTTACTAAGTGTTCATTGTTCAAGGAACACAACATTTTGAAATTTGAGTCTGAAATTTGATTATAACACTGGAGAGAAGCCATTTAGTTGTACAAAAATAGTATTGGTACAGGTAGGCCTATTAATATTAAATCATATTCATTACAATAATTATGATGGTGTCATTTATTAAAATAGTAAATAACATTATTATAATCACATAATCGTAAATTTGATTATGGTAGGCTATTTTATAAGATAAAATAAGATAAGAATATTCTTTAATATACCAATTGCTATCCGCACTTTGGTAACCATAACAGTTCATGTGATGCAATAATATAGATATATAGTATATAGCTAAAAACTACTACCATTCTGTCAAAATTTTCTGTGGGGGAAAAGTAATTTCTGGGGAACTTCCCTAGAGATGCCTGTAAATTGAGCACTGTCCTCTATGGCCGGCTTTCCCCCCCCCTACCGACGTGAGTTTTGGCTCTTTTTTGCTCCCCCTATTTTTCACTGGGCGCAAGCTGCGCCCACCATGTATAGGGATAGAAGCCCCTGCTTGCATCTGAATTTCCTGGTTTTGTCTTTGCAACAACGGTTCATGACCTCGGTGTCCAACTTGACCAAGAACTCACTTTTGCTCCTCAACTTCACCGTCTTGCTCGAGACTGCTACTATAGGCTGCGCCAGCTTCGCACTGTCATCCGTTCTCTTACGTCTGCTGCTACTCTTACTTTAGTGCATTCTTTCGTTACATCTCGCATCGACTACTGCTCTTCGCTCTACATTGGCCTCCCATCCAGCAGATTGACTTGTCTTGACCGGGTGTTGCGCTCTGCTGCGCGCCTAATTGGGAAAATCCCTAAATAATATGATCATGTCTCAAACTACATGCTTGAGGTACTTCACTGGCTCCCAATTCGCCAGCGTATTGAGTTCAGGGTAGCTGCATTGGTATGGCGATGTTGTCAGGGCCTCGCCCCAATTTACCTCAGAGAGCTATGCTGCTTTACATTGGGTATCAAAGGACGTCGTCAGTTACGCTCTGCTGATAGGGGAGTCCTCTTAGTTCCTTTTGCTCGTACTACTACCATGAAGAATCGAGCCTTTTCTGTGGTTGGACCAGTGGTCTGGAATGGCCTTCCTTTTGAGCTACGCCTACACCCTGAGACTCTACCGGGATCCTTCCTTACTAAACTTGAAACTGTTCTTTTTGTGCGCGCTGGAGTCGGGAGCGCCTCTAAGTAGTTTTTTCTTGAAGGAGCGCTATATAAATGTCCGAATGAATGAATGAATTAAAACACTTAAGAACACGCAGAGTCACTAAATAAATTCGAGTTGCCTTTCTCTGAATATTGCGTAGGACATTTAAAACAATTAGAGTCACTTTAAAATTTGATTACAGCATAAAATTTTCATTTATAGGGCCTACGCATTTTCTATAATGGGGATAGGATGGTTTATCCCCCGGTTAGTCTAGACCGGTTTATTCCATCCGGGGAATTGATTAATTCATCCCTCCCGGATAGCTTTCAGGGGGATAGAATATCACGTGACACCGGCTTTTATTCCCTAACCGTTCTGAAGATGATTCCTATTTCAGTTCTTATCCAAGTTATTTATTTCAGTTATTTCTGTAAAACCACCTATTTATTATAAGCCCTGCTACAGGTCGCTAGTAAGGGTCATCCCAGAGTAAACATTGATATAAATAGGCCTAGTAAACAGATGGCAATCAGGATATAGCTGAAAGTCTTGGTTTGAATATACACCGATAAAAGTTTTTAGTTTTTACAGAACAAAAGGTTAACTAGTTAACTATAACGTGCACACGAGGCACACTTAACTAACAAGTGCAAGAGATAATTAGGCGGTTGAGTTTTAAACGAAAAGAAACAGTTAGCATATTTTCTGAGTTGACATTTCAGTTCTGAAACAAATTCCGAGTTTCTTTATTATTCTAGTTCGGTTCTCAGGTCCTGATTCCGGTTCTTATTCCATACCCGTTCTGAAGATGATTCTTATTCAAGTTCTAATTGAAGTCCTTAAACAATTTCGGTTCAAATTCCTTTTTCTGAATAAGGACGCCTTTCAAAGCAGTTAAAGGGCGGGGTAAACCCCTAACAACAAACCTGTTATTAGCCTAGATTTAAAGCGTCCACTGTAGTCCCATTGGAGACACGCTATACAACCTTTCCAAAAGAATGATTGAATGAAAGAATGAGTGAATGAATGAGTGAATGAATGAGTGAATGAATGAATGAGTGATAAATGAATGCATCAATGAGTGCGTGAATTAATGAATAGGTGAGTAACTGAGTGAGTGAATGAATGAATGGATGAATGAATGAATGTGAATTAGTTAGTGAATGAAAAAGTGAATGAATGAATGCATGAACAAACGAATGAATGAAATAATTAAATAATTGATGAATGACTAAATAAATGAATAAATGTGCGAATGAATCAATGAACATATCCGAAAACGAATATGTCACTCATCTATATCAGAATTTATAGAGCGACCTTCAAGATCTCTACTCATCTGGACCATGTACAATTGTACATTGTATAATTGTACATAATTATACCTGAAACCCATCGATCCCTATCTCAGCCTCGTATGAAGCGGTCACAACAATTGCAATTAATAATTTCAGTTTTAGTTCTAGTTCTGAACAAAGTCGCCTTACAGGCTTACACAGCAGTTAACAGACGGGTTAAGCCCTAAGGGGCAATCGTGTTCTTAGCATTATAGATAACTAGCTGGAGTACCCGCCGTAGCCCTGCAAATTTTGGTTTTCGGGAAAATTCCCCCCCCAAAAATCCGCCCCTGACCCCCACCCCACAACACGCCACCACTAACTCCGACCTCCACCGGTGCGCCACTCGGGAAATTTTGTTTTTGGGGAAAAAATTTCCCCCCAAATTTCTCCCCTCCCCCCACCCCTCCACAACACGCCACCACTAACTCCGACCACCCGTGAAATTTTGGTTTTCGGGAAAAAATTCTACCCACACAAATTTTCTCCCACCCCTCCCCAACCCTCCACAACACGCCACCACTAACTCCGACCTCCACCGATACGCCACCCGTGAAATTTTGGTTTTCGGGGGGGAAAACCCCACTTAAATTTTCTCCCACCCCCACCCCTCCCCACCCCTCCACAACACGCCACCACTAACTCCGACCTCCACCGATACGCCACCCGTGAAGTTTTGGTTTTCGGGGAAAAATTCCCCGCCCCGAATTCCCCCCCACCACCCCCACCCTCCACCAGTGTCACAAAACTTAAACTTCAATCGTATATATCATTGTGTCATTTGATGTGAATCTGAAAAACATTTATAACTTAACTATTGGCAAAGACGTTACGCAACGTTCATTTCCCCACCAGGGCTGTTTTTAAGGAATTTTTAGAACTGCACAACTCCTTCTTTCCTTTGCCTTGGTAAATTACTTCCAATCGAAAGACAATTACCTTTTTGCTAGTTTTAACTGCACTGAAGTGCTTCTACAACTGCACATTTTGCGTACAACTGCACGTTGAAAAGGCCATGCTCCCCACCAACCCACCCACGTCTCGTAACGCTTTCAATGACCCCACCCACCCACTCACCCTCGTAATTATGCGATGACCCCGGTTTCTGCATGCGCTGTATCGTCGTTGGACCACCTCCGCAGTGACCTGCATTTAGTCTTCGGCCAACTTATAATGTACAGGTATACCAGACCGGGATTCCTGCATAATTATTCGACGGGCCACAGCCTGAAAACACTGCTCACACCACTGCGTGTAGTGGATGCTGTGTCTGTCTCTAGGATAGAATCTGCGTAATACAGTCCGCAAAAACTTATAGCTAGACGTTGGAGTCATACCATAAAAGGGCAAGTGGTTAAAATTATATGTATAATAATTAGAAGCTACTTAAACCGTTTATTAAATATCGTAAACGTAGTCTCGACTATATACAGCCCAAACTGCCTACGGAATAAACACACCTGTATAGCTGAAAGATATGTATCGCGCCACCACTGCCCGAGTCACGAAATAGGGTATCCCTTAATAATCGTATCCCCCGCGACGAAGAGAAGTTGAAAATTTCGCTTCCAGAGCGAGATGCCAGCATGTATGTCAAACGTGCGTCAATTTTTGCAAATTAAACATCAATTTGCTTTATTTTCAACAATGTATGTAGGTGACCGACACCGCACAGACATAATCTGCCCCGAGTATCATATATATTGAAGCAGGCTACATGCTGTGGATCGTTCTGCAGAGGGCGACACATTATCGGGACCTGTGGTCTTTTGAACGCCGTGTGCGCTATTTTGAAACGCCGTTTGCACTATAGCTATAGACCTATTTCAAAGCTCGAGGGTACGTACCATACGTATTCTATTTTTTGAAAGGTACGTACGTATTTTAACGTACCCTATTTTAGGGTAGGTAAACAATAAATAAAATACGTTAACCACGTCATTGCTCATTATAAGAATGTTCAATTTAATTTAAGCAAACACTCACCACCCAGTATACGGCGTAGTAAATTGCTGCAATGTAGGTCTATGTTTTTCCAGCATACATTGCACTTAATGCACTAATGTCAGTCAGTCGTCTCAGTTCTGCTGCAGCTCTTCAAAGATGTGCTCTTGTGCGATTGCCTGATCCAACCCAGAACTGCTTGTCGAAAAAATTGTATTCAATCAAATAATTCTTTTTCGCATTTTTCAAAACTTTCTCGTGCGTCAATTTCTTCCCAGGTTCTCTGGGCATCGCTGACTCGCTGACTGATGCGTAGGCTATATAGATATAGCCTGCTGCAACTTTCGAGTTAGGCTACACCAATTTGCAAACCAGCGACGTGTACTTAGCTCTCATCAGAAAGACGGTACAATTTGCATTAAATTAATTATAAGTTTATAACCAAAGAATTTATGGAATTATATTTACTGCTACGCTACCGGAAGTACCGGTTTCAATGACGCATAGGCTGTATAGCCTACAGTTGACGTCAGATTATACGTTGGCTATCACGGGTCGCTGAGTAAACCATGCATAGGCCTAAATAAAATTTTCGTGTATGGTACGTACCATACGCGTATTCTATTTTTTGAAAGGTACGTACGTATTTTAACGTATTCTATTTTAGGGTACGCGTACCCTCGAGCTTTGACCTATTTATAAGCGACCTTGATTATGCTACAGAACAAGCCTGTACATTTACCTCCTACTGTTAGGACGTTTGAAAAAGCTTAACTCATTTTTTGCTTTCTCGCTTCATTTCTACATCACCCCAAAAAACAATGTTTTCCCGGCGAGATTATTTATTTTTATTTTTATTTTTTTTATTTTTCCTCAACCAAAACAACACACAAACATAATACAATTATGGCATTGAATAATACATTAACCTAATTTGGTGAAGAAGGGGAGACCCAGAAGGGATGTAAAATCCCGCTAATAGGGCCACCCATAATTCATGTAAAATATAAAAGAAAAACATGACAGAACATTCAATTGTAGGAATAAAAAAAAATGATGAGGAAGAGAGAAAAACAAATTAAGCAATCGACATTTCTGTATATAACGAGAAAAACAACTCTTAACTAATGACTTAACTAAAGACTTAACTAAGGGCTTGGCGAAACCACTGAGCAGAAACCTTAACCATTACATATCAGGAAGTGTCTTAAGTAGATAAAGGCGAAGTTTATGCTTAAATAATCTTGTGTTAGGTAGGGAATGAAGATGTGTAGGGAGAGAGTTCCAACATTGGGAGCCAGTATATTGTATAGAGAATCGACGAGTATTATTATGTGCGTAGGGAAGGTCATAAACAGTTAATTTTCTAGTTGAATAAGAGTGGCGATCAGAGGTAAGGTTAAAGAAATCATTAAATACAAGTGGTAATAGGCCATGGTTATAACGGTACATAAACTCTCCTATTTGCAAGTGCCTAATTTGATCGATTTTTAATAATCCAAATTCCTTGAAATACAGAGCGGTGTGGGCTCGGCGAGGAATATTAGCTATAAAACGGATTGCATATTTTTGAAGGGTGACTAGTCTGATAAAATTAGATTTGTAAGTAGACGTCCAAATTAAATTACAGTAGGTTAAATAAGGATAAATAAGAGAATAGTATAGCATAGACCGGATAGAGACAGGAATCAGTTTAGATGAGCGAAATAGCACACCAACAGTCTTAGCAATTTTGCTAGAGATATTATTGATGTGTTCCTTCCAATTTAGATGCTGGTCAATGTATACGCCCAAAAATTTTGTGGATGTTACTTGGGTGATAGGAGTCCCTTCAATAAGTAGAATAGGAAGTTCATTGGGATATTTTTTCTTATGGGATCTGAAGAGGATGTAGTTGGTTTTATCCAAATTTAGAGTAAGTTTATTTGATCGAAACCAATCAACGACTCGGTGAAGCTCAGAATTAACAGTGTCGAATAGGGTATCAATAGATTTATCAGAATGAAATAAGTTAGAATCATCAGCAAATAGTACAAAATACATAGAAGGCGATACATTAGGTAAATCATTAATATAGATTAAAAATAAAAGAGGTCCAAGATTAGATCCTTGAGGGACACCGTGAGAAATGAGTTGTAGATCAGAAGTGCAATTGTTAACAGAAACCAGTTGAAAACGATTTTCAAGATAGCTAACAAACCATTGTAATTGTGTCCCTCTAATTCCATAGTTATAAAGTTTTTTGATCAAAATATGATGATTTACAGAATCAAAGGCTTTAGCTACATCAAGGAAGATACCAAGGGAGTATTCGTTATTTTCAATTGCATTAGAGATTTTGTCTTGTATGCTTAGAAGGGGCATGTAGGTAGAATGACCCTGTTGGAATCCATGCTGAGACTGAAATAGTACTTTCTCTTTTGATAAAAAACTATCTAAACGTGCATACATTAATTTTTCAAATATTTTGGCAAAGAATGGGAGTACAGAAATCGGTCTGTAGTTAGAAACATTGTCCCTCGGGCCCTTTTTATGAATGGGTATGACCTTGGCAGTTTTCAATGCAGAGGGGAATACTCCAGTGGTAAATGAGCAGTTGACAATCTCTGATAGCGGAATTGCAATTTTAGGCAATGTTAATAGGGCTATGGCAAGGTCAATTCCATCGACTCCTTTACTATGCGTAGTGCGAATGGTATGCGCAAGGTTAATTATTTCACGAGGCGTAGAAGGAATTAATGCTATAGAGTGTGGAAGGGGTTGGGATAAGTAGGAGAAAAAAGAGTTAGTTGCAGCAGGTATTTTATTAACAAGAGATTGTGCACTGCCTGTAAAGAAATTATTGAATTTAGTTGCTATAGTCTGAGGGTCAGTAATTTGTTCACCATTTACATTCAATGCAGTAATTGCAGTTTCTCTGTTAGTATCTCTATCCAGTATACTCCTCAGAAGACCCCAGGTTTTTTAAGGTTATTACTATGGATTAAAAATTCGGATGCATAATAATCTTTTTCGGCTTGCAATTTAACTTTCTTAAATTTGTTTCTGTATAGGATGAATTTCCTTTTGTTGGCCTCATTTGGATTTTTTATGAACTTTATTTTTTATATAGTTTCGCTTTCTTATTACTAGATTTTACCAGTGCCCGAGTCATCCAGGGCTTTTTTGGGATAGAGTTGCGAGCATAAGTCCTAGTGGAAATTGGAAAAGAATCATCGTAAAGCTTCTTATAATTGCTAAGAAATAGGTCATAGGCCTTATCAGTGTCTAGTTCCGTACAAGCTTCACGGATATCAGACCAGTCCGTAGAGTCTAAGGATTGCAAAAATTTGGCTTTATGGTCATCAGATACTAGGTTAAATGTCAGTGTTTGAGGCTTGTTAGGAGGTTTAATAGGACTAAAATCAAACCATGCTATGATTGGTAAATGATCAGAGATGTCTTCGATGAGAATAGAAGAATAAATAAGTTTGGTCCAAATGTTAGTGAATATGTTATCTAGTAATGTAGATGTATGGTCAGTGATCCTGGTAGGTCTGGTTATGAGAGGCAATAGATGATGGGCGGTTAGGCAATGGTAGAGATCAGCAGTGGCTTTGTGGCTATTAATTTTCAAGAGATCCATGTTAAAATCACCTAAAATTACTATGTCTTTTGATTTTTTAGCATATGATCTAAAATGTTGTTAATTTCTTCAGAGAAATCTTCTAGTTTAAGCCCAGGTGGCCGATATATAACCCCAACTGTGGTTGCCCCAGTTTTATGTGCTAGGCGAATAAAAAGACCTTCAAAAAATTGAAAAGGAGAGGAATCGGATCCTATCGAGTCTAGGATTTGGTACGAGACTTCTTCTCTAATCAAGAATCCCACTCCTCCTCCGCCCTTTCCAGATCCTCTGGAACGATGAACAAATTGATAACCAGGCACTTTTATTAGATCAGTATTGGATTCGTTCAGCCAGGTTTCTGTTAATGCAAGTATAGATACAGGTAAAGAGTTCAGCAGATCTTTGATTTCATTAATTTTGGGTAAAATGCTTCTTGCATTTACATGCAAAAATGAGAGAGAACATGGAGAGGAGGCTAGCTTTGATCTGAGGGATTGAATAGACGAATATGTACTGTCACATTGCAAATCATTAAAATAGTTGCTATCAGGATCTAGATCAGGGTTGTTTAATAGAGTTCGATTTTCATTCTCCTCTGTTAATACCTCTAAGGTTAAGTCTCCTAGGTCTCTTTGAAATCCTACATAACCATCAGTAGAGGTTTTTAGTATATCCTCACTGGACCCAATTTGTGCTTGGGAAAAAGGAAATAGATTAGCTGTAATAGAGTATTCATTTGTGGAAAATTGCTTCAGGGTATTAGAAATAATGAAGGTAGGGTGTTCAGATATAGAATCACAGCTGTCAATTGAAAGGACAAGTTCATGCTGAGTGTTTTCGCTTAAGCTAGGGTTAAATACACCGAAGTGTATGTCTCTCAGCAAGCTGGCAGAGAGGCGTACAACAAAAATAACCTATTTACAGAAGTACATTTAAGTATAAACAGGTAAAATTTTAAAATGTAATTTAAAACTGAGATTAGGCTAAGAGGAGTGGAGCAGTAGACATGACAAATAAAAGTGTGGTATAATAAAGGTCCAAATGCCCAATGCCACCATATGAATATGCAGTCAGCAAAAAAGTGGGAAAATAATTAAACTGAATATATAACAATTCATCAATTTACACACATCAAGTTAATTACTTTGCATAGGTGCATTTGAGTCCAATCATCAATCATCATGAAGGCACCAAATTAAATCACGAAGATTCCCGAAAACGCTCACTGCCACGAAATTGGATAGATATCTATAATCTATTAGCCAGTAGCAAGTGACGAAAGCAGACGGTGGCCTAGAGGCTAGAAGGACCAAGTTGCTACATCGATTGAAACGATAGATTATTATATAGATTCAATAGAATAAGAAGTCGGTGACTGATCCAACTCGCCCTCATGCGTAAGGTATAAACTTTTCACCGATTAAAAATTAAATCTACTGGGTATCCTGCCAATACTGAATTCGCTAACATAGCAGGAAAAGTTTGTTTAACCAAAATATACTTGCATCAAAAGCCTGTGACAATGTGCAATTGAATACTTATCAAATAACTGCTTCTTGAAAATAGGATCGGACAGGTCGAAAATCAACCAGTTGTTCGTGCCTTCTGCCACGTATTGTAGACCTATTGTAGTGTATGAAACTTTTCCTTAGACACAATTACACTAAAACAAAGTATCCTTTGGTTCTACTCATTGGTGGACCGGTGGCTGACAGAAGACTGAGATGAGGGCCCGCAAGGCGATTTTAGCAGCACTTCCTGGAGCAAAGTCATGCTCGTCAAACAACAACTGATTGACCACCAATGGACAAGGTGTCAATGCCCGCACTAGCCTTAATGCGGCTATGATTCAGAATGTCGCCGTGGTGACCGCGAGACAATTCAAAAGAAGTCGAATATCGGGAGTTGATGAAGACGAAAATTTTAGTCTCGAGCGCTTTGGAAAGGAGCCCAAATCGAGCTATTCGTGACGACCTGGCAACCCTGGCCTATATACAGGGTGGGTCCAAAAAACCTCTAGGTTTTGTGCCATTATCTTGACCAAAAGTAGGAATTTCAAAATGAAATTTTACAGACTTTTAGACAATTCATACGTACACATCAAGGCCAGATTTCATCAAAATATTTCAAACAGAACAAAAGTTATATCACTTTTAGTGCTGCTGCTGCTGCTGCTGCTGCTGACGACGACGTTGTTGTTTATAATGATGACGATCATGATGGAACAGCGGTACTGAAGGTAATAATGATGATAATGGCGAACTTGTAAGATGGAGATGTTCATATAAACTACATAATTTAGGATGACGCAATGTGCGGATAGATCGAGAGACGAAGGACAGGTCTCTGAGTTCATCGTCGCCACCTGTCGCCTGCTTCCAAAGACTTTTTCGGATCCATTTGATCACATGCATGACTTACTAGGATCCTTTGGCTCTCAATCAAAGTCTTATACAATCCGCTGTGGCAGCGCTGTTGAGTTCTATATCCGACCGCTGAATCCATGTATTGGCGATACTGATAGCTTAGTCGTTCCAGCAAATGGACTAGCTTTCAGCGGTGAATCTGTTGTGCGGCCAATTGATCCGAGTGGCCTTTCCGACACGATCGAGTGCTACGATATAGAACCATACAAGAGGTGCCCGGGCTTTGTTCGACTACGAGTTTTGGGTAAAATGAACTTTAATTGGAGATATAAGAAGTACGAATTTGCACGTAGGTCTACAGCTGCTGCAAATATCTACATGTACGCAAACATGAATGTAATTGTAAATTGGCATTTCCATTGTACTCGTATGCAAAATGCTTTGCCAAATGTTAGAAGCGGCCCAGCAATTATGCATCAGGAAGAAAGAGCACCTGGTTTTTTTGTCCAACGTGATTACGTCTATAGCGTGTGGTGTCCTCAGTGGCCTAAAGCAGCCGAAGGTTGGTTTAAACGACCTAGGAATAACGGATGGCCAACGACTGATACAATCGCCGAGGTTGTACAAAACGGTTGTCATGTTGTTTACGTTCAGCATCGTTCCTGCAGAGATGATGGACAACAGTGGAGATTTTCATTCTCCATGGCTGAGGTAATTTTACTCCAGAGCTGGACTCCCATTCAGCAGATCGTCTATCATCTGTTGCGATTCTTCGCAAAGAGAGAATTAATTCAAAAGGATTGTCTGAAGGAAGATGAGGTTCTCTGTACGTATCATATTAAGACTCTGATGCTGTGGACTTGTGAAGAGATGCCGCCGGCATGGTGGATTACTTCTTCTGTTATTTAGATCTGCTGCGAGTTGTTACAAAAACTTTCGGAATGGCTAAAGAAAGAATGCTATCCGAATTACTTTATCCCTGAAGCAAATCTATTTTATGAGCCATCTCACTCAAGAATTATCGGCAACACTATTAAACGACTTAGCATATATCGAGATTCTGTGATGCTTTGTCATTGGTTCGAGGAAAATTACATTGGAGTTTTCTTTCGGACACATTTCGCGATGGAACCGATGCCCCATTTTGTGAATTTCATGTTGCCTCTTCTAGATCAATGGAAGATGAATGAAGCAAAAACATTGGACGTTTTAGTCTTGAGCACATTCAGATATTCTCACACACATCGCCGCAAGACTGTACAAGAGGGACGCAGTTCCGGACTGCGCCTGATCTTCACAGTAGGATATCATTCAAGGTGTCTAGATCTGATGAGAAACAGTTTACTGTCAGATCTGCCAACAATACAGAACGTCTCATGTCTCACGTACTATGACATCGTACTGCATATTTTGCATGCCGCATATGGCATTGGTTGCGGTGAAATTTCCTGGCATAGCGGTCTCTCTGTTGAGATTGTCAACACAATTTCAATGCAACCTAAAAATGTAAAATCTATGCATCATAAATGTCCGGCAGCCATCACGTTTTCCGAAATTGATCACAACAGTCGGATTCAATTCATCCGAGCCCAAGATATCATGGTCAATTTAACTGGATCAAATGGTCGCTCTGAATTTGAACTCGTGTCTATCTTGTCAAAAGAGTTTCTTAGAAAATCTATAGAATATGGCGAATTTGAATCCAATGGCATTGCTCCTGCAGCTTTGGCCTATCTTGCGTCCCTCCATTTCGCCGATTCAGAATATCAAGAAGCAATTCGTTTATGCTTGGCAGTTCTCGAAGATCAGTCTGTTCAAAAGGAAAATGAAACATTGAATGCAGGCTGTCTGCTGTTTGTTGACGATATTGTAAGAATCATTGGATTGCGTGTGCTCCACAAGAAGATTACCAGCCATGAGCCCAATCTTCATTGCATTGGTAGGTGGCTCTATCTTGATCTGCGTCTTTCGCCAAAAGTATTTGCCCATTATATATCTGTAATATCTCATCAAAAGGCAGATAGCCAACTTCATTTCTATCATGATGTACCAAAATCAGCATTTTCTATGGACGAGTATTTGAAGACTCGTTTAAAACCACAATTTGCTCTTTCGAGGATGTTTAATTTGAATGCCGTCAGACAGATAACTTATCGCCGCGTGGACATATTCACGGAGATCAGGACTACATCTGCGAATGATTTCTTGGTTAATAAAAGAGTAAATGAAATTCTTATGGAATATGCTTCGGAAAATATGACAACATTTTACAATGCAATTCGCAAAGACTTTGGTATCCAGTGTAATACAGCTGACTGCTATCGTGCTCTGCACCTTTACAATTGCCACAAATACGACGAAGTGCTGACTTTATGCGAACGAATTCTTCATGAGTCTGATCTGCCGAGCAATTTGAAGGAATCTTTATTCGCGAATGTTTTAATGACACCTCCGATTGACTCTTTTTTCGATCGTGACGTTCAATCTTTGTTGGGTCTTCACACACTTTTCTATTATTTATCTCCTCAGAATGACGACATGAAGGAAGCCGAGATATCTGACGAATCAACGTTTGAGCAATGTTTTGCTCGACTCGTTTACCGTTATGAGTGTGAGCTCGTTTTTCTTCTCGGTTATAAAACCACTGTTTGCTCCTACTTACTTGGGAGACATTTTCTTGCAAGATATTTGAAAGTGAGATGTTGTATCGATTGTAGTCGTCCATATATCGAAGCGATTTCTGATTTTGCTGCTCAGAAAATTAATCTTCCCTTTGAACACATCATTCGCAGGTTCCTTCTGCGAAAACTTCGTTTCACTTCGTTTCATTTAGAAAGTATTTCAATTATTTAACCGGATCAGTGACTAAATTTTGTTTTGTGTTATATGACTGCTATAATGATATTAATAATATTTATTATTATGATATTAATATAGGCCTATAAGAACCTACTACAATTGTTGTCATTACCTTTCATTAACTTGCGGTTGATCATCCGCTCATACTAACAGTGTTATTATAATTATTGTTTCTACCCGAGGTATCTATAATCCCTCAGGTTTCAGATATCACTAAGAAATTTTAACCATACAGGGTGGGCCATAAAAAAGTAACTCTCTGCTGTATTTTGCCCATATCTTGGTCAGAAGTAAGAATTTGAAAATGAAATTTCACATTCTTAAAGACAATTCATATTTACACATGATGGCCAAATTTCATCAAAATATTTCAAACCCAACAAAAGTTACACCACTTTTAGGGAGGCCACCCACCGTTTTTTGACGATTCAAAAACGGAACGCAACAAAAAGTAACAAAAACGTGATTTTATCAAGTCATATCTCAAATAACTGTTGTGAAATGAACTTGATTGTGATTCACAACTTGTGTTCAATGTGCCCACCACCAGTTCCAAAACTTCTTTTGAGTCTATTTGCAAAGTTCTTCATGGTCCTGTTGACGCGTTTCAAAGGCAAATCTTCCCATATAAAATCACTGCGCTCATCAATTCTCTTACCGCTCTTGGTTTTGGTTGCGGATTGTGATATTTCTCCAACATAGCTCTCCACAATTGATTATCAATCCATTGGGTTCAAATTCAGAGATTTGGGGCCATTAAGGGTCAGGTCGACGTAGAGCTTCCCCTCCGGCGTAAGGCTGTGGTCGACTCGCTCGACGTCGCAGTGTTGCGGCAGGCGAAGCTCCTTGCGAAATTCTCTATGCGTGACCTGCCACAGTATCATAGTAATTGTAATTTTTTAAATTGTAATTGTAATCGTACATTTATATAGCGCCCCATCAGAGAACTCCTCAGAGGCGTTCCCGACCTGACACCACTGAGTGTGGGGATGAGCAGTCCCTTACGTCATAGGCCTATATATATGCGGGATATGGGAACGCTCTCCTAAGTCTCACTCTTGGACGTCGGACAGTTACTGCATCCACGATTCGGCCAGACAGATGTTCCCAGACAAGTCGAATTTCATGATAGACTCAGACAGAGGCATTCAGAGACGCGGCTATGGCACCATTCGGACATCTTTTGGTAAATCTTAAGCCAGAAACGGATGAACGCTGTAGATTAAGAACGAACATTTTCCCTGGCAAAATTCATTACGTCTACGTGAGGAAATGAATATAAAGTCTTGCATTATCTCATTCATTTAAAATGCTTTCATCACTTGAGGCGAAATAACCCCACCACCGACTAGAGATCGTCCACTTCCTGTCCATCGTTCGGTGGAAGTTCCTCGGTCGTGACCTCGCACTTGTAGGGCTTGTCGCTCTTGAGGGTCAGGTCGACGTAGAGCTTCCCTCCGGCGTAAGGCTGTGGTCGACGCGCTCGACGTCGCAGTGTTGCGGCAGGCGGAGCTCCTTGCGGGACTCTCTCTGCGTCACTGTGACAGTATCACAGTAATTGTTATTTTTTGCAATTGTCATTGTAATTGAGATCGTACGTTTTTATAGCGCCTCTTCAAGAGAGCTCCTCAGAGGCGCTCGAGACCTGACACCAAACCATAACTCAAAGAGAATGGCTTTCAAACGCTTGCGGAAAAGGGTCAAAAAAAGACAAAGAAGTTCATTAAGGAGACTAATAGGTAGGCTAACTTCTTCCAGAAAGACGGACCGACCATAGCAGTGTAAGTCTACAGTCGTGTTTCAGTTTTAAAAATAATTCCCTGTCTTAGAAAGAATTCTAGTTCGGTTCTCAGGTTATAATATTCATTTATTTATTTATTAATTCGTTCATTTCTATAGCCCCTTCAAGCTCGCTACTCAGTGCGAGTGAAGGACATGCTCAAGGTCCCTACACGGCGGTTTGAAGTGGATTCGAACCTGCAACCCTCCGGCTGCAAGGCGACGAACATACCCACTGCATTACCGCGCCCTACAATATTACACTGTACAGTCATATTTCAGTGACAGTTTTAAAAATAATTCTCTGGTTGAAATAAAATTCTTCTTCAGTTCCCATGTTCTAATAATTCCGGTCCTAATTACCTTCCCGTTCCGAAGATGATTCCTGTTCCAGGTATTGAATTAATTTTCGTTCTGATTCCAGTTCTAACTCAACTTCTATTCTGAAGATGATTCATATTTTAGCTATTATCCAAGTTCTGAAGTAATTTAAGTAATTTCAGTAAAAGGACCTAAAATAAACATTGATTTAAATAGAAAGAGATGGCAATCAGGATATAAATGAAAGTTTTGATTTAAATACACCGATGAAAGTTTTTAGTTTTTACAGGACAAAAGATTAACTAGTTAGCTAATGTGCACACGAGGCACACTTAACTAACACGTGCAAGAGGTAACCACCCAGGTTGAATTTTAACCGAAAATAAACTGTTAACATTTCCGAGTTAACTTTTCAGTTCTGAAACTAATTCCGCGTTTCTTTAATTCTAGTTCGGTTCCCAAGTTCTAATTCCGGTTCTTATTCCATTCCCTTTCTGAAAATGGTTCTTATCCAAGTTCTAATTGAAATTCTGAGATAATTTCAGTTCTGATTCCAATAAAGACGTCTTACATTTGAACCGCTGTAAAAATTTGCGAAGCTATTTTTTCCTAAATATTGGTGACATGACAGTGGACGGTCCCCACCACAAACATCTGTACCCCCTAATTAGTCTCCGCCCATGCCACTGAGTAGGCTAGTACCATTGAAGATACGCTATGCAAATTCTTCTAAATTACTCACTGAATGCGTATTTCAGATAACGAAGAAGACATCACTCAATCAATCACAACAGCAACGTTTTCTGACGTGCATTTGTACACAAAATGTGCAGTTGTAAATGAATTTGTGCAGTTGCAAAAGCAATGATTCTGTGTGGTGAAAGAGGTCACTGTCATCACAATAGGGGTAATTTCCCACGGAGGACTGGAATGGATGAAAGGGGGTTATGTAGTAAAAAAATACGCTAAAAGCTACATTGTGTGTGTTTTGGGTAAGTTAAGGGAGAAAGAATAAAAAGAAATCATCATATTTGAAGAAGGGAAGTACCAACTGGAACCTTAAGTATTTTAAAAAATTTGGCAAATGACAAAAAAAGTCCGTCAGAAATTTTCGGCCCAAAGGGCACTAGATTAAACTTTGCTGTTGTGTAGTGTGCAGTTTTAAAAAAATCCTTTAAAAAGTCATGAATCGCAATACACATGGCACCCCATTCAAGATCCCTACACCTCTGAACCATGATGCACTTGCCTGAAACCCGTAGACGCCTATCTCGGCGTCGTATGAAGCGGTCACAACAAGATGCTGATCGTTCTTCTCGATCTTAACATCGTCTGCGGTGAAGTCCGGACCGATCATGAAGGCCAGGCGGATCTTGCGGGTCCCATCAACCTCGTTGACGATGGGTACGACGCTGGGACCCTGTGGACGGCGCTGGGGCGGCAGGTGGAAGGGCAGTTCGATGGTGCGGACCCCGTCCTTGTTCAGGTCACAGTGAAGCATCTTGTGGTCGACGTACTTCGGAAGGTCCAGCTTGCGGATCATCGTTTTCTTGAAGACGGCGGACTCGCGGTCGTCGAAGCACTGAGCGAGGAGGGTCAGCTGACCGTCCTCGACGCTCAGCTAGACCTGCAAGGACGGAAGGGCAAACAATAGGTCAATTCAATCCATTGTTGTTTCGTGCCTGTCCCTAATTCACCAATTCACAACCTAGTTCACTAATTCACTACCTAATACACCAACTCACTAGCTAGTTCACTAATTCATGCAGTGGACTTGGTCAAGTTGTTTAGACATGATGTGAGTTTAGACATGATGTGAGTTTAGACATGATGTGAGTTTAGACATGATGTGAGTTTAGACATGATGTGAGTTTAGACATGATGCGAGTTTAGACATAATGTGTAGACCTGGGAGTCGACCCCAATAAGTCGACCCCAGTCGACTTGGTCATCCCAAGTCGGGTCGGGTCGTTTCTGCTCACCACAACTGACCCCAAGTCGAATTTTGTAGAGAGAAGTCACTTGAAGTTGTTTTTATCACAAGTCGACTTAAACCGACTTGAGACACAAACATAGTTAGATTTGTCACTTCAAGCCAATGATCGTGACAACATTTAAGCAACTTTTGTAGCCTAGTGTGTTTAGAACACAGAATAGATAAAGCGTAGCTACGCTTTATTTCTTCTGTGGTTTACAAGTAGGGCCTATAAATGAGGGCTTTGCTAAACAGAGACTTAGCCTACTGATTCTTTTGCCGGTAGGCTATCGTGCTGCCGTCTGCTGAATATATTCGTATAATTTGTTATTCTCTAATCTATATGCTAAAACGTCACGCTTAGGCATGAGCTTAATTAAATGGTGAAACAAAATGTAACTAAAATATTAGCATATTATCAAGACATGAACATGAGCAAATTCAGTGAACTTCCAGTCGTCAGTGAATTCGGCGCAAAGAAAGCTGGATCTACAAGGCCTATAATAAACCGATAGTTTAGCGCTACTTTGGTGCCCTGCATCTGCAGTTGTCTGCAGTTGGAAAAGCTATTGTAGGGCCAATTGCATGGCAATGAAAGACTTTACGGTCAGTGAATAGGCCTAGCAGCTGTAGTAGCATAGGCCTACTGTAGGATGATGCGCTTGCAATGCTATTTGCTGTGTTGCGGAATGATGTAAGTGGCCAAATAACTATGAACACACAATTACAAATTAGGACTATCATATCACGCCATTCATTCAGTGTTATCAACCCGCGGTCCGCCATTTTATCTTAGACTTTGCGCGTTTTACAAAATTAATTTATTTAATATTAATATTACTAATAAAATAATAATAATGAGTATAATCTGAATAATCACACACAATGGACAAACATAATTCATAGGCCTAATAATTTACCGTCGCATTGTCTATAGGCTACTAGATGGTCCAAAGCATCACAAAACTATTCCAACTGAAACACAACCTGAAATGGGATTAATAAGACTTTTTAATAACACTTTAAAAAATTTATGCATCAATTAAGTGTTGAGGCCTCATTACTCATTGGTAGGCCTAAATGAAATTAATTATGCTTGCAGAAAAAAATCGGACTGGACTTCTTGCATTAGTAATCGCACATAGCCTAGGCTAGACCTAGGCTAATGGCTAATGGCTATTACCATGTCAGACGTCGACTTCAAGTCGGAAGTCGGTTGTTTTTCTGCGAAGTCGTGTCAAGTCGTTTTGACGCCGAGAAGTCGACTTCAAGTCGACCGCAAGTCACTTTAGGGTCAAGTGGGGTCAGATCCGCTGACCAAAGTCACTCCCAGGTCTAATAATGTGAGTTTAGATATACGCTTCCTTAACTGCTAACGGCCCTCATCACAGAACAACTGTGTGAATGTGCCTCGAAATGCCACTGCGTTAAATCTTTGCGTACAAATTGAGAGGCGCTGGAAAAGGAACGTGGTTTATTATTATTATTACTATTAGTATTATTATTACTAGAGGTAATAGGCTAGTAGTAGTAGTAGTAGTAGTAGTAGTAGTAGTAGTAGTAGTAGTAGTAGTAGTAGTAGTAGTAGTAGTAGTAGTAGTAGTAGTAGTAGTAGTAGTAGTAGAAGTAGTAGTAGTATAGTAGTTGCAGTTGTATGCAGTTGTTGTTAATGTTGTTGTTGCCCCTATTGCTGCTGTTGCAGTAATGATAGGCCAAAATAATGAAAATGATAATGAGCCATAATAATTATTATTGTGATGACATTGATATCTAAATAATTAAGAGCTTGCAACGCAATGCGATCTCTGACTAGAAACGAGTGGATATTAAACAGCAGAGCACATTGTGTGCTGTTATGTGTTGTTTGCGCTTAGATTGTAACGGTGTATAGGGCCTACATGTATATATGTATACAACACTGCAGTAACTCTAACATATTGCCAGTACTCATAATAATATTTATTTATAGCTGTCGGTAAAATCCAAACCTTCTGCTCTGTATAATTATATCACCGTTGCACCACCCAGCAGTGACCTGCAGTTAGTCTTCGGCCAACTTATAATGGTACAGGTACACCAGACCGGGATGCCAACCTGATCATTCGACGGGCCACAGCCTGAAAACACAGATCGCACCACTGCGTGTAGAGAATGCTGTGTCTGTCTATATAATTATACATGTAGTATAGGATGTATAGGCCTACGTTTTATGGTCTATGGAGTATAGACACGTTGGAGTTATACCATAAAAGGGCAAGTGGTTAAAATTATATGTATACGTATAAAAATTAAAGCCAACTTAAACCGTTTTTTAAATATCGTAAACGTGGTCTCGACTATAATAGTGCCCAAGGAAGAGAAGTCATGGGAACCATGTTATTCGCAGGCGTTTACTCAAGACGTATTCAATGGCTGAATGGAATAGGTTACATGCAAGTCAAGTTGAAGTTCCGAATTGTCAAGTTCCCATCTGCACTTTCTTCTATGACCATAAAATATTATAGCGCCTATTCGGTAAGACTCTTGTTTAGGCCCGGCTGTTCGAATTTGGTGTGCAGTTATTTGAATATAATTAAATCTCGTTATAATTATAGAGTGGGTGTCAACATCAAGTTCCGATCAACCCAGACAAATAGACGCACAAGTCATATTCCGATGTATGTAGGCTACAACTGGCCAATACGGGACCGTTGTCAGCTCTTGACATTTCGGACCAGAATCGGAGAGAAGTGAATTCACTCTTTCATATTCTTCGAGATAATGATGGATGACATTCTATTAGAAATGAATAGACGTAATCACTCGATGAAGAAATATCCGTTATGCTGCATCCATTTTGGAGTAAAGAGAGAAGGATCGTCTATGTTTCAATCGGGTAGGCGTTAGGCGAAGTTAAAGGATCCTTTGTGTATTCCTGGTTATTTCAACACTTTGTGGCTACTCAAATTGCCGCACTTAAAATCATTCCTTGCTCACATACATGGTGTCGGCCCGCTATTCCGAGGGTCCACTATTCCGAATATCCGCTATTGTTTGTTCGTTATCCTTGGTGGTTAGCCAGGTTAGGGTTACGGTGGGTTGGGGGTTAGGGTTGGGTTAGGGTGGGTTAGGGTTAGGGTTGGGTTAGGGTGGGTTAGGGTTATTGTTGGGTGGGTTATGGTTAGGTTTGGGGTTAGGGTTATGGTTAGGGTTGGGGCTAGGATTGTGGTGGGTTAGGGTTAGGTTTAGGGTTATGGTTAGGGTTATGGTTAGGGTTGGGGTGAGTTAGGGTTAGAGTTATAGTTAGGTTTAGGGTTAGGTTTAGGTTTAGGGTTCGGAATAGTGGACCTTCGGAATAGTGGACCCAACCCCCCATACATATATAGTAAATACAGTTGTGCATGAATAAACTAATGATTAAAAATTGTCTTATCAGCTGAGATAAGAAAAAGTATTTTGGTTCCATTTGATCACATGCATGACGTAATTGCGTCCTTTGGCGGATGCGGTCGCCCGGGATTTTAGCTATGATTACCAATTATAATTACTTGTTTGTATGTGCACTTGTTATTGCGCCCCTTCAAGCTCGCTACTCAGAGGCGCTCCCGACCACAGCGCGGACACTGCATCGGAGTTTCACGCCAAAGCGCTGAGCAATTGCGAGTAAAGGGCTTGCCCAAGGTCCCTACGCGGCGACTTGAGGTGGAAAATAAGCTTGTTCTACCACTTACCAAGCTCGCCATATATCGCCCTCTGCCCTGCATGGTCACTTCGCAAAACGTCACACCAAATTTTGATGTGGCACGGTTTGTGCTGCAACATGCGGCCATCTTGAACCTAAGCTCTGCAATGTCAATCTGCACGCCTTCCAGAACACGATCATGTTGAGAAAGATGGCTGACGGTTATATAAGTAAGTAAGTAAGTAAGTATATTCTTTAATGTAACCAGTTGCAAAACAGCACTCTGGTGAACAAGTATCACATATAAAAACTTCACATACGACGTCAAAAACTATCGACAAAACAAAGTAACTAGTATGTAAAAGGCATTCTAGTTACAAATGTTTTCCTCATCTGATTGTCTGCTCTTGGTAACACCCGGTCATGGTGTCTGGGGCGTAAATTATGACCCGTTTGCTTCGCTGGGGGGGAGCAACTCATGGAGGACATGGCCTGGGCGTGTCAGAACCGCTGAAAACAAACGGGTATCAGCATGACGACACAGTTCTTCAAATGTTGGATTATCACCAGGAAGATAATGCTGTCGAATGAGCCTATTTATCATGGCTTGAAGCCTACCCTTTTCTTGTTGTCCAGCATATCCCCACCATGCAGGAGCTGCATAAAGCAGACGTGACAGCGTAGTAGATCGTACCACATCATATAGCTTGATAGTGC
Source organism: Lumbricus terrestris (assembly GCA_949752735.1). Classification (NCBI taxonomy): domain Eukaryota; kingdom Metazoa; phylum Annelida; class Clitellata; order Crassiclitellata; family Lumbricidae; genus Lumbricus; species Lumbricus terrestris. The sequence continues at coordinate 27,863,877 of OX457049.1, read as the reverse complement.
GCTAGCACAGCAGCTTTAAGCTCATGTCATTGTACATTGTGTCATTGTATGAAACCAATAGACTATGTGGGACTGTGTGTCTGTTTTACCAGATACCTAAAACAGTAGTTTTATCTAGTTTTATCACTATCTTCATTAATTTCTTTAAATAATGTTTTGTGTAGGCTATACTTTTTTTACTTCACATTTCCTATTGTTTGGCTGTTGGTCTGCATCTCAGGCGCAATAAACATCTTCTTGAGCCGTTGGCTGTTTATCTCGCGATTTTGGGAGACTTTCTGACGTGATTTCGCGACAAAAAAATTCCGAAATCTGGCAACCCTCATACAGGCACGTTCAACCTGTCGACATGCGCTGCAATTATACGCTGTCGGCGTTGCAAACAGGATTTGCATTTCAAGTTCAAGTTCAAGTTTATTTGTTGAACCCAAAAAATTTCAATAGAAGCAGTACATCGAAAATAATTGTAATAACAGAACAAATAACACAGCAAATTTATAAGAAAGCATAGGAAGCAAAGGGCACACCTAAAGGGACGGGTCCCGCTGGCAGAGGCCCATTTTGCCGGTGTCACGGGATATTCAATCCTCCCTTAAAGCTATCCATGGGGATTAAATATACCGGGTGCAGAGTATCTGGGGGGATAAGCCATTCAAGTTTCTATCCCAATTATTGAAAATGCGCATAATTGATAAATTTATGCTGTAATAATAATTTCAAATAACTTAAATGTTTTTTATCCTAAGCAATGTTTAAAGCACAGCAACTCGGATTTATTTTTTACCCTGCAAGTTTACAGGTTCCTAAGTTTTCTAAATGTTCTAAGTGTTGTTAAAACATTTTTAAAAAGGCGAGCGAGACAGCCGCCTTGGGTCCCGCGCTTTCAAGGGCCCGCGCTGCTATAGCCATAATTTGTTTACTGTCATAACTTTACAATGCGTTCGTCGCCTAGGCAGTTCAGTAGATAAATCGAATGACAGCTACACTACACAGCTATACCACATACGCGTAGAATTTAATTTTCCCCTTGAATAATAGTAAATATCATCATTGAACTAAAATGAGTCATCATTATTATATGGTAACTATAGTTTCTATTGTATTCCATAGGCTGTCTTTTCTGGTACTTTGACTTTTAAACTGAGAAATCTTAAAAGTCAATGCATATTTCAAATTTGAAAGAACCTGCTAACTAAATTAGTACCGGTATCACGGTATCTGGTACGCTTTTTAATTCGAGCTTATTAGTGGCTAAATGTTGAATGTGTCCAATGATGGCTTGAGGCTTGATCGATGTTGGGTTCTTATTATATTTTCATTGGTCCTGAACTATGCAATCAGCTCTCTGCATTGACACGTTATTCGGTACACTAACTGGTACCCTAAATGCATCATTCTGCTCTCTCAAACCCACTTTATTTTCTCTAGCTCTTACACATAGGGAGAGTCCTGCAGTGATTGTGCACCGTAGAGGCGCTCTATTATAGACACAATACCATGCAATTGAAAGGATTACCAATTTGACTTTGTCAATTTATCCCATTATATAGGTCTTATTTGACCTAATTATTAATTAATAATTGATTTTTTAGCCGAAATGATATGCCATCAATGATTTCGCGATTCTGGCAGAAAATAGGGCCTATAGTTTATTAAATTGGAAATCACAATAAAAACAAAAGCTAAAGTTCACCTAACCTACCTGCGATCAACAATGTTTCAAGAGCTGACTACCTTAATTAGGCCTAGCTATTTTCTATCAAAGAATGCTGCTGCTAACGAACTGGACTATAGTGAAATCATTGCGGATTTTGCATACATTAATGCTCTTATTTTGGGGTCCCTCAGGGCTCAATCCTGGGACCTCTTTTATTTCTAATATACATAAATGACCTTCCTAATTCTGCAACTTTTTTACATTACATCCTATTTGCTGATGATTCAAACGCTTTTTACTCTCGCTCCTCTTATGAACAATTAATTAAAATAGCAAATAATGACCTAGAAATGGCTAGTGAATGGTTCAAAGCCAATAAGCTTTCACTGAACATAGTCAAATCTAATTATATAATTTTTAGATCTAGTAAAAAAATTTGCTCCACCTCCTGATAATAACCTACTAATTGAAAATATTTATTTACCGCAAGTATAATCGTCTAAATTCCTGGGTGTACATATAGACCAGCACTTAAAATGGAATATACATACAGCTGAACTTTCTAAAAAAATCTCCAAAAATATAGGCATAATTCACAGAATAGCCTATCTTCTTCCACTTAATATACTAAAATCACGCACGCACGCACGCACGGAGCTGATGCTGGGCTGCTTCGCAATATAATGCTAAATGTCAATCATGTCCTGAGGGACCGTTTTCCACCTCTTGCAAAAATCACCTATAACTTGCGACCTAGACCACATCCTTTTGTTCTACCAGTTAGAGATGTTAGAAACTTTATTCCGAGGGTTCTCTTTGACACCCATTAATGACATTGTTATCATCACATTATTTTGTGTTTACTTTTAAAGTGTATTGACATGTAACTGGGTGCGGTGTGTCAGCCTGATTTGTCTAATTAAACGAAGATTAATTAATTAATTAGCCTATCTTCTTCCACTTAATATACTAAAATCATTATATTTCACACTTATACACCCTTACTTAAGTTACTGCAATCTCACCTGGACATCTACATAAAATTATGACACTCACCTAACTAAGCTAAATAGACTGCAGAAAAAAGCCATAGGAATTATTACTAAATCTCCATTTAATGCTCACACTAGCCCCTTATATCATCAGTTAAACGTGCTAAAAATATCCCAAATTAAATTCATCCAAACTAGTACATTTATGTATAAGTATGACAACAACCTTCTTCCACTTGCATTCTCATCCTATTTTAGACCAAACTTACATGTATAGCCTATACTACAGGCATTAGAAATAATAGAATCTACATAAGTGTCTTTGCAAAAACGAACACTAGAAAGTTTTCTATTAAGAATCAGGGTTCTCTTTATGGAATAATAGGCCTATACCGGAAAATGTTCGTGCATCCAGGAGTCTCGCTCGATTTAAATCCCAAATCCGTGCACACACATTAAAAAAATGTAAATTGAATAACCCATTTATTCTGTGTTCTCGTTCATTTTTGTTTGTTTTTTTACGTTGAGCAGAGGGAAGGTATCCCACTGCTGTTATTTAATTGATTCCAAAAATGCTGCCATTTCTATCTGTTTCCTAATCTATTATCATTGATCATATTATAGTGAAGAAATGTTTCCTTTGGTAAATAGGCCCCAATAGCGGGATCACTCCCTTTGGGTAGCCTATTGCTCCCTACTTTTCATAGTAATTATTGTACACTAAGCTATACCTTCGCAATTGTAAACTGTAATTAATAATCTGTGTACTATTATGAATGCATTATTGTCTGTGTTATATTTTTTTGAGGTAAATAAACTGATTGATTGATTGATTGATTGGAAAGATTGCTAGTGAATAGAAAGCTTATAGGGTTGAACCCACGCAATTGTGGGCTATATACATGTATAGTGACTAACAAGCTTTCGACGGATGCCAACATATTTTAATTATTAGCAACCTTTTTCAGGTGTCCGATATTCAAATAATTAAACGAAACATAGTCATAGATTTTATGATAGACCTATAGCAGGCCCTAGTCTAATGCAGTTGTTAAGCGTTTGATTTGCATTTTTTGTCCATTAACCCATTTTATTTCGATTTGCGTTATTTTGGCAGGCTCACATAGGTTCTATCACTTCTATGGTATTCTGAATACCATATTGGCAGGAAGTCTACTCCTCAACTAATTTTTGCTTGAGGACCCGTCCACTGCGCTGCCTTGGGCCCCGCACACTCTAAGGCCGGGCCTGCACAAAGGGATCAATTGCAGTTAACATTTGCGAATGGTATAGCTTAGTGTACAATCACTCTTCATCTGGGGGATACGTTTATTAGGGGTATATTCTATTTCGTGACATCGGCAGTGGTGGCGCGATACATATTTTTCAGCCAAGGCAGCTTAATTATTTTGTTCACAAAATCACCAGTGAACTGAGCATGCTGACGCAATTTCTATTAACTTTTCAATTGGTTTACGAACCCAAAGACCTCATCAGTGTTGCCACTGAGGTTTTAGAAATAAACCCAGATTTCTTTCCGAAACCCCCCTCCCCAGAAAACCCCAGAATATTCATATAAGCTATTTTAGACCCCTTTGTTTAAATAAAGTTGGCTTTTCGCTTGTTTGTATATAGACTATGAGGGTTAACAAAATATTCGTCAAAAGAGTTGAATAAAATGCAATTACAACTTTAAAAATATCAATTGTTAAAGTTGTCAGAGACTCGGCATCCATACTGAAAATAAACTTAATCGATATATTCGTGTGCGCATGCGCAGCGGGTCGAGTCTACCCGAACTTTATTGAGCGCCTCTGAGTAGTTTCTGAGCGCCTCTGAGTAGTTTCTTGAAGGGGCGCTATATAAATGCTCTGAATGAATGAATGAATGAATGAATTGTAAGCACATAACACACATGGCTTAAGCTTACAAAGTCCAAAAGTTGGTCAGAGGTCTCCAGTCAAATTTTCTTAATACATCAACAATCCAACCACCTACATGTATTAATACTCGGCCACATCTGGGCCATTATACCACTAAAGATCTAACAGGTGATAACAACAGATTTATGTGTCTTGATATGGATGTATCAGTCAATGATGATGATGATGATGATGATGATGATGATGATGATGATGATGATGATGATGATGATGATGATGACGATGACGATGACGATGACGATGACGATGACGATGACGATGACGATGACGATGACGGTGACGGTGACGATGACGATGACGATGACGATGACGATGACGATGACGATGACGGTGATGATGATGATGACGATGACGATGGCGATGGCGATGGCGGTGGTGGTGGTCTTAGTGATGATGATGATGATGATTATGATGATGATGATGACGACGATGACGATTACGACGATGATGATGACGATGACGATGACGAAGATGACGATGATGATGATGATGATGATGATGAGAATGATGATGACGAAGATGGTGGTTTAAGCGGGGTTGTTGACGGCGATAAAGATACTATTGATGTCAATGCTATTGTGCCAATGCTGACGGCGTTATTCTTGATGATGGTGACTATTATGATGGAACAGTGGTAAGCTTACTGAAGGTAATAATGATGATAATGACGAACTTGTAAGATGGAGATGTTTATATAAACTTTATTATTTAGGATGATGGAATGTGCAGATAGATTGAGAGACGAAGAACAGGTCTCTGCGTTCATCGTCGCCACCTGTCGTCAGCTTCCAAAGTCGTTTTCGGTTCCATTTGATCAAATGCATGACTCAGATCCATCCTTTGGCTCTGGACCAAAGACTTATACAATACGTTGTGGCAGCGCTGTTGAGTTCTATATCCGACCACTGAATTCATGTATTGGCGATACTGACGGTTTATTCGTCATGGCAAATCAACTAGCTTTCAGTGGTGAGTCTGTTGTGCTGCCAATTGATCCGAGTGGCCTTTCCGACACGATCGATTGTTACGAGATAGAACCATGCCAGAGATGCCCAGGTTTTGTTCGACTACGAGTTATGGGTTATATGAACTTTAATTGGAGATATAAGAAGTACGAATTTAGCCATACAGTTCTTACAGACACCTTCGTATACCCAAACATGAATAAAATGCCAGATTGGATTTTCAGTTTTTCTCGTGCGCGAAATTCTTTGCCAAACGTTAGAAGCGGCCCAGCAATAATACATAAGGAAGAAATAGCACCTGGTGTTTTTGGCCAAAGCGATTTTGTCTATGGCGTGTGGTGTCCTCAGTGGCCTAAAGCAGCCGAAGGTTGGCTTAAACGACCTAGGAATAACGGATGGCCGACGACTGATACAATCGCCGATGTTGTACAGAACGGTTGTCATGTTGTCTACGTTCAGCATCGTTCCTGCAGAGACGATAAATACCAGTGGAGATTTTCATTCTCCATGGCTGAGGTAATTTTACTCCAGAGCTGGACTCCCATTCAGCAGATCGTCTATCATCTGTTGCGATTCTTCGCAAAGAGAGAATTAATTCAAAAGGATTGTCTGAAGGAAGATCAGGTTCTCTGTACATACCATTTAAAGACTCTGATGCTGTGGACTTGTGAAGAGATGTCGCCGGAATGGTGGAATACTTCTTCTGTTATTAAGATCTGCTGCGAGTTGCTACAAAAACTTTCAGAATGGCTAAAGAAAGGATGCTATCCGAACTACCTTATCCCTGAAGCAAATCTATTTTATGAGCCATCTCACTCGAGAATTATCGACAACACTATTAAGCGATTTAACGAATACCGAGATTCTGTGATTCTTTGTCATTGGTTCGAGGAAAATTATATTGGAGATTTCTTTCGGACACATTTCGCGATGGAACCGATGCCCCATTTTGTGAATTTCATGTTGCCACTTCTAGATCAATGGAAGATGAATGAAGCAAAAACATTGGACGTTTTAGTCTGGAACACATTCAGATATTCTCACACACTCCGCCGCAAGACTATACAAGAGGGACGAAGTTCCGGACTGCGCCAGATCTTCACAATAGGACATCATTCAAGATGTCTAACCCTGATGAGAAGCAATTTACTGTCAGATCTGCCAACAATACAGAACGTCTCATGTCTCACGTACTATGACATCGTTCTGCATGTTTTGCATGCCGCATATGGCATTGGTTGCGGTGAAATTTCCTGGCATAGCGGTCTCTCTGTTGAGATGGTCAACACAATTTCAATGCAACCTAAAAATGTAAAATCTGTGCATCATAGATTTCCGACAGCCATCACATTTTTCGAAACTGATCACAGCAGTCGGATACAATTCATCCGAGCCCAAGATATCATGGTCAATTTAACTGGATCAAACAGTCGTTCAGAATTTCAACTCGTGTCTATCCTGTCAAAAGAATTTCTTAGAAAATCTATAGAATATGGCGAAGTTGATTCCAATGGCATTGTTCTTGCAGCTTTTGCCTATCTCGCGTCCCTCCATTTCGCCGATTCAGAATATCAAGAAGCAATACGTTTATGCTCGGCAGTTCTCGAAGATCATTCTGCTCAAGAGGAAAGAAATGAAACATTGAATGCAGGCTGTCTGCTGTTTATCGACGATATCGCAAGAATCATTGGATTGCGTGTGCTGCACAAGAAGTTTACGAGCAGTAAACCCAATCTTCATTGCATTGGTAGGTGGCTCTATCTTGATCTGCGTCTTTCGCCAAAGGTGTTTGCGCATTATATATTTGTAATATCTCATCAAAAGGAAGATGGGCAACTTCATTTCTATCATGATGTACCACAATCAGTATTTCATATGGACGAGTAGGCCTATTTGAAGACTCTTTTAAAGCCACAATTTGCTGTTTCGAGAATGTTGAATAATTTCAATGCCGTCAGACAGATAACTTATCGCCCCGTGGACATATTCACGCAGATCAGAACTACATCTGCGAATGATTTCTTGGTTAATGAAAGAGTAACTGAAGTTCTAATGGAATATGCTTTGGAAAATATGACAACATTTTACAATGCAATTCGCAAAGACTTCGGCATCCAGTGCAATACAGCTGACTGCTATCGTGCTCTGCACCTTTACAATTGCCGCAAATACGAACAAGTGCTGACTTTATGTGAACATATTCTTCATGAGTCTGATCTGCTGAACAATTTGAAAGAATTTTCATTCGCGAATGTTTTACTGATACCTCCGATTGACTCTTTTTTCGATCCTGACGTTCAATCTTTGTTGGGTCTTCACACTCTTTTTTATTATTTATCTCCTCTGAATGGCGATATGGGGAAAACCGAGATATCTGCCGAATCAACGTTTGAGCAATGTTTTGCTCGACTCGTTTGCCATTATGGGTGTGACCTCCTGTTTCTTCTCGAATACAAATCCATTAGATGCTCCTACTTTCTTGAAAGACATTTTCTTGCAAGATATTTGAAAGTGAGATGTTGTATCGATTGTAGTCGTCCAAGTATCGAAGCGATTTCTGAATTTGCTGCTCAGAAAATTAATCTTCCCTTCGAACACATCATTCGCAGTTTCCTTCTGCGAAAACTTCGTTTCATTTAGAAAGCATCTCAATTATTTCACCGCATCAGTGACTAAATTTAGTTTTGTGGTATGTGGCTGCTCTAATAATATTAATAATATAATTATGATATTAATATAGACCTACTATAATTGTTGTCGTTATCTTTCTTTAACTTGCGATCGTCCGCTCATACTAACAGAGTAATAGTGCTATTATAGGCTAAACATTATTTTTTTACCCGAGGTATCTATAATCACTCAGGTTTCAGATATCACTAAGAAATTTTACCTCTAGAGTGGCAATCCATGTCAAGATCTGGAAGAACAAAGGTGCTGTGGAAAGCACTTGTTATTATTTTTTAATTTTCTAAATAGATTTTTACCACTGCCATCATATATTTCCAAATAAAACTGTGTAACACCAACTGGCTGTGCCTGATGAACAATTACTTTTATTATAATTATTATTATAATTATTATTACAAATATTATTATTATTATTATTTTTATTATTAGGCCTATCATTATTTTTATTATTATTATTATTATTATTATTATTATTTTTTTTTTTTTTTTTTTTTTTTTTTGCCCTGAGGTACTTCATTCCCCCAGGGACTTATGGACTATTATTAATTGAAGAAAATGTCTGGTGGGTCAGGCCTCGTCTTCAGGGTGTGAGGCAAAAGTGCCTTTGAAAGCGATCAGGTTGTGGCGTTGAATACAAATGGACAGACGTTGAAAAAGGAAGAAGGCTTCACGTCTGTCACCACTGATAGAAGATATGCGGCTGCCAATTTCATTTATGAAGTCTGAGGCCGACGGGTTGAGTGGGCCTAATGTCTCTATGGCCACCGGCTGGAAGATGTGCGAAGTGGGCAGGCCTCCGTATTTTTGTTCTTTGCGGATGGCCGCCTGCACTGATGCAGGCCCGACCAAACCGTTCGGGTGGGTTATGTACGAGGCGGCACAAGTATGAACGATGGTGGCATCCCACGCCAAGTATTTCCCCCCTGACCAGGGTATGAGGGTTGCCCCGTCCGGCCTTTTTCCATCGGATCTAAAGAGACCCGCCGGTTCCTTGATGCTTGGGATGTCAGCTCTGAGAAGGGCACGCCAAATGATGTCATTTATGGCGTGGTGACGAAGGGATCGACCCATGGCTCTCCTACAGACGAAGCCATGATGGCCCTCGGGGCCAACTCCCTCGCCACATTGGCATGTGTGAGGACCACACAAGTCCAGGCCCAACCTCAGGCCCACCGCCACCCGGACAGCCTCGTTATCCAGGACAAGGCCACAAACGGCGATTGGAAGCGCGAACAGCCAGTCAGCTGAATGGGGACTGCCCGACGCGTCCAGCCTGGCTCGGTTGACTAAACCGACGGCGCTCTGGCGGATTTCCGCCTTGTCCTTTTCAACTAGGGGTCTGTCCCAAAGGCTCTGTTTGCCGGGTAAGGGGTGCATTGTCGCCGGCAAGGTGTCGCAACGAGCCTCCAACAGATCCGACACGAACTGGTCAGGGGCTGCCACACCAGACGAAAGGATGGCAGATTGCAGGTCGAGAGTCGACGCGGCTGAAGCCAAAAAGGCGGAAGAAGCCAGCGAAACGACTCTACGGATGCCAAGTCCGCCATCCTTGATTGGTAGCGCGGCCTGCAGCCACTGGACATCATTGAGAGAGCAGTTAACAATGGTCTCAATGCCCGTCCTCATGAGCCCGTCCAAAATCACTAGGGCAGGGTGGTCAAAGCAGGGTGAACAACGAAGAAGGTAACTCACTTTTGAAGCGCCGAATGATGAACGCAGGAGGATCAAAGCGTTCTGAGAAGGCAAAAGACGCAGTCTCTCCAAAGCTCTCCTGAACATATCTCCGTGGCGCGCCAGGGTATCGTCTAGCGCCTTCCCCCGAAACAGGGGGGCCCCCAATAACCCCAGAGCAGTCAACTCGACCCTAGAGTAGCTCGACAAGGGAGGTGTTAGTTCCAATGTGGCGTCCGGGGTGAAAACTTCGCACTTGGCTGGGTTAAGGTGAAGGCCCAACTGTGGTCCCAATCCAACTACCAACTCCACGTCCCGGGCCACGGACTCCCTGTTGCCGCCGAGAGTCAAATCGTCCAGAAATCCAATTTTGAGGTCAGACTCTAGCGATTCTAGCACCGGCTGCAATGGTAGACTAAAAAGGAGAGGGCCCAACGGGTCGCCCTGCTGGGGCCAACCTGTGATGACAGAAACAGGTGACCAAACTTTAGGACAGATGGAGACGAATATGCCTGGTGGACAAATGGATAGATCTCTGGAATGATCTTGTAAACTGAATCCAACATGACGTCACGCCGTAAAGAGTTAAATGCGTTGGTGAAGTCCAGCTTCACCAACACCTGATCGCTACGCATACTGCTGATAAACCTTCGAGTAGCATGGACAGCGGCTTCACAGCCGCCCGGGACGCCGATTCCCAGCTGCAGTGGCGCAAAATGAGATGGAAGTTTCGAAATTGCATACTTATTTGCACATTTGGCAGCTAGTCTTCGCCAAATGTAGCCAACTTCTATTGGTCTCAATCCCCCTGATTCTTTGTTGAGGGCGATCATATTACCCCCAAACAGAATTGGTCTAACGCCAGGAGGACATTCGCCGCGTAGCAGCAGATTGATGAAATCCGATAGAGCCTCGATGAGGGGCTGCTGCATCCCGTTGTGTCCGATCAGGTCCAACAGATGGCCTGGTCTAAAGCCATCCGGACCCCCTGCTGACCCCGTTGGAAAAGATCGGGTTGCTTCTAGCACCTCTCCTGCAGTCACTTGCCATGCCACTTCTGAAGCAGGGTCGGGAAGGCCCATAAGGGCTTCTGGGCATGGGTCTGTGGGGTGTTTATCCTGCAATAGCCTGAGGTTCTCTTCACATGGGATTGCTGGCTGGTCCCCCTCGCATAAGATGCGAACAGCGGCCCTAATGTTTCCGTCCTCTAACTTGGAATTGACGGCAGCAAGCAATACATCTCTTTGATTACGGCGGCCCACACGATTATTCACAGGGCATTGCTCCTCGCTGAGTGAGTTAGGGTCCGACAGCCACCTCTCTGTCCGGTTCTTAATGATTTTTGTCATACTCCGACGTTTTCCGGCCCTAGATGGTTGAGCTAGAATAGAAGGATCAAAGTCAAGCAGCGCCTTCCAAGCTGTCATGGATTGTGGTGCTTTACATATGTCGAGGAGGGTCGAGGTTAAAGCCTGAGCACAGGCCGGACGGGCTCCCTTGCATATATGCCTGAGGAGTGGCCCCCGGGTCTCAGGATGCGACATGCCGCAGTCCAAGACATCGACAGAATCCGGTATATGCGGGGCGGACGGCACCGATGAAACCGTAACGGGCAGTCTGGACTGGCCCACTCCATCCTTCTGCGTTCCCCCATCGACCCCAACGCCCGACCTATCTCTCTCTCCTACTGTTCCATCCAACGGTGGCTGATTTGAGCCCGGGCATGGACTGCTTCTAGGACCATGCAGATGGACCAGGCTACCCCCAGAGAGCAGTTGTCTTGCGGCCAAGCAATGGCTGCAAGTGCCCCTTGCCTTGGGAGGTTTCTCAGTTTGAGACATCGATGTAAGCCGGCCAAACTATTCCAAATGAATGCATGCCTTGTTTATGTACGTCAGATGGGAAAAAGCAGTACCCTAGGCTTCTAATGAAATGCAAAATTACCTTCAAAGTTCACAATGCGTGAACGGCGTGCGAAAAGAACCGTTTAAGAAATCCGGTTGAGAGTTATCAACGAATAGCGAAAATCCAGCTACATCTTGACGGGAGTTAGAAGTAAAGAAAACGAGCCGTTTCAAATGAACCGCTAAACATTAAACGCTGAAAGTGCGCTGTAGGCTAAGCGTGCTGCAACGACTGAATAAAGACAGGTGTGTGGACGTAAACAAATAGCCTATACGCCCCTTTTACGGCGCGCGCGCGCGCGCGCACACACCAGGCGAACACGAAAAGTCCGACCAAAACGTGGATCAAAAGCATACAAATGGACACTCAACGTCGTTAGAAAAGTGAAACCAACTCCAGCAGCAAGAATTCATACAAACCAGTCCAACGAGAAAGGTGAAAAATCAGTCAAAGTGAACGAAAATTAGGTTAAAATCTCGTGCGTAAGAGACAGAGCGTGCGACCCAGACGAGGCCATTCCAGACATTATTATTATTATTATTATTATTATTATTATTATTATTATTATTATTATTATTATTATTATTATTATTATTATTATTATTATTATTATTATTATTATTATTATCATTATTAATATTTTTTTTATTATTATTATTTTTCTTTTTGTTATTATTATTATTGTTATTATTATTATTATTATCGTTATTATAGTAATATTATTACTATAATTTATTATTATTATATTGTTGCATTGTATTGTGTCAAATATAGTTGTTTTGCATTGTATCGGACACGTTTGTATTGTATTGCATCAATAATAGCTGCATTGCATTGTATCAAATACAGTTGTACTTAGATTTGCATTACAAAAAGTTGTATAGTATATTGCATAGTATTCTACTATAGAACATATATTTTGTAAGCTCTAAGTTTCATACTATACCACTGCCGTGTTTCAAATGCAGCAAAAGCTCATGTGTCATAATACATTCCGTACCCGATAACTTGCTAAAGAAATCTTGATGCTAAACGGGAATATGGGTACAACACGGGAACCACGTGGGAACGTTGATAGGGATATCGCTTAAAAATTGAAAACATGAAATTGGAACAACCAACAGCACTGTCTTGAATTCAATCCTTATTCACCAGGTCTATAAATACAATGGTTGATTTTATGTTTTTATTTTGACTGTTGTTTTCGAAAGACTATATTGTACATCATGCTATAAGAATAATTTGCGACATCAATGTATTACAAAATCATCGAAGTTGTCTTTTGCGAAGCGGGTTTCGTGGAAGCGAAACAGAGACAGACAGACAAACAGACAGACAAACAGACAGACAGGCAGGCAGGCAGGCAGACAAATAAAGAAACAAACGGACAAACAGACAGATAGAAACAGACAGACAGAAGTAGACAGAGAGACAGATGGACAGACAGACTGGAAGGCAGGCAGAGAAAGACAGAGACAGACAGACAGGCATACAGACAAGCAAATGGACAAACAGACAGACAGAAACAGACAGACATAAGGAGACAGAGAGAGACAGAAAGACAGGCAGACAAACAGGCAAACAAACAGATCTACAATTGGACAAACATACAGAAAAAGACAAACAGATATGCAGATAGACAGACCGACGAGATTCGAATCCGTGACCCTTCGGGTCCCTGTTCCTGCACGCCTACCACTTACACACTCCGTCTCCATGGCCACACGGTAGCCATAGCAACTATAAGAACAATTTACATCATGACCACACATCGCCACCAACCGCAGTTCGCTCAACAATCCATCCCCATAGCAACCGTCCGGCAGCTCGCTCCCATAGCAACGCCACTCGAGTGACGTCAACAGTCGACTGCATGCACCGCGCGCGACCCGATCCGCATGCACCGGTTGCCATTGGCGACACACAGCGCGCCCCCTGGCGACACTCCCCTCCCCCACCACCGACTAGAGCTCGTCCACTTCCTGTCCGTCGTTCGGTGGAAGTTCCTCGGTCGTGACCTCGCACTTGTAGGGCTTGTCGCTCTTGAGGGTCAGGTCGACGTTGAGCTTCCCCTCCGGCGTAAGGCTGTGGTCGACTCGCTCGACGTCGCAGTGTTGCGGCAGGCGAAGCTCCTTGCGGAACTCTCTATGCGTCACCTGCGACAGTATCACAGTAATTGTAATTTTTTGTAATTGTATTCGTGCATTTATATAGCGCCCCTTCAATGGAACTCCTCAGAGGCGCTCCCGACCTGACACCAAACAACAATCAAAGAGAATGGTTTTCAAACGCTTGCGCTAAAGGGGCAAAGAAAGACAAAGAAGTTCATTGCGGAGACTAATAAGTAACTTAATCCAGAAAGACCAAACGACCATAGCAGTGTAAGCCTACAGTCGTGTTCCAGTTTTAAAAATAATTCCCTTTTTTAGAAAGAAATTCTCGTTCGATTCTCAGGTTCTAATTCCGGTGTCACGAAATAGAGTATCCCCCGTATTAATCGTATCCCCCATCCCAAAATAAAGAGAAGTATAGATAATAATATTATTTATAAGAGTCCACTTAGTATTCCCATTGAAGAGGCGCTACACATGATGTTCTTAGTGAATGAATGAATTATGACTATTTCAGCAAACAAAGATACCACTCAATCAATCAGAATTGATAAAGCGCCCACACACCGAGGAACCACTCTTATACCAGCCGTTCGTTATCTGTGTTGGTTCAACAACCTGGAATGGGCTTCCCTTGACTATATGCGGCACCTCCCAAACTGTCCTTAATTTCACAAACTGCTGAAGACTGTTTTTTTAGCTTGATCTCGGCCCGGACTGCCTCTGTGTAGTTACCTTGAAAGGGCGCTATATCAATCCCGATTGGTTGATTGATTGATTGGTTAGTTGATTGATGGATTGACTGATTGATTGATTACCTGAAACCCGTAGACGCCAATCTCGGCGTCGTATGAAGCGGTCACAACAAGGTGTTGCCCGTTCTTCTCGATCTTAACATCATCTGCGGTGAAGTCCGGACCGATCATGAAGGCCAGGCGGATCTTGCGCGTCCCATCGACCTCGTTAACGATGGGTACGACGCTGGGATCATGTGGACGGCGCTGTGGCGGCAGGTGGAAGAGCATTTCGATGGCGAGGACCCCGTCCTTGTTCAGGTCACAGTGAAGCATCTTGTGGTCGACGTACTTCGGAAGGTCCAGCTTGCGGATCATCGTTTTCTTGAAGACGGTCGAAGCGGTCGTCGAAGCACTGAAGCGAGGAGGGTCAGATGACCGTGGTCGACGGAAGGGCAAACAATAGGTCAATTCAGACCATTATTGCTTCGAGCCCCTCCCTAATTCACCAATTCACTGCGTAATTCACTAATTCACTCACTACCTAACACACCAACTCACTACCTAGTTCACTAATTCATAACCTAATTCACCAATTCACTACCTAATCGATCCTCGTCATTGTAAGTGTAAGTGTAAGGGTGTGTGTGTGTGTATGTGTGTGTGAGTGCATGTGTGTGTTTTGGTGTGAGTGTATGTGTGTTCGTTTGTGTCTCTGTTTGTGTGTTTGTGTGTATGTTTGTGTGTATGTTTATGTGTGTTTGTGGGTGTGTGCGTGTTGGTGTGTGCGTGTGTTAGTGCATGTGTTTGTGTGTGTATGTGTGTGTGTACGTTTGTGCGTATGCTTGTGTGTGTTTGTGTGTTTTGGTGTGTGCATGTGAGTGCGTGCGAGCGTGCGCCCCTGTGCAATTGAGTGCGTGTGTGTGCCTTTGTGCCTGTGAGTATATAATTATTTGTGCGTGTGAGTACATGAGAGTGTGTGCGCATGTGAATGTGTGTGTGAGTGCATATGTGAGTATATGTGTATGTTTGCGTGTGTTTGTGCGCGTTCAATTGGGTGTATGTGAGTGTGCGTGTGTGCATGTGAGTGCGTCTGCTTGATTGAGTGCGTGTGTGAGTGTGCGCGCCTGTTTATGTGAGCGTGTGCTTGCGTGTATGTGTAAGTATGTGAGTGTGTGTTTGTGTGCGTGAACGTGTGTGCGTTGGTGTCTTTGATCACACGGGTGTGTCTGTGTCTTTGATCGCACGTGTGTGTGTCTTTGATCACACGTGTGTGTGTGTCTGTGTCTTTGATCGCACGTGTGTGTGTGTCTTTGATCACACGGGTGTGTGTCTTTGATCACACGTGTGTGTGTCTGTGTCTTTGATCGCACTTGTGTGTCTTTGATCGCACGTGTGTGTCTGTGTCTGTGTCCAGCCTGGAATAACAGCTCCTACAAAAGGTAATAAAAACACGATTTTATTGAGTCACATCTCAAATAACTGTTGTCAAATGAACTTGGTAGTGCTTCACAACTTGTGTTCAATGTGCCCACCACCAGTGCCAAAACTTCTTTTGAGTCTCTTTGCAAAGTTCTTGATGGACCTGTTGATTAAACTGACAGATTCCTTATTTACCAGTTTGATTGTCATCTTCAAGTAACTTCTCAGTGACGCGCAGCTACGCTGGTACCCTGTTTCTTCTTTAAATAGTAGCAACAATGATCATCTGGCAAAATCAAGGCTATTTGATAAGAATTATTTGAGATGAGAAAAAAATCGTGTTTTGCTACTTTTATTTGTTGCGTTTCGTTTTTGAATCGCCGAAAAACGGTGGGTGACCTCCCTAAAGTGCTATAACTTTTGCTCTGTTTGAAATATTTTGATGGAATCTGACCATCATGTGCAGGTATGAATTGTCTTTAAGGCTGTAAAATTTAATTTCGATATTCTTACTTTTGGCCAGATATTCGCCAGAATGATTAGATTGGTTTTTTTGTTACTTTTTGTTGCGTCTCGTTTTTGAATCCTCAAAAAACGGTGGGTGGCCTCCCTAAAAGTGATATAACTTTCGTTCTGTTTGAAATATTTTGATGATATCTGGCCATCATGTGCAGATATGAATTGTCTTTAAGGCTGCAAAATTTCATTTCGAAATTCTTACTTTTGGTCAAGATATTGGCCAAAAACCTAGGTGGTCTTTTTTGGCGCACCCTGTATGCATGTACGATTCATTTATGGTTCGTAAACCAATTTGGCCGTAACTAGAAATTGCGGTGAAATTCATTACTGAATGCAAAAATACTTAGTGTGTGACAGACTCCCGGAAAGACTCGTCACTCATGGCGCCAATAAATCGTTAGTGACGTGGTATTTTGGACATGATGGCTGTCCAGTGATCCATACGGCGAGGACAAAGCGTTTTGTAAGGCATTTGGAAAAGCTCATAATCTCGCGATTGCCGCAATTTTTTCGTCATCTCGCGGCAAAGTTTTTCCGAAATTTGGCAACCCTACTCACATGCAGTTTTGCTATAAAGTATGTACATAGAATTTACTAGATTGGAATTTAACATGCGTCCATTATTTACTGCTATATGATTGTATATAGGGCTATAATTTACTAATAATAATTATAGTATATGATACTATCATATTGCAATAAGTATAATTTACTGTATATCCGTATTGTTCCTTTTAAGTCTGAGATTTGACTGATGCGCTTCAGTTTAAACGTGTGCGGAAAATAAATGTCATGTGCCTAGTAAGTCATAATATGACTATAGCTCACAAGCTTATAGTCTGGAAGATTCCGGAGTCGTTTAATGATATCACGTAGGTTCGGGAGGCTAATGTTGACATTTCTCCGAAAAGTGAAGTACTCTGTGACCGCCTTTGATGTCGTTCCAAAATAAATTTCAATACTGTTTGATACGTGTTTGATGGATGGATCCAGATTTGAAGAGGGCCTACGACAACAGTGGCCGTTGCCCTCGACAGAAATTTGTTTGGTATATTACAGCACTCTTTGATACGTGTTGGGAATAGACACAAGTCTTAATGGTAGTGCGTGTGCGTGCGCATGTGTGTGGGTATGGGTATGTGTGTGCGTGTGTGTGTGCGTGTGTGGGAGGTTCTATTTCTATAAAAAATTCTCCTTACAAAGTCATTGTCGCAGCGCTTAAAGCAATTGACCTTTGATCGATCTCCAAAGTGAAGTGGCCTGAGTTTAGACATAAAGTGAGTTTAGACATAAAGCGAGTTTAGATATGATGTGAGTTTAAGCCTAGAGATACACTTGCTTAACTGCTAACTACCCTCATCACGGAAAAACTGTGTGAATGTACCTCGAAATGCCACTGCGTTAAACCTTTGCGTAGCCTACAAATTGAGAGACGTTGATAAAGGTGCGTGGTTTATTATTACTACTATTAGTATTATACAGTGTCCGGATAAAAAGTAGACCCCACAAAAAGTGTAATAACGCGGTCAAAACGTTTAGGATTTGTCTGAAATTTTAAACACAGCAACAGTGACCATATTTACATGACATCCTAGAACCGATAAGAAATATTCGTGAGGTTTTCAAATTTATGAGCGTTTAAAATGGAGCACCAAAAAATTGAACTTTCTAAATGGAAAACCTGAAAAGAAGTGAAATTCAGCTATATCCGGTGTTCAAAATGTCCTCCTTGTTCACGGACACACGACCGTAGACGTAGACGCTACTGTTTGATGGTCCGGTCGATGATCACTTGATCAAACATCTGCCACTCTTCAATCAGACGCGCCCTACACCCTACGGTTATCGATGTCATGAATACGCGTGAACGAAAAACGCGCCCTCCAGTAAATGCACCTGGTACTCCGGATCGAGAACTGGACTGCTGGGCAGCCACAGCTGCGGGTTATGAAGCCGAGTGTATCCCTGGACAACTACTACGTCTACGGTCGTGTGTTCGTGAACAAGAAGGACATTTTGAGCACCATATATAGCTGAATTTCATTTCTTTTCAAGTTTTCCATGTTGGAAAGTTCAATTTTTTGGTGCTGCATTTTAAACGCTCATAAATTTGACAAACTCACGAATATTTCTAATCGACTTTAGGATCTCGTGTAAATATGGTAACTGTTGCTCTGTTTAAAATTTCAGACAAATCCTAAGAGTTTTGACCGAGTTATTACACTTTTTTGTGGGGGCTACTTTTTATCCGGACACAGTGTAGAAGTGGTAGGGTAGCAGCAGCAGCAGTAGTAGTAGTATTAGTATTAGAAGTAGTAGTAGTAGTAGTAGTAGTAGTAGTAGTAGTAGTAGTAGTAGTAGTAGTAGTAGTAGTAGTAGTAGTAGTAGTAGTAGTAGTAGTAGTAGTAGTAGTAGTAGTAGTGTTAGTAGTAGTTGTTGTTACCCCTACTGCTGCTGTTGCAGTAATGATAATAATTGAAAGTGATTATAGTCATAATAATAACTTACTGTAGGCTACTGATAATAAGCCATAATAATTATTATTGTGATGACATTGGTATTGAAATAATTAGGAGCGTGCAATGAAATGCGATCTCTGACTAGAAACGAGTGGATATTAAACAGCAGAGCACATTATGTGCAATGTTTAATTTAGACGTCTCTGGGCGGGGAAAGTTTCCCCCTCCCCGGATTGACATTTCTCCCCCGGAAAAAATTGACGAAAGGACAACAGTTTTTATTTGCTGTTTGCATCACTATTTTACAAGAAGTATTATAATATACCGTGATATTATTTACTGCTATATGATTGTATATTGGGCCATTATTTTATATATAAATAAAAATGTAAAACGTTACCGTTCGACACGAAGGAGCTCGGAAAGTTCTTGACCGATTGGTTTGAAAAATTCTGCAAAACGTTCCATTCGAACATGAGCGGGTTTGTATAATGCCTTTTGGGAAAAGCGCAATCTTTACGACAAAAGACAACTTTTAATTCCATTCGATATACGTCGATGGAGTCCAGCCATTTCCATTTGAACTTTCACGCATCCGTCCGCCCATTCTTCGGGCGCGTTTCAAATCCATTCTTCGGGCGCGTTTCAAAACGTATATCTGGCCATCTTTTTATAAATTTATATGTCACTCGGTTTATACGTCGATGGAGTCCACCCAAGTCGATTTGAACTTTCACGCATCCGTCCGCCCATTCTTCGGGCGCGTTTCAAACCCATTCTTCGGGCGCGTTTCAAAACGTATATCCGGTCATCTTTCTATAGCGGAAATTTGTATGTAACTGTCGGTTTTTTCAAAATCGTCCATTTGCGGCCGTTTTCCGCGCGTCTTTCTACAGTTTTCACGCATCCGTCCGTCCATTTTTCTGGCGCGTTGAGGGAGAGAGGGAGGGAGGGACGGAGGGTGGGAGGTGAAGGGGAGGGAGGGAGGGGAGGAAGGGGAGGGGAGGAAGAGGGAGGAAGGCGAGGGGAGGAAGGGGATTGAGGAAGAAGAGGGGAATGGGAGGGGAAAGGGGAGGGGACGTAGGAACGGAGGGTTGGACAGTCTTTTCGGCCACAGCAACGCGTGGCCGGGTACAGCTAGTTTCCTAATAATTATAGTATATAATATTATCATATTCCAATGAGCATAATTTATTGTATTTGTACAACTGCTATTTTTGTCCAACTAAAAACGATGTGATCCCCCTCAGAAACATTTGACAAAAGTATGATAATCTTTAGTTGCTGTTTACATCATTATATTACATGAACTGTTATAATATACTGCGATATTATTTACTATTTATATGATAACAATATGTTTCATATAATTATTTGATAGTTTATATGATTATAATGTTATTATTAACTATTATAATAATTATATGATACAAATCATACAATCTTGTTACAATGAGTATACCTTACCAAAATATTTGAACAAATACGATTTGTGTACAAATAAATGGCTTCTCTCCAGTGCTTTGCTTCAAATTTCAAACTGCCAAATTTCAAATGTTTTGGTATTTGAACACATAATAAAATAGCATCACAACTGCAAACTTCCAGATTTTGATAGGTACTGTAGTCTATTACCGTAGTTCTTGGTTGGTTTGTGTACCATTTGAATTCTGCAGTGTGTCCTGGTCAGCAATTCAGAACCATCTTGAGAAACAGGGATAAGCTGCTTCGGTGTTGAAAAGTCAGTTTAAATAGTCTAATATTAGTATAGTCAGGCAGTTAGTCATTATAATAACCTATCAACAGCAGAACCGAGCCTCTGAAGGAAATTACTATTGTAGTTATTATAGGCCTATGTATACAGGGTGGGCAAAAAACCTACGTTTTTTGCCAATATCTTGGCCAGAAGTAAGAATTTTAAAATGAAATCTTACAAGCTTATAGACAATTCATATTTACACACGATAGCCAGATTTTATCAAAATATTTCAAACAGAACAAAAGTTACACCACTTTTAGAGAGGCCACCCCCCCCCCGTTTTTTGGCGATTCAAAAACGAAACGCAGCAAAAATTAGTTTTTTTGCCAATATCATGGCCACAAGTAAGAATTTCAAAATGAAATTTTACAGCCTTAAAGACAATTCATATTTGCACATGATGGTCCGATTTCATCAAAATATTTCAAACGGAACAAAAGTTATACCACTTTTAGTGAGACTACCCACCGTTTTTGACGATTCAATAACGAAACGCAACAAAAAGTAACAAAAAACACGATTTTATTAAGTCTCATCTCATATAACTTTTGTCAAATGAACTTGGTAGTGCTTCACAACTTGTGTTCAATGAGCCCACCACCCGTGCCAAAACTTCTTTGAGTATCTGTGCAAAGTTCTTGATGGACCTTTTGATTAATCTGACAGATTCCTTATTTACCAATTTGATCGTCATCTTGCTAAGTGACTTTTCAGTGAGGTGCAGCTCAGTGTTGTGCACAAGACCAAAAATCCAAGACCAAGACCAAGACCGAGTGTTCCAAGACCAAGACCAAGACCAAGACCGAGTGTTCCAAGACCAAGACCAAGACCGAGTGTTCCAAGACCAAGACCAAGACCGAGTGTTCCAAGACCAAGACCAAGACCGGTTGGATCACTTAGATTACCGGGTAGATCTTAGATTAGATGTTTGTTACATTTTATCAGAACCAAATCACACAAAGTTTTGTCGCCAAGTCTTGCCCGGTGTGGTCTCATGAACAAACCGCTGCAGCTGAAAACTCTCGACTGGAGCAGATGTGGCAGGAACACAAGAAACTTTTCCAACAAGGGATAAAGCCCACCAAATCCTTGCTCCTCAATGTTTTCAAAAGTACAAATGTTACCTCGAGCAATTGCATCGATGTATTTAGCTACTAAGGCACTAGCATCCAGGGATAACTGTGCCTTTACGTTTTCTTGTCTCTTTTGATATGAAGCGAATAGAGAAGTCCTCTGTCGCTTTCTACTTGGTGGATCATCATCATCGCTGGATCTTGAAGTCATCTGGGAAGTCCCGGGCTGACCATCGTTTCCAAGTCCAAGTGCCTCAGCTTCATGGATAGATTTTTATGATCGAGACCCGACGCTAAAAAACCAAGACTAAGACCAAAACCGGATCTTTAAGACCAAAACCGGGCCTTCAAGACCAAGACCAAGATCAAGGCCGTACCTTCAAGACCAAGACTAAGACCAAGACCGGACCTTCAAGACCAAGACCAAGACCAAGACCGCCACATTCAAGACCAAGACCAAGACCGCAATTTTCTGGTCTCGAGACAGTCTCGAGACCAAGACCGCGGTCTCGAGACCACATCACTGGTGCAGCTACGCTGTTACCCTGTTTCTTTATATATAGTTATAATAATGTTTATCTGGCAATATCAAGGCTATTTGATACCAATTATTTGAGATGAGAAAAAAATCGTGTTTTTGTTACTTTGTTGTTGCGTTTCGTTTTTGAATCGTCAAAAAACGGTGGGTGACCTCCCTAAAAGTGGTATAGCTTTTGTTCTGTTTGAAATCTTCTGATGGAATTTGACCATCATGTGCAGATATGAATTGTCTTTAAGCCTATAAAATTTCATTGTGATATTCTTACTTTTGGCCAAGATATTGGCCAAAAATAATTAGATTGGGTTTTTGTTACTTTTTGTTGCGTCACGTTTTTGAATCGTCAAAAAACGGTGGGTGGCTTCACTAAAAGTGGTGTAACTTTTGTTATGTTTGAAATATTTTGATTAAATCTGGCGATCATGTGTAAATATGAATTGTCTATAAGGCTGTAAAATTTCATTTAGAATATCTTACTTTTGGTCAAGATATTGTCAAAAGACCTACGGGGCGTGTTTTTTATGGCCCACCCTGTATATGTTGAAATCCTGAATCACTTTTTTTATTAGTAGTGAAATAACTTAGCAGTTTTGCTAAAATGGCATCTGAAAAGGGTACCATTACAATGTGGAAACTCCAAAAAATTAGAATTGCAAGCACAGTCTATATTTATTAAAATCTTAGGCCACTCTTATCAGCACTGAAAAAGTACAGCTATTTTGTTAATATGACAGCTTAAAATGATACCATTGCAATGTGGAAATTCAAAAAGTTTCACCAACTTTTTATCAGTACGCTAACTGAAATAATTCAGTTATTTCGCTAAACTGACATCCTAAAAAGTACCATTACAATGTGAATATTCAAAAAAGAAATTATTATTGTAAGTTTAGTATTGTATAGTGTAAAAGAAAATATTACTTCAAGCTTAGTATTATATAGTGTATTTATTGAAGTCTTAGTCCACTCTCATCAGCACTGAAAAAGTACAGCTATTTTGTTAAGATGCGCGTCTCGGCAACCGTCCGTCGGACGCTCGATTGCATTCCCCAGAGATCTATTATTAATTGAAGAATGAATGTCTGGTGGGTCAGGCCTAGTCTTATTATTATTATTACTATTATTATTATTATTAATTATTATTATTATTATTTTTATTATTATTATTATTATTATTATTATGACAACTAAAAATGCTACCATTGCACTGCGGAAATTCAAGAAAGTTTCGGGTGGAGAGGGGGCACATCACCCTCCTCACACCTCGGCAACCGTCCGCCGGACGCTCGATTGCCCCCCTCCAAGAAATCTGGATTGCCCCCAAGAGGACGGGGACTAGATTAAACACTGCATTATGTGCTGCTATGTGTTATGTGCGCTTAGATTGCAACGGTGAACATGGCCTTACAACACTGCAGTTATTCTAACAATTAGCCACTACTCATAATATGTATAGCTGTAGGGGGAGAGTTGCCTAGAATGGACCGTTGCCTTAATTGGACCGCAGCCATTTAACACCCTAGATGCATTTTTGCCTCGTTTTCAAATGTTGTATTCTTGCGCGATTGAATATTGATCGTATCGGTGCAATCAGTTTTACGGAATTCTAAACATTTATTTAGTTGCGGTAAAAACTCTATTTCACGTAGTTTTGATCTAATTTTTGCCCTACCTGGCAATGAGTGTACACAATTTTGGCAAGCTTTAAAAATTGCAGTCACGTTTGTTTTAATCAAAGCTAGGTTTCATGTTTAAGAAACAATACTCGATTTAGCGCTAAGACCGACACCTGTTAAAATATCACAGTGTGAGTAGAAGTAGTCTCTGTTGCCTGAAATGGACCACAATAAGCCTCCTTAACTGGACCTATAATTGGGGCGTGGTCCATTTAAGGACACCAGTACTTGCAATGTTATTGGGTGTGGTCCATTTAAGGACACCGGTACTTGCAATGTGCTGCTGTGATTCTTTAAACAATTACAACACCCTCTTTTGGCGTGTGTTTTATCGAACAACAGTCGACAGTGTGGCATGGGATTTGGCGATGCTTCTGACAAGCATAGAACGAATAATTTAAAAATATCCAATAAATGTCAGTTGTAGGCTTAATAGTTTCATAACAGTTGCTCTGAAGCAATACGTCACACTGCTATTATAGATGAAGATAATTATGTTACTCTGAGCGAACTGCGCGCAATTCTTCTTGTATCAGATGTAAGCTTACTCAAATAGATTTAGGCCTACTAATGCAAGATTCCACAATCATTCCCAGTATCAGCTAGGCCATATTATTTCACTATAGAGGCCTATAGTCTATATTTAGATCGGCACTGGTTATTGTGGCAAAGTACTCCTAATTAGTCTGCAGGCAGAGGTTATGCCAATTATATATTAATTTGATTTCAGCTATTCTCCAATTGTGCATTGATATTTTTACTGTATTGTTATACACTAAGTGTTTTAAAGCGTTTCCCTTGCTTTTTGAGTAAAATTGCCTTTTAAAAACGTCTTTAAAGTTCTGTGTCCCATTCAGGGCAACTGGTCCAATCAAGGACACCATGCGGTCCATTCGAGGAAACAGGTTGTCTTGATTGGACTTTTTACAGCTACCCCTTTGTTTAGTTATTTCTCATAAATTCACGAATATTTTCTGTCTTTTGCTTATTAACAACATAGATGAACAATCAACCAAGCTTATGGCATGCTTTCCTTTCGGAAATTCAGTAGCATTTATGCAGCACACCTAAGTTTGCCTTAGGTGGTCCATTCATGGCAACTCTCCCTAAGTAAAATCCAAACCTTCTGCTCTGTAGCATCGTCGCACCACCCAGCTGTGACCTGCAGTAAGTCTTCGGCCAACTTATAATGGTACAGTTACCAGACCGGGATGCCCGCATGATCATTCGACGGGCAGTGCACTGCCTTCCAACACTGGTCACACCACTCCGTGTAGCGAATGCTGTGTCTGTCTAGTATAGGATCTACGTTTTACAGTCTGCAAAAACTGATAGCTATAGAGTGTATAGAGTATATATATAGACACGTTGGAGTCATACCATAAAAGGCCAAGTGGTTACAATTATACATATAATAGTTAAAACCAACTTAAACCGTTTTTAAATAACGTAAACGTAGTCTCGACAGAAAGAGAGAAGAAGACAGAATAAATGCTTTTGAAATGAAATGCCTAAGAAAGATATTGAGAGTGCAATGAACAGAGAAAAGAAAAAACGAATGGGTATTGGAGAAAACTGGAACAGAAAGAACCTTATTGAGCACGAAAAAAAGAAAGAAACTCATTTACTTCGGTCATTTGATGAGGAAACAGGGGGGCTGCATGGAAAAGGAAATAATACATGGTACAATTTCGGGAGCAAGGGCAAGGGGAAGACTGAGGATGGGATGGGTCGCTAATATCATCACGAGGATGGAACTACCATTCGAGCTGATACTGAAGGAGACGGAGGACAGGAAAAAGTGGCGAAGGCGTGTCCATGAAGCGACCAACCCTCGAATCGAGGATGGTTAAAGACAAGACAAGAAGTCTCGACTATAATAGTGCTCAATGAAGAGAAGTCATGGGAACCACTGAACCAGGTTACTCACAGGCGTTTATTCAAGACATATTCGATAGCTGAATGAATAGGTTACATGCAAGTCAACTTCCGAATTACCTGGTTAACATCTGCATGCACTTCATTCTATGACCATAAAATATAGGGTCTATTGGGTAAGACTCTGCAGGGCTCACTATCAAAACCGCGCACACAAAACCGCGCTCACACAAGACCGCGCATGATCATTACCGCGCACGGTCATTACCGCGCACGATCATAACCGCATACAAGAATTTCAACATGCATCCAGCTTCTATGTCAGATCTAAAAATACCTTCATCCAACTTTTATTTAAGCGGTGTCACGACAACTGGTCTACAGACAACTGGTCCGGCGCTTGAGAAATGGAAGCTGGATTAAATTATTTTAGACGTGAAATGGAGGCTGGATTGATGAAAATAACGCATGAGAAATAGAAGCTGGATGAAGGTATTTTTATATATGAAATAGAAGCTGGATTGACGAAAATAGCGCAAGAGAAATAGAAGCTGGATGAAGGTATGTTTAGATCTGACATTGAAGCTGGATGCATGTTGAAATACTTGAATGCGGTTATGAAGTGCGCGGTAATGATCGTGCGCGGTAATGATCGTGCGCGGTTTGTGATTCGAGGTTTTGTGTACGCGGTTTTGTGTGCGCGGTTTTGACCGGATACCGACCTGCAGTAAGTCTTCGGCCAACTTATAATGGTACAGTTACCAGACCGGGATACTCGCATGATCATTCGACGGACCGTGCACTGCCTGCTTACACTGGTCACACCACTCCGTGTAGCGAATGCTGTGTCTGTCTAGTATAGGATCTACGTTTTACACGGATAGCTGTAGACTGTAGTGTAGAGTATATAGACACGTTGGAGTCATACCATAAAAGGCCAAGTGGTTAAAATTATTGTATAATAGTTAAAACCAACTTAAACCGTTTTTAAATAACGTAAACGTAGTCTCGACAGAAAGAGAGAAGAAGACAGAATAAATGCTTTTGAAATTAAATGCCTAAGAAAGATCTTGAGAGTGCAATGGACAGAAAAAAAAGAACAAACGAAAGGGTATTGGAGAAAACGGGAACAGAAGGAACCTTATTGAGGATGGTGGTTTTTGCGGTGAAGACACTTTATAATAGCTTAAAACAAATGATAAAATAAGCGATTAGTTTAAAAGTAATAAACAAAGCAACTCTTGATCAATGTACAAACATTTTATTTTATTTTTATTTTTCATATATAACTATTTTTCTGTTTTTTTGTCCCCAAACATGAATAAAATGCCAGATGGGCTTTATAGTTTATCTCGTGCACGAAATGATTTGCCAAACGATAGAAGCGGCCCAGCAATTGTACATACGGAAGAAAGAGGACCTGGTTTTTTTGTCCAACGTGACAACGTCTTCAGCGTTTGGTGTCCTCAGTGGCCTAAAGCAGCCGAAGGTTGGCTTAAACGACCTAGGAATAATGGATGGCCGACGACTGATACAATCGCCGAGGTTGTACAAAACGGTTGTCATGTTGTCTACGTTCAGCATCGTTCCAGCAGAGATGATAAACTACAGTGGAGATTTTCATTCTCCATCGCTGAGGTAATTTTACTCCAGAGCTGGACTTCCATTCAGCAGATCGTCTATCATCTGTTGCGATTCTTCGCAAAGAGGGAATTAATTCAAAAGGATTGTTTGAAGGAAGATGAGGTTCTCTGTACGTATCATATTAAGACTCTGATGCTGTGGACTTGTGAAGAGATGTCGCCGGAATGGTGGAATACTTCTTCTGTTATTACGATATGCTGCAAGGTGTTGCAAAAACTTTCGGAATGGCTAAAGAAAGGATGCTATCCGAACTACTTTATCCCTGAAGCAAATCTATTCCATAAGCCATTACACTCGACAGTTATTGACAACACTAAAAGACGATTAAACGAATACCGAGATTCTGTTATTCTTTGTCATTGGTTCGAAGAAAATTACATTGGAGTTTTCTTTCGGACACATTTCGCGATGGAACCGATGGCACATTTTGTGAATTTCATGTTGCCTCTTCTAGAATTTTGGAAAACGCATGAAGCAGAAACATTGGACGTTTTAGTCTGGAACACATTCGCATATTCTCACATATACCGACGTAAGACTATACAACAGGGATATACTTCCGGAGTGCGCCAGGTCTTCACAGCAGGATTTCGTTCAATATGTCTAGAGTTGATGAAAAACAGTTTACTGTCAGATCTGCCAACCATACAGAACGTCTCATGTATCACTTACTATGACATCGTTCTGCATATTTTGCATGCCGCATATGGCATTGGTCGAGGTGAAATTTCCTGGCATAGCGGTCTCTCTGTTGAGATTGTCAACGCGATTTCAATGCAACCCAAAAATGTAAAATCTATGCATCATAAATTTCCGACAGCCCTCACAATTTCCGAAACTGATCACAGCAGTCGGCTTCAATTCATACGTGCCCAAGAAATCTTGGTCAATTTAACTGGATCAAACAATCGTTCAGAATTTCAACTCATGTCTATCCTGTCAAAAGAATTTCTTAGAAAATCCATAGGCCTATTATATGGCGAATTTGAATTCAATGGCATTGCTCCTGCAGCTTTGGCCTATCTTGCGTCCGTCCATTTTGCCGATTCAGAATATCAAGAAGCAATACGTTTATGCTCGGCAGTTCTCGAAGATCAGTCTGCTCAAGAGGAAAATGAAACATTGAATGCAGGCTGTCTGCTGTTTATTGACGATATCGCAAGAATCATTGGATTGCGTGTGCTCCACAAGAAGATTACTAGTAGTAAACTCAATCTTCATTGCATTGGTAGGTGGCTCTATCTTGATCTGCGTCTTTCGCCAAAGGTACTTGTCAATTATATATCTGTAATATCTCATCAAAAGGGAGATAGGCAACTTCATTTCTATCATGATGTACCACAATCAGCATTTCCTATGGACGAGTATTTGAAGACTCTTTTAAAGCCACAATTTGCTGTTTCGAGGATGTTTAATAATTTCAATGCTGCCAGACAGATAACTTATCGCCGCGTGGACATATTCACGGAGATCAGGACTACATCTGCGAATGATTTCTTGGTTAATGAAAGAGTAAATGAAGTTCTAATGGAATATGCTTTGGAAAATATGACAACATTTTACAATGCAATTCGCAAAGACTTTGGTATTCAGTGCAATACAGCTGACTGCTATCGTGCTCTGCACCTTTACAACTGCCGCAAATACGACGAAGTGCTGACTTTATGTGAACAAATTCTTCACGAGTCTGATCTGCTGAGCAATTTGAAGGAATTTTCATTCGCGAATGTTTTATTGATACCTCCGATTGACTCCTTTTTCGACCGTGACGTTCGATCTTTGTTGGGTCTTCACACACTTTTCTATTATTTATTTCTCCTGAATGACGACATGGGGGAAGTCGAGATAACTGACGAATCAACGTTTGAGCAATGTTTTGCTCGACTCGTTCACCATCATGAGTGCGAGCTATTATTTCTTCTCAGATATAAAACCAGTAAATGCTCTTACTTTCTTGGAAGACATTTTCTTGCAAGATATTTGAAAGTGAGATGTTGTATCGACTGTAATCGTCCATGTATCGAAGCAATTTCTGATTTTGCTGCTCAGAATATTAATCTTCCTTTTGAACACATCATTAGCAGGTTTCTTCTTCGAAAACTTCGTTTCGTTTAGAAAGTATTTCAATTATTTCACCGCATCACTTACTAAATTTTGTTTTGTTGTATGTGTCTGCTATAATAATATTAATAATATTATGATGATATTAACATAGGCCTAACGGTTCACCTTTCTAGAGGCGTTATAAATGTTTGAATACAATACAATAAATACAATACAATACTATAATTGTTGTCGCTATCTTTCCCTAACTTCCGATCGTCCGCTCATACTGACAGTGTTATTATAATTATTTTTTTACTCGAGGTATCTATAATCCCTCAGGTTTCAGATATCACTAAGAAATGTTACCTCTAGACTGGCCATTCATGTCAAGATCTGGAAGAACAAAAGTGCTGTGGAGGCAACAGCACTGATTGTCACTACCATCAAAATCTAGGGTTTTAAATCTAGCTTTTAATAGGAACTTTATGCTCAGAGGCTTTTGGGCGATCAATATTAGAATGAGCTAGGACCTAAAACAAAAGTAGCTGAGATTCGTTTAAAGATTATATTATAAGAAAAACAATATCAAACAGTAAAATACAATATCAATAATCTTATCTACTTATTTGTGGCGTATTATCTAAAATATATTATAGCTTGTTTCTTAACTTCCACATTGGACTGCTCCAGCGTAGATGTAGAAGTTCTTCAGTTCATATGGACTGGAATGAAGGTTCGAAGAGGAAGGAAGGTCACCTTCTTCTTCTTTGCCGTCGTTCCTGATTCTCTTCTGTAGCTGTGTAGACGGAGAATGCTGTAGCTGGGCACAGCACTCGGTAGTTTCGTCCACCTCGTTGAATCTTCACAAGCAACGGTAGCTTCTTGTCGCTTGCACGTCTTCTCAACCTCGTCTTGTTGTCGTTTCTTCTCTTCTTTCTGCCGTCGAAAATCAATCGCAATTGTAGTTTCGAATTCGACCGTCTCCCGATGTCGATCGTAGTTCACTCACCAAGTGTCACATCAAACTTCGCAAAGTTTCGTTCGACACGCCCTGGTATCTCAATTCCCAAGGTCTTATAGTCTCTAGTGGGACAGGTCGACAGCGTGTCGCCTTCCGCACTCAATTCCACCGTCAGATCTTCTGAATTACCGACGAGAAACGCCACATTTGTCTAATGGCCGCCCTCGCTCAGAAATCTCGTCCTCTTCCTCCGCTTGCTCCTCGATGACTAACTTTTCCGTCTGCTGTTGTCGTCGATTGCTGGCGTTGACGCTGCTTTCTGCCCTCCGTTGTATTTCGAGAATTGTTGTAGCGCGCGTATATGCGTTATTATTATTAATTAACTTAAGCCACAAGTAATACTAATTAATTTATAACACGCCACATACAGGCCCGCCGACAGAAATTCCGGGCCCCTGGGCTGAGCAGTCACGGGCCCCAAACTATCTTTAGACTTATTGAGCAAATTGACACAACAACAAATAAAAAATAACAATAGTGTGGGTATGAATGTACGCTAAGGCTTATATTTATGATTTTAATCAGTTCTTAATGTTAAGAATTTAATTTTCAAATAATATGGTAATCATCAAGCAACCTTTCTGTATTTAACTACAACAATATCTCTTATAATATCCTGGTAGTTCTCTATCTTAATTGTCTGCCAACCTAAAAAATGCATTTCGGAAATGCTCTTACTTCATCGCCTGGAAAATTGTCGGAATGTCTTGGAGGACCGTTTCTTATAAGCTTAATAGCGGCCTATAATTATCGTCTCGGTCGTTTGAGTAGGCCTATAGGCCTAAATGCGGGCCCTGGCGGTAGAGTGCCAACATCAGAACAATGCCTCTTTAGAGTTTTCATAATTTCAGCATTTTCATAATTTTTATTTATGATGTTTTCATTTGAAATTAAGATATTAACACCACAAACTTTATTTTCATCCATTCAATATAGGCCTATACGATCATCGTGCAGGCACGTTTAATTCACTAGAATCAACCGATATAGGAGTAGGCCTAATTACTGGCTCTGATTGCCTTCTTTTGATATTCTGAATTGAAATAATGTGCTACTGTACCGGTATAAGCTTGCCAATTTTTGCCTTTTCAAACATATTAGCTTTTTCTTTTTGTTTTTGTGCTCCAGCTTTGTGTTTATAAAATATTCCTTCGTTGCGAGAGAAATTTATCATTTAGATTTGTTCAGTTGCGATTGAAATCTGACAACGCATAATTTAGCAAAAGAACGTTCTGAGACAGAAGTGAGCGTGTTCTTTGGCAAAACTCTGGTAACTAAGGTAATGGACAGTGGCTTGAAACTTACTTTGTAGTAGTGTAACAGTAAAAGTCTATTAGGCTCTATGTAGAGCCTAAAACAACATAAATCACAAACAATTGGTTATAAGTAATAGGCCTATAAGTGATTCTATAGGTTGGGTCCGCCGCCCGTAATCAACATATGAAACATATTATAATCACTGTAGCCCGGGCCCCTCCGGGCCCCTAAAAGTCGCCGGGCCCCTGGGCATTTGCCCCCCCTGCCCCCCCCTCTCGGCGGGCCTGGCCACATATTGTCTAACTTAATTCTTACCTATATCTAATACTTATACAATGCATCGTTTAATAGGTTTGTTTGATAAGAAGCATTCTACCGCTACACTGATAACACTTGATAACACTTATTATTATTATTATTGTTATTATTATTATTATTATTATTATTATTATTATTATTATTATTATTATTATTATTATTATTATTATTATTATTATTATTATTATTATTATTATTATAAACAACTTCCTTTATTGCAAAACAGACAAGTTCCTATTCTAACATCAATTCCGAAGAGAAGCCAGTTCCGCAGCACTCCCGTCCGAATGGAGGTTGTGGCTAAGTAAGATGGAGCCACAGGCCCACAGTGTCTGCAACTGTGACGTCCCAGGTCAAGCAACGACCTGAGCGCCACGGAATCAGTGTTAGGTCGTCTGGTTTCTTGCCATCCGACCTTGAGAAACCAGGCGGTTCCTTGACTGATGGGATGCCCGCCTGAACGAGACCCCGGCAGATAAGGTCATTTAGGACCGCATGTCGGGCCTGTCGGCCAGGGCCAAGACGGCATGACAGGCCGTGTGAGCCATCAGCGGTTACGAGAGTGCCGCACGGGCAGCTATGTGGGTGGCAGATGACCGTATTATTATTATTATTATTATTATTATTATTATTATTATTATTATTATTATTATTATTATTATTATTATTATTATTATTATAGTAATATTATGTCTATAATAATTATTATTATTATATAGTTGCATTGTATTGATTCAAATATAGTTGTATTGCATTGTATCGGACACATTTGTATTGTATTGCATCAATTCTATAGCTGCATTACATTGTATCAAATACAGTTGCACTTTTGTACTTAGTATTGCAATACAAAAAGTTGTATTCAACTATAGAACTTATTTTATGTAAGTCCTAAGTTTCATACTATGCCACTGCCGTGTTTCAAATGCAGCAAATGCTCATGTGTCATAATACATTCCGTACCCGATAGCTTGCTCAATAAATCTTGATGCTAAACGGGAATATGGGTACAACACGGGAACCACGTGGGAACGTTGATAGGGATATCGCTTAAAAATTGAAAACATGAAATTGGAACAACCAACAGCACTGTCTTGAATTCAATCCTTATTCACCAGGTCTATAAATACAATGGTTGATTTTATGTTTTTATTTTGACTGTTGTTTTCGAAAGACTATATTGTACATCATGCTATAAGAATAATTTGCGACATCAATGTATTACAAAATCATCGAAGTTGTCCTTTGCGAAGCGGGTTTCGTGAAAGCGAAACAGAGACAGACAGTCAGACAGACAGACAGGCAGGCAGGCAAAGACAGAGACAGACAGACCGGCAGGCAGACAAATAAAGAAACAAATGGACAAACAGACAGATAGAAACAGACAGGCAGAAGGAGACAGAGAGAGACAGAAAGACAGGTAGTCAAACAGGCAAACAAACAGATCTACAATTGGACAAACAGACAGACAGAAACAGACAAACAAATATGCAGATAGACAGACCGACGAGATTCGAATCCGCGACCATTCGGGTCCCTGTTCCTGCACGCCTACCATTCGCACACTCAGTCTCTATGGCCACACGGTAGCCATAGCAATTA
Source organism: Lumbricus terrestris (assembly GCA_949752735.1). Classification (NCBI taxonomy): domain Eukaryota; kingdom Metazoa; phylum Annelida; class Clitellata; order Crassiclitellata; family Lumbricidae; genus Lumbricus; species Lumbricus terrestris. Next base: position 27,829,999 of record OX457049.1, on the reverse strand, counting down.
TAAGAACAATTTACATCGTGACCACACATCATCGCCACCAACCGCAGTTCGCTCAACAATCCATCCCCATAGCAACCGCCCGGCAGCTCGTTACCATAGCAACGCCAATCGAATGACGTCAGCAGTCGACTGCATGCACCGCGCGCGATCCTATCCGCATGCACCGGTTGCCATTGGCGACACACAGCGCGCCCCCTGGCGACACTCCCCCTCCCCCACCACCGACTAGAGCTCGTCCACTTCCTGTCCGTCGTTCGGCGGAAGTTCCTCGGTCGTGACCTCGCACTTGCAGGGCTTGTCGCTCTTGAGTGTCAGGTCGACGTAGAGCTTCCCCTCCGGCGTAAGGCTGTGGTCGACTCGCAGTGTTGCGGCAGACGAAGCTCCTTGCGGAATTCTCTCTGCGTCACCTGTAACAGTATTGTATCGTATCGTATTATACTCTATTTATTGTATTGTTCTGTATTGTATTGTAATGTATTGTATTGTACTGTGATGTATTGTATTGCACTGTATTGCATTGCATTGTATTGTATTGCATTATATTGTATTGTACTGTATTGTATTGTACTGTATCGTATTGTACTGAAATGTATTGTATTGTTTTGTACTGTATTGTATCGTATTGAATTATATTGTATTGCATCGCATTGTATTGTATTGTATACTTATTATTTGGTATCTGTAGATTTTTATATAGCGTCTCTCGCAGAACGACTATTCAGAATTTATTTGGCACGAAGACTCGCGGAAGGAATCGCCTTTAAGGAATTAGTTATAGATGAGGGAAAACGAGTCATTAGTCTAGCCCAGAGGTTCCCAACCCGTGTCCAGCGGGCCAAAAGTGACCCGCCTGGCCTAAAAAATGGCCCGAAGCATCTCAATGAGTTAAGAAAATTTATGTAAAAAATTGACCATTTGGACATGATAGAATATGTAATTCTCTTGTATTACAAATCATTTTATTTGGACGTTCATAAATCGAATCAAACATTCTATTTTTATTCAATTATAATTTTATGCGCCTTTAGTTAATTAAATTTTAGCCTTGTTGCCCCCTAATGTCCTTGAACTAAGAAAAAGTGGCACTCGTCTCTTCCAACTTAGAAAAAGTGGCCCGATAGTCAAAAAAGGATGGGAATCACTGGTCTAGCCCATAGTGATGAAGGAAGGCCATTCCAAATGGATGGACCTATAGCACAGCAAACACCCGATTTTGGGCAGGAGCGGTCTAAGTCCTGGGAACAAAAACGATTGCAGAACACATTTAGCGAGACGAAGTATTTACAGAGATATTTTAGTTCTAAAAATAAACCCCAGTTCTTTTTTATTCTAGTTCGGTTCTCATGTTCTATTGCCGGTTCCAATTCCTTTCGCGTTCTGATCATGGTTCCCATTTCAGCAATAATCGAAGTTCTGAACGAGTAATTGAATTAACGAATGAATGAATGAATGAATGAATGAATAAATAAATAAATAAATAAATAACTGACTGATTGATTGATTGATTGATTGGCTGACTGACTGACTGACTGACTGACTGACTGATTACCTGGAACCCGTAGACGCCGATCTCGGCGTCGTATGAAGCGGTCACAACAAGATGCTGCCCGTTCTTCTCGATCTTAACATCGTCTGCGGTGAAGTCCGGACCGATCATGAAGGCCAGGCGGATCTTGAGCGTCCCATCGACCTCATTGACGATGGGTACGACGCTGGGACCCTGTGGACGGCGCTGGGGCGGCAGGTGGAAGGGCATTTCGATGGTGAGGACCCCGTCCTTGTTCAGGTCACAGTGAGGCATCTTGTGGTCGACGTACTTCGGAAGGTCCAGCTTGCGGATCGTCGTTTTCTTGAAGACGGCGGACTCGCGGTCGTCGAAGCACTGAGCGAGGAGGGTCAGCTGACCGTCCTCGACGCGATTTTCGTCAACGAGGTCGATGGTGCCCGCAAGATCCGCCTGAAAGAACGGAAGGGCAAACAATAGGTCAGTTCAATCCATTATTGTTTCGAGTCTAGTGCAGCCTAATCTTAATTTTTTTAGCAATTTGTCATTTGAGAATTTATCTACAAAATTATTAATGACAATTGTTTGCTAGATTGTAGATCCTATAATTTATTAGACTGGACCGACTAGTACAAAATTTGTTACATTATAGATCTATGCATGTGATACGGGGACAGAGTAATTAATTATTGGCAGGACAACAGCATTTCGAGTGACTATAGGCTACGGGCGTCCCGCATGGGCGGAGACTTAGGGGAGCTTTGTGGTGATGCCCCCCCCAATATTTAAGAAATACGCCTAAACCGCATCGCAAATTGGTAATTTTTAACAGCGTTAGGACATTGAGGAGGTCATCCTTGGTTAATCACTGTGGTGAAAGTTAGTTTTTTTATGAGGGGAAAAGGGGGAAAGATAAGTTTTCAGGATACTTCGACCAAATGACTAAAAAAAGGTCTTCAGAAAATTTGGTCGATGAAAAGTTGTCTTTCGGTCGGCGACTCGGCCGTCCGTTTAAAATGTCGCGCCTCGGCCTTCGGTCGGTCGTTCGTTCGTTCCCCTCAACCTCTAGGCCTACGGCGTACCGAAATGGCGAAATCAATAGATGGCAGCCCTAACACATGCACAGTATGACACTTAGGCCTATACTTACTATTGTGCACTTGCCTACTGGCTACACAGTGCAAATAACCCTTTTATATATATATATATATATATATATATATATATATATATATATATATATATCTGCATGCATGTAAACATGTATATACACGGGCACATATATATATATATATATATATATATATATATATATATATATATATATATATATATATATATATATATAGATAGATGCTGTCTGTCCATTGTGAACCTGACGATTTATTAACCAATGTGAAACTTATACGGGTAAAAACTTTCGTCCCGCATTGTTCAATAGTCGCAGAGCAAACCCAGATGTCTTATCCTGTCGATCCAGTCCATTAGGAAGAGGGGTTAGAGGTCACTGTGGCCCACTGATGATGAGGAACGGGTTATCAGTCCAGAGAATATTATACATTTCATATTCTGCATGTCATCTCTTAAACTCTGTCAAATGTTTGAAACTTTTTCAAGTAACGGCATTAGGCGTGCTTTCCTTGGCTGCATGTATAGTCTACCATGTGAAGATTATCACTTGCTGAAGTTCTGCCAATTCTTCGGCTTTTATTTCGGCAACGATGGGACAGACCACGAAGGACTCAATAAATGTCGGGGGTCAGGGAGGATCCTATAACAGGCTGCAGGATAGATATAAAATGATTGATGACGAGACCATGGGCGAAGTATATCAGGGGTTAGGGGCCAAGCCCCCCCCCCCCCAAGAATGCGAAAACAATTTCCACCGGGAAAGATGGACCGGAGGCGGTCAAAGCCCCCGGAAGGCCTCCAAGGTAAAAGTATGTTTTGGTCCGACCGAATGACTAAAAAATAATTAATAAAACATCGGTTTTTAATCGGTAAAAATTGTGTATTTTCACCAGATTCGGACCGAGTCTCCGTCCAAGTTATTTAGCCCCCCCAGAACTGAAACCAAACTCCGCCCATGGGCGAGGCTGTACAAGCAGTATACGGCATTGGACTCGCCTAGGTCTACATATATATATATATATATATATATATATATATATATATATATATATATATATATATATATATGAAGGATTTCACGAAATAGCCGGCAGAGTAATACGGTTGCAAGCTTATAAATCTTCTTGTTGCGTGAATCGCGGCTTCGATTCCTCCTGAAACTCCGACTCCCAATTGTTTCGGAGATAGTTGAGGCGCCACCAAGGGGATTATGTGAGCATTTGCACATTTCGAGGCAAGTCTGCACCACAATAATGATAATGACGTAACAGCAGTCAGTCGATGGATTTTTCTACCTTATGATTTAAATGATTTACAAGTAACGCAAGCTCGTTAGAACACGCTTTTTACACCGTTGTTTTCCTTTCAAAGCCAAGACCTGGAATATATACTCATTTTTATATACTGTACACGGAATTTTGCGAATTTTTGAGCTGAAAAGGGTAACGTACATCTGCAGAAATTCAGAATTTGATTTCATAATCTCAAACCGCAAGCGGTTATAGCATCATGCGACGTCACAATGAGCGTTGCCTAGCAACAAAGTAAAGGCGCTCGTTGTTTACATCTCAAACGATATTTTATTTCCTTGAATCCACGTCTTATCTCTCTCACTCCTGGGCATGACTTTAAACTGCAGCCGGTTATGGATTAACCTGAAAATCTAGAACCGCGGGCAGCAGCGGGGTTCTTATCGGTTGTTGGCGGATGAGGAGCTCAAATGCACCCAACGGCAATCACCGAGCGTATGATTAGGCGCATGCCGGGTCCAACCTGGTAAAACGGCTAATCAACTGCGTGACCAGCAAGAGAATGGGATACTCAGTTGGTTAAAAACGTCTCCCACACAACATGAATGGATCACAATGAAAACGAAGATATACTGGCTCGGACGTCGCCCAGGATAAAAAGGCCCGCGACACCCACCGTAAGAGTCAGGATGGGTGCCGATAAATGTGCTACTGACTCAACATCACCACCGATGAAGACGAAAACGACCGATGGAACAAGGAAGCATCTAAATGGTAGACATCGCGTTATGATTGGACAATGGAACGTGAGAGGACTCAACGCATTAGGCAAGCTGTCGATGCTTGGAAACGAAATGGAGAGAAAAGGTATCAGTATTTGTGGTCTGTCAGAAACCAAGTGGTCGGGTAGTGGACATTTTAAGACGTTGGATGGTCACACCGTGCTCTACTCAGGTAGGCCTACATCTGGACGGGAACATCATGGAGTGGCAATCTGGATAAACAAGAACACCGCCTCATGCTTGGCATCATGCAACACAATAAGCAACAGAGTAATATCGTCCACATTTGCATCAAAACCGAGAGACATGACAATAATCCAGTGTTACGCGCCAACTGCTGACAAACAAGACGAAGAAATCGAACAATTCTACCGAGACCTGGATCGCGCAATCTCAGAGGTTCCCAAGCGAAACATACTTCTGATCACAGGAGATTTCAACGCCAGAGTCGGAGAAGACGCAACTGAGACCGACGTCCTTGGGAAATATGGACACGGGAATAGAAACGATAGAGGTCAGATTTTGGTGGATTTCTGCGCGGAACACGGACTAGTTATCACCAATACTCTCTTCCGTCTGCACAACAGACACAGATATACATGGAAGAGTCCAAATGGATTCACTAGAACACAAATAGACTACATACTGATCAGCAAACAGTGGAAACAATCGGTCAACAATGCACGCGTATGCCTCAACGCAGATTGCGATTCCGACCACAACCTGGTGATTATGACGATGAAACTGAGATTTAAAAAGAAGCGAGCGAATAAACCGTTACTCTTGGATCTTGAGAAACTCAAAAATAGCCAGGTTGTTCAACAATACCAACTGGAAGTGACGAACAGATTCGAAGTATTGGAAGGAGTAGACGAATCGAGAACACCAGATGAATTATGGCGCCAATTGAAGGAAGTCACCTTGGGTGCAGCAAAGGCGACAATACAAAAGGATCACCATAAACGCAAGAACTGGATTTCCAGCGACACTTTTGAATGGATTGGAAAGAAACGCGAGGCCAAAACAAAATCCCCCACAGAATACAAAAAACTAAGAAGTGAGGTACAGAAAAGACTGCGGCGGGATAAACAGGAAGAGCTTGAGACATTGTGTAGCGAATTAGAGGAAAACGCGAAAAAGGGTAACAGTAGACCAGTCTTTCAAACAGTGAAGCAGCTTACGGGATCATTCGTCCCTCGTACCACGGCCATCAGGGATGCCTTCGGCAAGAAAATTGTCGAACCAGAGAGAGTGAATCAAAGATGGAAAGAATACTGTGAGGAACTATACATCGAAGAAGACGAGCACGTAGAGATTGACATCCAAGAAAGGGAACCACCACCGCTGAAGGAAGAGATCAGGCGTGCAGTAATGAAGTCGTCATCACGAAAGGCACCAGGTCCGGATGACGTGGCAGCTGAATTACTGAGGTTTGGAGGAGAGATGACAGTGACCAAACTACATGAGATATGCACGGAGGTGTGGATGACCGGAGTATGGCCGGAAGAATGGACTCAATCAACATTCATCCCACTTCCCAAGAAGGGTGACCCGCTCCAATGTGACAATTACAGAACCATCGCACTGGTCTCACACGCAAGCAAAATTTTACTGCGCGTTATGCTAGACCGCATGCAAAACAAGCTCGAAATGGAGATTGCCCAGGAACAAGCGGGCTTTAGACCAAGAAGAGGTACAAGAGACCAGATTGTGAACCTCAGGATCATAATAGAGAAAGCAAGAGAAAGAAATCAACCACTCTACTTTTGTTTCATTGACTTTACTAAGGCCTTTGATAGGATATAGATATAAAATGATTGATGACGAGACCATGGGCGAAGTATATCAGGGGTTAGGGGCCAAGCCCCCCCCCCCCCAAGAATGCGAAAACAATTTCCACCGGGAAAGATGGACCGGAGGCGGTCAAAGCCCCCGGAAGGCCTCCAAGGTAAAAGTATGTTTTGGTCCGACCGAATGACTAAAAAATAATTAATAAAACATCGGTTTTTAATCGGTAAAAATTGTGTATTTTCACCAGATTCGGACCGAGTCTCCGTCCAAGTTATTTAGCCCCCCCAGAACTGAAACCAAACTCCGCCCATGGGCGAGGCTGTACAAGCAGTATACGGCATTGGACTCGCCTAGGTCTACATATATATATATATATATATATATATATATATATATATATATATATATATATATATGAAGGATTTCACGAAATAGCCGGCAGAGTAATACGGTTGCAAGCTTATAAAAAGTTGTGCATGAGCATAATAGGATAGGCTAGCACAGCTTTTTTTAACGTAGGCATCGGGGTATACGTGTTTTAATCGGCCGTCGTAGTTGCTAAGTCGGAAGATATAAACTACTATTAACACGAAGTTTACTCACTTCAGATTAGGATGGATGACAAACTACGTCAGATGTAAGTAATAAAGTGTTCACATTACATTAATAGCAATTATTATATTTTACGTGCATACAGACGAACGCAAAGAAAGAGCTTTTGTGAGAGGTCGGCCTACTTAATTAGTTTATTTATTTCTCCGTTTCTATAGCGTCCCCTTCAAGCTGACTACTCAGAGGCACTCCCGACTACAGCGCCGACACTGCATTGGAGTTTCACGCCGTAGCGCCCGATCAATTGCGAGTGAAGGACTTGTTCAAGGTCTATACGCGGCGGCTTGAGGTGGATTTATTGGATTCTAAACATGCAACCTTCCGGCTGCAAGGGAAAAGGAACATGGGCCTATCCACTACACCACCGCACCCCACAATTTGATCAATATTTTGCGAGCCCTAAATCTCCAAAAGTCACACCATTGATAGTCTTGATTCTTTGACAGTAGCTAAGTTTAGAAATTCAAACAGTAGGCCTAAGCCTAGTGATCAGACACGGTGCATAAATTATCCTTCTTTAACTTTGTCGATAACTAATCCTACTTAAATTCACCTATTTATGACTGATACGATTCGAACAATCGTTTCAAACTTGGAAAATATTATAATCTGATACTATTACTATACCATCATTTTGTGTAACTGTCCACTGGCTGCGACTATACTTTATAGTTAGTTAGTTACAGCTGCTATGGCACTGCAAATCTGATCCGTTTCTTTTTTGTAGTCGTTTGGTAGGCTAGTCTTAATGGAGTAGGCTAGGTTACATCTTAACTGACTGCAGGATGATTGCAGTTTACGCCAGAGCTTTTTTAACGTGCATTTCTACACAAATGTGCAGTTGTAAATGAATTTGTGCAGTTGTAAAAGTAATGTTGTGCAGTGATAATCATTAGGGAAAAGGTAAGTGCAGCCGGTTTACTACATAAGAGCGAAATGGAATGAAGGATTTGTGCAGTGAGAAATATGGTGGAAGACCAATTTTAAAGCGGATGACTAAAAATTGGTCATCAGAATTTACAGGCGGTGACTTGTGGTATTTCTGGGGAACTCGGGAAGATTTCTGGCCAAAAGACCAAAAAAAGTTCGTCAGATTTTTCGTCGATGACTTGCGAAATTTTTTTAGGGAAAATTGCCATCAGGTCGTCAAAAATGTCCACCAAAATCCCACTAGATTTTGTGCAGTCTACAAATAAATAACCTGGTTTGCGCACTATTCACTTTTCAATGTATCAGTGTTAATTTGTTTCGTCCGATATCAATATGTTGAATGCAATGGTCAGTGAAATTAATTACATAATGGACCTACTAGTTCCTAATTGCCACCTATAGAGTAACTAAGATTTAGGCCAATGTCTACCAATTTCTGCTTAAAATTATGATCAATGGAAAATTTGTCTGCTGCCAGGCTTGTATTTTGTTGCCGGCTACGCCACTGAGGCCAAGTGCCCGTAGCCCTCGTACATTGGCCGCAAATTTCTTTGGTCGTAATAGAAAGACGATAGTCATGCAGAAGACACGTGATGAAACCATTGACTTAACCCTCATCCGCACAAGAGGGTCTTGTTTATACTGATCAAGCCGGTAGATCTAAATACAAGTAATGATCCGTATAATTTTTGTCAGTCAAAAGCAATGCCAAGAGGGCGTGCTCTGTTGCACAATGCAGTAACAGAAGATGTGGAATAAAATAATACGGACACATTGAGAATATTCAAGATAGTTTTGACAGTTTTATAACAGCCGAGATGAAAGACATCATCATTCAACATACAAACCCGAAAGCAACAGCTAACGGATTATGTATGATACATGCTTACATTTTAGGTTTAGTGCTATTCCATTATTTTTTTAATATAATATTTTCTAGAAAACAGTCATGTTGACTCTGATAATAAGAGCATTCAGAACTAATTTTACTAAAATTATGGTTTATTTATTTTGATCCCCAAATTTTATAGATAGACAACTATTGCGACGATGAACATGTATGACAAACCGCCACAATTAATGTAATTAAACATTTAATATAAAATTCATCATTAACAATGATTTATATTGCATAAAGATACTGGCACATTGTTGTTTTGAGTTACTCTGATATCATCTTACAAAATTGGCATATAAAAGCACTCTTACCCATGGAAAAACCCACATCAAATCGGGGGGTCTGGTCAGATCCCCTTGTTCAAATTAAGTTGCATTTTCGCTTGTTCGGATGAGGGTAAAAAATTTAAATGTCGAGAAATTCAGTGCATAGAGAAATAGTGTATTTATTATTAGGTAGGCAACACCACAAAAGTATGAACACGTATCCACGGTAGGCCTAATAGTAATGTATTGAGGCTAACTGTGAGAATTCACAATGAATCCGTGGTGACCGCGAGACTAATCACAAGGAACCGAATATCGCGAGGTGGCGAAGACGAAAAATTTCAGTCGCAAGCGACTTTGAAAAGGAGCCCAACTCGCGCTATTCGTGACGAAATGGCAGCGCTGGCCTATATAATGCGGCATATCCTGGATCTAACTGCGAGAAATTCTATCCTAAAATAGCCAATCACGGAATGTGCTTAGGGGCATCTACGTACGTTTAAAAAGTGATAAAAGATTTGAATTATTTGAGATGATCATTTTTAACATTTATGATTTCCACTTTGCAAATAATTTATGACCGCAACTGAAAAAAAACGCTGGTCGGACTGTGAGCGACAAAGGGAAATTTTCTAACTGGTGATAACTAGATAATGATGTTTCTGCCGATGATGATGATGATGCTGTTGACGGCGTTGAAGACACTATTGATTTCTATGCTATTATGCTACTGCTGCTGCTGATTATGATGTTGTTGTTGTTGTTGCTGTTGTTGTTGTTGTTTATAATGGTGACGATCATGATGGTACTGAAAGTAATAATGATAACGATAAAATTGCAAGATGGAGATGTTTATATAAACTTTATAATTTAGGATGACGGAATGTACGGATAGATCGGGAGACGAAGAACTGGTCTCTGCGTTCATCGTCGCCACCTGTCGTCTGCTTCCTAAGTATTTTTCGGTTCCATTTGATCATATGCATGACTTACTAGGACCCTCTGGTTCTGGATCAAAGTCTTATATAGTCTGCTGTGGCAGCGCTGTTGAGTTCTATATCCGACCGCTGAATTCATGCATTGGCGATAATGACAACTTTGTCATCGATGCAGGTCATCTAGCTTTCAGCGGTGAGTCTGTTGTGCTGCCAATTGATCCGAGTGGCCTTTCCGACACGATCCTGTGCTTCGAGATAGAACCATGCCAGAGGTATCCAGGCTTTGTTCGACTACGAGTTTTGGGTAAAGTGAACTTTAATTGGAGATTCAAGAAGTACGAATTTACCCGTAGGCATACAGCTGCTGCAAATGCCTACATGTTCCCAAACGTGGATGTAAGTGGAAATGCTTTGCCAAGCGTTAGAAGTGGCCCAGCAATTACATATAAGCATGAAATGGCACCTGGTCTTTTTAGCCAAAAGGATTTCGTCTATAGCATGTGGTGTCCTCAGTGGCCTAAAGCAGCCGAAGGTTGGATTAATCGACCTAGGAATAATGGATGGCCGACGACTGATACGATCGCCGAGGTTGTACAAAACGGTTGTCATGTTGTCTACGTTCAGCATCGTTCCTGCAGAGACGATAAACTACAGTTTAGATTTTCATTCTCCATGGCTGAAGTAATTTTACTCCAGAGCTGGACTCCCATTCAGCAGATGGTCTATCATCTGTTGCGATTCTTCGCAAAGAGAGAATTAATTCAAAAGAATTGTCTGAAGGAAGATGAGGTTCTCTGTACATACCATTTAAAGACTCTGATGCTGTGGACTTGTGAAGAGATGTCGTCGGAATGGTGGAATACTTCTTCTGTTATTAAGATATGCTGCGAGTTGTTGCAAAAACTTTCGTTATTGCTAAAGAAAGGATGCTATCCGAACTACTTTATTCCTGAAGCAAATCTATTTTATGAGCCATCTCACTCGACAATTATCGACAACACTATTAAACGATTAAACGAATACCAAGATTCTGTTATTCTTTGTCATTGGTTCGAGGAAAACTACAACAAGTTTTTCATTCGGACAGAGGTTAAGACAATAGGCGCGATGGAACCGATGCCCCATTTTGTGAATTTCATGTTGCCTCTTCTAGAATTTTGGAAAAAGAATGAAGCGGAAACATTGGACGTCTTAGTCTTGATCACATTCAGATGTTCTCACAGACAGCTCCGCATGATTATACAACAGGGATGTAGTTCCGGACTGCGCCAGGTCTTCACAAGAGGATATCGTTCAATATGTCTACAGTTGATGAGAAACAGTTTACTGTCAGATCTGTCAACAATACAGAACGTCTCATGTCTCACGTACTATAACATCGTTCTGCATATTTTGCATGCCGCATGTGGCATTGGTTGCGGTGAAATTTCGTGGCATAGCAGTATCTCTGTTGAGATTGTCAACGCGATTTCAATGCAACCTAAAAATGTAAAATCTTTGCATCATAAATTTCCGACAGTCATCCCGTTTTTCGAAACTGATCACAGCAGTCGGTTTCAATTCATCCGAGCCCAAGATATCATGGTCAATTTAACTGGATCAAACAGTCGCTCAGAATTTCAACTCGTGTCTATCCTGTCAAAAGAATTTCTTAGAAAATCTATAGAATATGGCGAAGTTGATTCCAATGGCATTGTTCTTGCAGCTTTGGCCTATCTTGCGCCCATCCATTTTGCAGCATCAGAATATCAAGAAGCAATACGTTTATGCTCGGCAGTTCTCGAAGATCACTCTGCTCAAGACGAAAATGAAACTTTGAATGCTGTCTGTCTGCTGTTTATTGACGATATCGCAAGAATCATTGGATTACGTGTACTCCACAAGAAGATTACCAGCAGTAAACCCAATCTTCATTGCATTGGTAGGCGGATCTATACTGATCTGCGTATTTCGCCAAAGGTGTTTGCACATTATATATCTGTAATATCTCATCAAAAGGCAGATAGGCAACTTCATTTCTATCATGATGTGCCACAATCAGCATTTTCTATGGACGAGTATTTGAAGACTCTTTTAAAGCCACAATTTGCTGTTTCGGGGATGTTTAATAATTTCAATGCATTCATACAGATAACTTATCGCCGCGTGGACATATTCACGGCGATCAGGACTACGTCTGCGAATGATTTATTGGTTAATGAAAGAATAAATGAAATTCTTATGGAATATGCTTCGGAAAATATGACAACATTTTACAATGCAATTCGCAAAGACTTCGGTATCCAGTGCAATACAGCTGACTGCTATCGTGCTCTGCACCTTTACAATTGCCACAAATACGACGAAGTGCTGACTTTATGCGAACGAATTCTGCATGAGTCTGATCTGCCGAGCAATTTGAAGAAATCTTTATTTGCGAATGTTTTACTGATACCTCCGATTGACTCCTTTTTCGATCGAGACGTTCAATCTTTGTTGGGTCTTCACACGCTTTTCTATTATTTATCTCCCCTGAATGGCGAAATGAAGGAAGCCGAGATATCTGCCGAATCAACGTTTGAGCAATGTTTTGCTCGACTCGTTTGCCATTATGAGTGTGATCTCTTCTTTCTTCTCAAATATAAAACCAGTCAATGCTCCTACTTTCTTGGGAGACATTTTCTTGCAAGATATTTGAAAGTGAGATGTTGTATCGATTGTAATCGTCCATATATCGAAGTGATTTCTGAATTTGCTGCTCAGAAAATTAATCTTCCTTTTGAACACATCATTCGCAGTTTCCTTCTGAGAAAACTTCGTTTAATTTAGAAAGCATCTCAATTATTTCACCGTGCAGATCAGTGACAAAATTTTGTTTTGTGGCATGTGGCTGCTCTAATAATATTAATAATATGATTATGATATTAATATAGGCCTACTATAATTGTTGTCGTTTTCTTTCCCTAACTTGCGATCGTCCGCTCATACTAACAGAGTACCAGTGTTATTATAGGCTAAATATTATTATTTTACCTGAGGTATCTATAATGGATAAAGTCTGGAAGAGCAAATCTATACAACTGAAATTAAAACTGGAAGTGCTAAGAACCTGCGTATTCAGCAGCATGCTTTACGGATGTGAAGCGTGGACAATAACAAAAGGAGTCAGAAGGAAGAATACTCGCTTTCGAGAGAAGGTGCTACAGAAAGATCTTGCGAATTGGATGGATGCAGAAAGTAACAAACGCAAAACTGTATAGGCGAATAGACCACACAGATAACATTATGCAGAAAATAATAACCAGGAAGCTAGATCTCTTCGGTCACATATGCAGGATGGACAACAGCAGAAAGATCAAGACAGTTGTGCTTGGAAGAATGGAGGGATCTAACAGGAAAGGACGACCACACAAGGAATGGCTGGATAACATATCAGAATGGTGTGGAGCACCATTACAGGACCTAACACACGCTGCCTTGGAGAGACAAACCTGGCGTGGAATAACGAGAACGGCATCGAGCACCTACGGGCATTGGTCCCTCGGTTGTTGATGATCTATAATTCCTCAGGTTTCAGATATCACTACGAAGTTTTGCCTCTAGAGTGGCCATCCATGTCAAGATCTGGAAGAACAAAGGTGCTGTGGAAGGCAACAGCACTGATAACACTTGTTATTATTTTTTAATTTTTTAAATAGTTTTTTTTGATGAAAACCATCATTTGTTTCCAAATAAAACTGTGCAACACCAACTGGCTGTGCCTGATGAACAATTATTTTTATTATTATTATTATTATAAATATTATTACAATTATTATTATTATTATTATTATTATTATTATTATTATTATTTTATTTATTTTTATTTTTTTATTATTTAATTTTTATTATTATTATTGTTGTTATTATCGTTATTATAGTAATATTATTACTATGATTATTATTATTATATTGTTGCATTGTATTGTGTCAAATATAGTTGTATTGTATTGTATCGGACACATTTGTATTGTATTGCATCAATAATAGCTGCACTGCATTGTATCAAATACAGTTGTACTTAGTTTTGCATTACAAAAAGTTGTATTCTACTGTGTATATTCGTTTTAATAAAATTCAAACTGACAGACCGCAGAATGATTACAGAAAACAAGTTTTACAAAATACGACCCACTTAGCACGACACGCAGGTCGGCTATCACCCCCTCCCCCCAGTGGGAAAACATCCGCAAAAACTAAAGCCTCTGATGTTAGAGTTATCATCACGACAGATCTACATTTACATCTACAGCAACGACCGTCCCAAACAGAAGAGTCACTGAAAACAGAACTCTATCGCAAAACACGCAGAGTCCAGTCATCGGATTCTAGTCTGTGGGTGAAAGTTGTCTTCATTCAAAGTTCCGCGGTATGGTTGCATCAAGATGGTGTTGGAGTATTGATGCAGTATTGTCAGACCTTCTCTCGTCACATTATCCTTGTTTATGTTGATCGGCATTCGCCAGGTGGCAGAGATGGAGATGCGAATGAACAGACCAGCGTCTCGAAGAAGTCCTGAAATGCGTTAAACAGCATTCGCCAGGTGGCAGAGAAGATGATATGATTGGCCTGATCAGAAGCAAGGAGTATTAGATTACGTTTAACGGCATTCGGTAGGAGGCAGATGAGGTTGAATTGTTGAAGTACTGAATGACCTGACGTCCCTTGAAGATGGTAAAAATGGATTCGTCCAATACTATAGAACATATATGTGACACATGCGCTCCAAATCCGTCGTTTGACGTTTTTGACTTTTTTATTCAGTCATATTCTACAGATATTCGGCTTCAAAATACTTTTTACAGAATGGAAATATCTTTTTTCTAACTGAAGATAATTGAAGTTATATTCGTTCGATTGTGTAACTTGCAGAATCATAATAAGGGAGAAAATCGATCTCAAAGTTTCAGAACATTCGTGTCGTAAAAGTCCTTAGTAACCATTGATTGATTATTCTGCAATTTTGCTGGCAAATAAATGGGCATATTATGTATCAAATACATCAAACGGCATCAAAATCTAGCTATTCAGGGCCAGGGCCGTAAATCTGTTTCTAGATGTGGGGAGGGAAAATTTCCCCCAGGCCTTTACCTCACTCACGCAGTACACCATTGAGTTCAGTGACACCTTATAGATTAAATTCATTAGTGTTACAATGGTTGGTTCGCACTACAGCATATAGCCTTTTATGTTTGAATTAGGCCTACAACATAACTAGGGTCTCTTACCAAACCAAAACAGTTGAAAGCATTGGGCTTATTTAGTCACTTAGTTTTTCCTCATTTTTATTTTCTGCATCGGAATGGAATAGTAGTTAACTTAGAAGGCCTATATATATCTACCTGTAGCAACTCATGAATTTGCAGGGCCTGCTGTAAATTTAGGTGTTGCAAGCTTCAAAAGTTTAATCATCAATTCAAACAACAAGTCGGTTATAGTCTTCTAAAATGTGTTGACAATGGTTTAAGACATGTCTAAAAGTTGAGTGAAGCCCAGTCAATTATATAGGCTTAGATATATAGTTTAAGGTGGATAAAACTAACTTTAATTGTACATTACTTCCTACATGTAGACCTATAATATAGGACAGCGGTTCTCAACCTTTTCAGACTCACGGACCCCTTTTTAATGTTTGGTCCCGGTCACGGACCCCCACTGAAATTTGGCGCCTTTGGAACATTATTGTGACTGTGCGACTCTATAATCTTATATAATAGTAGGTCTACATGTATGTTATAATATAGTCTATTATAGGCCTGTAATGCAAATTTATATAACTAATGAGATTATATAATTTTTAGAAAAAACTGTTTTTATTTTAATGTAAGCTCTGGGCATGCATATTCGAGCACATTTTATCTGCTCGAAACACTCAATCTGAGCCCGTGATCGATAATTTTAATTGTTACCAGGGTAGAATATCCACATTCACAAAGATATGATGTTGCAAAAGGTGAAATAATGTTGAAAGCTTTCTCATGCAGTTTTGGATATTCATGTGAAGCTTGTATCCAAAATGATGCATCAAGCTGACTCTTGCATAGATGCAACATCTTCAGTGTTACAGTAGGCCTAGGATCACTGGCCAGTTAACTGATTTGGTTCAATTCTGTGGTTCCAATTCCACGAATCAATGTTCAGAAATGGACTGGAAACCCACGAAAAACTTTGAATGCTCAAATTACGAAATTAGAAGTTGAATTGATCCATCTATGGTTGAATAGGTCTGGAAATTAAATTAACAAATTGTGATTGATTGATTGATCTGAGCATTTCTTTATATTTATGTGAATATATGCAATTGATCACATAACTTTGACACAAGTGTCAAAGTTATCGACCACTATCCGTTTTGCACAAGAGATCAAGTTTTTGTAAAAGCAGACACTTTATCACTAGGGGTGTCTGCATCACTTGCATAGAGGAATTCAGTTCATTTAGCTGTTAACAAATGCCAGCCAGGTAAACCAGAGTTGAACCCCATCATCCCCATGGGTTGTTATTCAAATGAATTGCAGGCTGTGGTCTTTTTCTCTAAGAAACTCTCTCAAAAGCATCCAGAAATCTAGACAGTCTGTTACAAATTTCCCCCTTGATAACCAGTGAACATCGGCTGGCCTATACATTATTAACTGTCATGATTTCCACATCCGAACCTAATGTAACAAAAAGACAAGAGCTTTGTGGACGTGCCTTGATGAAATTAGCCTAACCATTTTTATGCCCTTGAATGCCTTAAGTCTGCACTCTAGCGATTGAAACAAACCGACACATCTAAAACAGATGAATTTGTCATTGATAAGCGTATTATTAGCTTCATGTTGTAATTTCATATTGAAAAGGGGAATTATTGAAAAATTGACAAAAATTTATTTGCTTCCATATTTTAAACTAAGAAATATATAATTTTCAGGACTTGCTCGCGGACCCCCAGACAGATCGCCGCGGACCCCCAGGGGTCCGCGGACCCCCGGTTGAGAACCGCTGATATAGGATATAGTCTACAACGAAACTTTTTCATATCATTTTGTCGTTATTGCTTTCCCTTAATTGCTAGTCGATTTTGTTAATAGCGGAATTTCTTTTGACTGAAACCCAAGACTTAATATCTGGGGCGCTGAAGAAATGTCGAGATTGTGTTTGCGATTACAAATGCAAACTGCGACCAAAACAGATTCTTTACGTGGTAGAAATAACATGACAGGAATATGATCATAATGATATATATATATATATATATTGCTGTTTGTCACTTTTCTGATGCACAGATTTAGGCAATGACTAATAATTTGCTTCTAAGCAAATTATTAGTCATTGCCTATGTAGGCCATGTGAAAATTAAGCTGTTCTTACAATGAAGGCAGTGTGCAATTGCACAATTTTCATCGCACTTACCGGGACACAATCCTGCTTGAAGTGATTTGGAAAACAAAAAAGATTAGTCTTTTTAAATTACTTAACGCACAGCACTTTATTCATGAATTTTATTTCTTTAAAATTATTTGCAATCCTCTGTAATCCTGTGTATAGGCCTACAGTCGAATATGCAGTATTGTCTAATGTGGTCTCGAGATGAACTGATATCAGTATTTCTCCTTACAGAAATGAGAGCCCACACTCACTCCCTAGCCTCCGCCCCAGAACCCCGATGGGGGAGCTTATGACTCTCCTCCATACCCCTAATCGTTAGGGCTTCTTGCCTTCGGCAATCGCGGCTCCGCGCGTTTCGCGCTCGCTACCATTACTCGTACTAAGAATCTCCATTTGGTCCCTCCAACTTTTAGGACGTGGTTGCGCCTATGCTCCAAATATGATTAGACTATGTACTTATGTAAGCTTGTATACATGTACATGTTATGTATGCATGAATCATGAATGCATATGTATGTATTGTGTTGCATTGCATATGAGAATTTATAAAGTGCTTCTTACAGTATGCTATATCTATTCAGAGACGCTTTGATCAGCGTCACAGCCCTGAGGAAATAAGAAAGACTTAATTAAGCAGCGACGGCCTGAAGGTGTCACCTACGATAAGATCTTATTATATACGGATAGAGGAAAGGGAGGTCGTTACACAAAGAAGTGTCTGCACTGGCAATTGAAGGCTGGGTCATGGGAGTCCTTGCTCGAATAACTAGGAGATCAGAGAGATCAGCAGACCGGAGAAGGCGAAAAGAGATATTGCGTTGAGGTGTTTGTCCACGGGTTTGTGCATCAAGTGATTCAAGTCACAAAGGTATTTAGGAGTTTGCCCATTTTGAGTTTACATGTATGTATGATATATATATATATATATAATAATTCTATATATAATTATATATAATATATATTATAGTCATTAGCTGTGTTCTCACTGAATGACCGCTAACTCCCTGCAATCTTGCAGGGTGATTATATTGGGCGTATGACATGTCACATAATAAATTCCTCTCGCTTTGTATCATTGAAGAGAAGATTCTACATGTATCTCTCGGCTTTTGATCCTACAGAGCAAGCTTTCAAGCAATGTGCAGTCACATACAGCTTGCCTACGGTACCCTAACATTTGTGCTACAGCTGAGAAAAAGTGAGGAGGGAATTCCTTCACGTTCCCTCTCCAGGTTTAAAAGTGGGGAGGGAATTCCCTCCCTTCCCTCCCCGGGATTTACGGCCCTGTAGCTATTATTATCCAAACTGCGACTGAATTACAGGCAAGCTTGCTGAATTCGTTCGATTCTGTAAGACAATGAATGAATGAATCAATGAATAGGCCTAGCATAGAAGCAAACGCTTCCAAGAGTAAACGGCCAGAAATGGCGTATCGAACCCTAGGCCTATGAGTGTTATATTTCAAACACACAATCAACCAGGCACTATACGATGTTGACCTTTGCTGGACCCATCTATAATCTAATTAAATGTAAACATTTTGCGTCCGATAAAGCAGCGTCTTACGAGCAGGCTTATTACCCTAGCTCTCGGCTACCTCAAAGAAATATTTACCTAACAGCTTGGTCTACAGAGAAACATGAATAATAATAATACGAGACAATTACGCTCGATAACAATGTGAGCGTAGTCTGAGAACTTATGCAAGTCTTTTCAATTCTTATAAAGAATTTTAATTAGGCCTATTTACGCACACAGACAATAATATTGTTCCTATTTATTACCTCGTACACACATCGCTCGAACGCGCGAACACTCTAGGTAGGATAGATCGAAGACGATTAAATTTGCATCAAGTTACCAATTATAGCCAGTTCTAATCAAACTTCCTATAGATCTATAATTATGATGGGTGGCCGGATGGATGGCTGATGGGTGGGCTGTAGGTGGGTGGATTGCCAGTTTAGTCATGTTTACCAAAGTAATTGACCGCACCGTTGATCTCCGATCTCGGTACCTCTCATTCTCCAAGCCAGCGTGTTATCCAATGAACTACCCCTCCCCCTAACGAACAATCAACCAGGTTGCCCTTATCACAATTTGAGCAGTTTACAAGACTTTCGCTATTTCCTATTTAACGATGTAAAATAATATTTATACAAATTCTTTCGAAAGCTAACGCTAGCTGTAGACCTGGGTAAGAAAAGGAGCAACAGAATATTTACGGGTAGGTGCGCATGCGCAATATCGAAAGTCAGTCTCGTAAACCAATAAGACTCTCAGAAAACTGGGTCGGAGGCGTGGTTGTCAGGTGGCCATTACAGATGCTAAACTTTATAGCCAAACTTTGACACGTTCAAGTAGGTGGCAAAATTTATCAGAACCGTCTAATATAATATTTTAGGGTATAACCTATCACGCGGTACACATGGCTACAAGAAATAGTCAGGTCAGCTTATGAAAACTCGGTCGTTCATGGCGAATTTTAACTTTGAAAATAGGCTATTTGGGACCAAGATTCGAAGCGAATTCTTACACCACATGCGCCAAAAGTCATTTTTCCTCCACTAATCATTTGAATTCAACATTTTTAGTTGTTGATTTTGAAAGTAGACATATTTTAAAATAATAATAATACACTATAAAACAATTTTCCATATTTTTGACCTCTGTCGCCTGTTTTGCCTTCTATCTCGAAATCTAGATCGCGACAAACGACGGGGAAAGAACGCCAGCATCACATATTATGTAAGCTCTAAGTTTCATACTATACCACTGCCGTGTTTCAAATGCAGCAAAAGCTCATGTGTCATAATACATTCCGTACCCGATAGCTTGCTCAAGAAATCTTGATGCTAAACGGGAATATGGGTACAACAAGGGAACCACGTGAGAACGTTGATAGGGAAATCGCTTAAAAATTGAAAACATGAAATTAGAACAACCGACAGCACTGTCTTGAATTCAATCCTTATCCACCAGGTCTATAAATACAATGGTTGATTTTATGTTTTTATTTTGACTGTTGTTTTCGAAAGACTATATTGTATATCATGCTATAAGAATAATTTGCGACATCAATGTATTACAAAATCATCGAAGTTGTCTTTTGCGAAGCTGGTTTCGTGGAAGCGAAACAGAGACAAACACACAGGCAGACAAAGACAGAGACAGACAGGCAGGCAGACAAATAAATAAACAAATGGACAAACAGACAGATAGAAACAGACAGACAGAAGTAGACAGAGAGACAGATGGACAGACAGACTGGAAGGCAGGCAGAGAAAGACAGAGACAGACAGACAGGCATACAGACAAGCAAATGGACAAACAGACAGACAGAAACAGACAGACATAAGGAGACAGAGAGTGACAGAAAGACAGGCAAACAAACAGATCTACAATTGGACAAACAGACAGAGACAGACAAACAGATACGCAGATAGACAGACCGACGAGATTCCCTGTTCCTGCACGCCTACCACTTGCACACTCCGTCTCCACGGCCACACGGTAGCCACAGCAACTATATAAGAACAATTTACATCATGACCACACATCGCCACCAACCGCAGTTCGCTCAACAATCCATCCCCATAGCAACCGCCCGGCAGCTCGTTCCCATGGCAACGCCACTCGAGTGACGTCAACAGTCGACTGCATGCAACGCGCGCGACCCGATCCGCATGCACCGGTTGCCATTGGCGACACACAGCGCGCCCTCTGGCGACACTCCCCCTCCCCCCACCACCGACTAGAGCTCGTCCACTTCCTGTCCATCGTTCGGTGGAAGTTCCTCGGTCGTGACCTCGCACTTGTAGGGCTTGTCGCTCTTGAGGGTCAGGTCGACGTAGAGCTTC
This sequence comes from Lumbricus terrestris, assembly GCA_949752735.1. Lineage (NCBI taxonomy): Eukaryota > Metazoa > Annelida > Clitellata > Crassiclitellata > Lumbricidae > Lumbricus > Lumbricus terrestris. The sequence continues at coordinate 27,808,648 of OX457049.1, read as the reverse complement.
CCCTCCGGCGTAAGGCTGTGGTCGACACGCTCGACGTCGCAGTGTTGCGGCAGGCGAAGCTCCTTGCGGAACTCTCTCTGCGTCACCTGTGACAGTATCACAGTATTTGTATTTTTTTAAATTGTAATTGCAATTGCAATCGTATATTTATATAGCGCTCCCTTGAAGAGAACTCTTCAGAGGCGTTCCCGACCTGACACCAAACCACAATCAAAGAGAATGGTCTTCAAACGCGTGCGGAAATGCCGAAAAGGGGCAAAGATAGACAGAGAAGTTCATTACGAAGACTAATAGGTAGGTTTTTTCCAGAAAGACGGACCGACCATAGCAGTGTAAGTCTACAGTCGTGTTTCAGTTTTAAAAATGCGACGCAACAAAAAGTAACAAAAAACCAATCTAATTATTCATATCTGCACAGGATGGTAAGATTCCATCAAAACATTTCAAACAGAACAAAAGTTATGCCACTTTTAGGGAGGTCAACCACCGCTTTTTGACGATTCAAAAACGAAACGCAACAATTTTTTTTACAAAAACACGATTTTTTCGCATCTCAAATAATTGGTATCAAATAGCCTTGGTATTTCCAGATGATCATTATTATTACTATTTAAAAAAGAAACAGGGTACCAGCGTAGCTGCGCGTCACTGAGAAGTCACTTAGCAAGATGACAATAAATTGGTAAATAAGGAATTGTAAGATTAATCAACAAGTCCATCAAGAACTTTGCAAAGAGACTCAAAAGAAGTTTTGGCACGGGTGGTGGGCACATTGGACACAAGTTGTGAAGCACTACCAAGTTCATGTGACAACAGCTATTTGAGATGAGACTTAATAAAATCGTGTTTTGTTACTTTTTGTTGTGTTTCGTTTTTGAATCGTCAAAAAACAATGGGTGACCTCACTAAAAGTGGTGTAACTTTTGTTGTGTTTGAAATATTTTGATGAAATCTGACCATCATTTGTAAATATGAATTGTCTTTAGGACTGTAAAATTTCATTTCGAAATTCTTACTTCTGGCTAAGATATTGGTCAAAAACCTAATTTTTTTTGCGTTTCGTTTTTGAATCGTCAAAAAACGGTGGGTGGCCTCCCTAAAAGTGGTATAACTTTTGTTCTGTTTGAAATATTTTTTGAAATCTGACCATCATGTGTAAATATGAATTGTCTTTTGGACTGTTAAAAATTTCATTTCGAAATTCTTACTTCTGGCGAAGATATTGGCAAAACCTAGGGGGTTGGCGCACCCTGTATATAAACTTTATAATTTAGGATGACGGAATGTGCGGAGAGATGGAGAGACTTTGCAAAGAGACTCAAAAGAAGTTGTGAAGCACTACCAAGAATTTCGAAATGAAATAATGTTGGAATTAAATAATGCGCTTACTTGCACACGATGTAAGAACTAAGGGAATTTCATTTTGAGACTCTTATTAATGTGATATTTTTCAGTATAGGTCAGATCGGCTTTGTGCATTTTGCGTAGAACTGCACGTAAAAAGTCCATGCGAACCGGTGTAAAGGTTTCAGATTACCCCCTCCTAAACATTACCCCCCTGCAAACTGTAAATTGTATCAATCATCGCACTTATTGCACTAATAAACTCGGAAAAATCATCCCGCTTCTTGTTTTGGTCTGAGGATTTTCATCCGTCATCCCACTTCGTGGTTTGTTATCAATATTTTCATCTGGAACTGAAATACTAATCGCCGCGGAAGTTACAATGGAGAAAATGGCTTCGAGGCTATTATTTTTTTCGGAACAAAATATTGATAACAAAACACGAAGTGGGATGACGGATGATATTCTTCATACCAAAACAAGAAGCGGGATGATTTTTCTGATTTTTTTAGTGCAATAAATGCGATGATTGATGCAAATCTTGTTTCCGGGGGGTAATCTGAAACCGGTTTCAAGCTACCGGGGGGTAATGTTTAGGAGGGGGTAATTTGAAACCTTTACACCGGCACTGATTTTCGTGACCTGCTGCTGCCGGGTCTCAGCCAGGTCGCATGTTTAACACGTGAACATACAAGAAACCCAAAAATGGGGTTGCAAATGATTTAAAAAAAGGTCGACAGATGACAAAACTTGGTAAAAATGGTAGGATTTATTGAAAGTTTTGGGTAAACGACAAAAAAGTCGTCAGAAAATGTTTTCTGGTCAAATGCGTTGGCTTGTCTGCCAAAGTCATGCCCGGCAACTTTTTCGAAGCACTTTCAGCCCTGGACAGCCATGCTCATGAATCATGATTGTCACCAGTTCCTGTTGTTTAGCAATTGCGATATTATTGTGCACTAGACCTATGAGCACCAACCTAGTTAAAAGTGACCTGTTCATGTTCTAGAAATTTTAACATGGCATGTGCTGATTCTACCACTTGAGCCAATGGCAGTGATTAGCTGGAACTGCTTGAAACTCGGCAGACAAATTTAAGATAGGGCCTAAGTTATGCTCTCCATGCAGTCGCAGGTCGAATAATTTAATAAATGACATTTCTTAATCGTAATCGTAATCGCCAAATTTCTAAAGCGCTACTTGAAAGCCAAGCCCGAGTCACCAGCTTATTTGCAATCTGCCTGCCTTGCGTAAAATGATTGCATAAGCAATAAGCATTGGCCACCTATGAACTTTGCTCTTGCTGGTCTTATCATAAGTCTGATTAATCTGGTAGTCCTAAATTAGTTACTGGAACTTAAAGAGCTCGCTACTTGAAGTCAAGTCTATAGGACTAATCTTAATTGTTAGCTATTTGTCATTTGAAGATTTATCTGCAAATTATTAATGACAATTATTGTTTGCTAGATTGTAGATCCTATATAATTTATTGGACTGGTAAAAAATTCGTTACATTAGGCCTGTGCATGTGATACATGGACAGAGTAATTAATTATTGGCAGGACAACGGCATTTCGAGTTACTCTACGCCAGCGGTTCTCAACCGGGGGTCCGCGGACCCCTGGGGGTCCGCGGCGATCTGTCTGGGGGTCCGCGAGCAAGTCCTGAAAATTATATATTTCTTAGTTTAAAATATGGAAGCAAATAAATTTTTGTCAATTTTTCAATAATTCCCCTTTTCAATATGAAATTACAACATGAAGCTAATAATACGCTTATCAATGACAAATTCATCTGTTTTAGATGTGTCGGTTTGTTTCAATCGCTAGAGTGCAGACTTAAGGCATTCAAGGGCATAAAAATGGTTAGGCTAATTTCATCAAGGCACGTCCACAAAGCTCTTGTCTTTTTGTTACATTAGGTTCGGATGTGGAAATCATGACAGTTAATAATGTATAGGCCAGCCGATGTTCACTGGTTATCAAGGGGGAAATTTGTAACAGACTGTCTAGATTTCTGGATGCTTTTGAGAGAGTTTCTTAGAGAAAAAGACCACAGCCTGCAATTCATTTGAATAACAACCCATGGGGATGATGGGGTTCAACTCTGGTTTACCTGGCTGGCATTTGTTAACAGCTAAATGAACTGAATTCCTCTATGCAAGTGATGCAGACACCCCTAGTGATAAAGTGTCTGCTTTTACAAAAACTTGATCTCTTGTGCAAAACGGATAGTGGTCGATAACTTTGACACTTGTGTCAAAGTTATGTGATCAATTGCATATATTCACATAAATATAAAGAAATGCTCAGATCAATCAATCAATCACAATTTGTTAATTTAATTTCCAGACCTATTCAACCATAGATGGATCAATTCAACTTCTAATTTCATAATTTGAGCATTCAAAGTTTTTCGTGGGTTTCCAGTCCATTTCTGAACATTGATTCGTGGAATTGGAACCACAGAATTGAACCAAATCAGTTAACTGGCCAGTGATCCTAGGCCTACTGTAACACTGAAGATGTTGCATCTATGCAAGAGTCAGCTTGATGCATCATTTTGGATACAAGCTTCACATGAATATCCAAAACTGCATGAGAAAGCTTTCAACATTATTTCACCTTTTGCAACATCATATCTTTGTGAATGTGGATATTCTACCCTGGTAACAATTAAAATTATCGATCACGGGCTCAGATTGAGTGTTTCGAGCAGATAAAATGTGCTCGAATATGCATGCCCAGAGCTTACATTAAAATAAAAACAGTTTTTTCTAAAAATTATATAATCTCATTAGTTATATAAATTTGCATTACAGGCCTATAATAGACTATATTATAACATACATGTAGACCTACTATTATATAAGATTATAGAGTCGCACAGTCACAATAATGTTCCAAAGGCGCCAAATTTCAGTGGGGGGTCCGTGACCGGGACCAAACATTAAAAAGGGGTCCGTGAGTCTGAAAAGGTTGAGAACCGCTGCTCTAGGCTACGGGCGTTCCGCATGGACGGAGATTTATGGAGGGCAGGGGGACGGTCCCCCAATCTTTGTGGTGATGTCTCCCCAATATTTAAGAAATACGTCTAAACCGCATCGCAAATTTGTAATTTTTGACAGCGTTAGGACATTGAGGAGGTCAACTTTGGTTAATCTTCTTCCTCTTCTTCTTCTTCCTCTTCCTCTTCCTCTTCCTCTTCCTCTTCCTCTTCCTCTTCCTCTTCCTCTTCCTCTTCCTCCTCCTCCTCCTCCTCCTCCTCCTCTTCCTCTTCCTCTTCCTCTTCCTCTTCCTCTTCCTCTTCCTCTTCCTCTTCCTCTTCCTCTTCCTCTTCCTCTTCCTCTTCCTCTTCCTCTTCCTCTTCCTCTTCCTCTTCCTCTTCCTCTTCCTCTTCCTCTTCCTCTTCCTCTTCCTCTTCCTCTTCCTCTTCCTCTTCCTCTTCCTCTTCCTCTTCCTCTTCCTCTTCCTCTTCCTCTTCCTCTTCCTCTTCCTCTTCCTCTTCCTCTTCCTCTTCCTCTTCCTCTTCCTCTTCCTCTTCCTCTTCCTCTTCCTCTTCCTCTTCCTCTTCCTCTTCCTCTTCCTCTTCCTCTTCCTCTTCCTCTTCTTCTTCTTCTTCTTCTTCTTCTTCTTCTTCTTCTTCTTCTTCTTCTTCTTCTTCTTCTTCTTCTTCTTCTTCTTCTTCTTCTTCTTCTTCTTCTTCTTCTTCTTCTTCTTCTTCTTCTTCTTCTATCTCTTAAACTCTGTCAAATGTTTGAAACTATTCAAGTAACGGCATTAGGCGTGCTTTCCTTGGCTTAATGCATAATCTACCATGTGGAGATTATCACTCGCTGAAGTTCTGACATCTACCATGTGGAGATTATCACTCGCTGAAGTTCTGACAATTCATCGGTTCTTATTTCGGCAACGATGGGACAGACCACGAAGGACTCAATAAATGTCGGGGGTCAGGGAAGACCCTATAACAGACTGCAGGATAGATATAAAATGATTGATGGCGAGACCATGGGCGGAGTTTATCAGGGGTTAGGGGCTAAGCCTCCCAAGAAGGCGAGAAAAGTTTCCACCTGGAAAGATGGACCGGAGGGGTCTAAGCCCCCAAGAAGACCTCCAAGGTAAAAGTAAGTTTTCGTCCGACCGATCGAATTTTTTTTTTTCAAATGATCAGTTTTTTGGTCGGTAAAAATGGTAAGTCTTATATTTTCACCAAATTCGGACCGCGTTCTGGAACGAGTCTCTGTCCAAGCTAATTTTAGCCACCCCCCAAAAACTGAAACTAAACTCCGCTCATGGGCGATCGAGGCTGTACAAACCGCATACAGCATTGTACTCGCCTAGGCCTACATATATATGAAGGATTTCGCGAAATAGCCGACAGAGTAGCATAGGGTTGCAAGCCTATGAAGAGTTGTGCATGAGCATAATAGGCTAGGCTAACACAGCTTTATTCTAACGTAGACCGAGGCCTGCGTGATTTAATCGGTCGTCATTTTTCCTAAGTCGGAAGAAAACTACTATTAACACGAAGTTTTCAAGCTTCAGATTAAGATGTAAGTAATAAAGTGTTCACATTACTCCACTGAGACTGCGCTTACATCCACGCTGGACAACATATTTTCGTCTATTGACAATGGAAAAGCCTGTCTTTCTGTATGTCTTGACCTTAGCGAAGCTTTTGATACCGTAGACCATCAATTACTTCTTTCTAGACTCACGAAAAGCTTCGGTGTCTCTGGTACTGCTTTAAACTGGTTAGCGTCTTATCTGGGTGACAGGAATCAGCAGGTGGGCATCGGTACCGCTAGGTCTGAACCCGCTGTTTGCACTGATGGAGTTCCTCAGGGATCTGTCCTTGGTCCTCTATTATTCACAGTCTCTATCTCCCCAATTAATCGCATAGCTAATCATTTTGGTGTCCAATTGCAGCAGTACGCGGACGACACTCAACTCCATATTGCTCTGTCACACACTGATCAGTCCGGTAAACTTAAACTTGAGGAGTGCCTTTCGTTTTTATATGCTTGGTTCTGTTTTAACGGTTTGGCCATAAACCCAAACAAGTCTGAGGCAATTTTGTTTGGGTCACGACAACGCCTGCATTCTTTTCCTTCACTTTCCAGCATCGACCTCGCAGGCTCCGCAGTACCATTATCAGATTCTGTTAAAACTCTTGGGGTTACTCTGGACAGTATGCTTACTTTTCGGATTCATGTAACTAACCTTTGTAGATCTTGCTTTTATCACATCAGGGCAATACGCCACATTAGGTCGACTCTGACTCAGGATATGTCGAAGACTTTAGCTTGCTCCCTTGTCTCCTCTCGCCTTGATTATGCGAATGCGATTTTTGTTGGTATTTCAAACTATGAGCTACATAGGCTGCAACGCATCCAAAATTCCTTAGCTCGGGTTATGCTGTGTGTCTCACTACGATCAAGTTCTTCAGTTTTACTTCATCAGCTGCATTGGCTTCCTGTCGAGTTCAGGATTAAATTTAAATTGGCCTGTTTAACCTACAAATCCCTCTAGACCGAAACACCTTCCTACCTTCAGTCACTGCTTAGGCCTACTCCTTACATTCCTCATCGTTGCCTGCGATCATCAAGCATGGGTCTTTTAGTTGAGCCTCGATGCAGAGCTGTTATGGGCTCGCGTGCATTCCATGCCTCTGCTCCCAAAGAATGGAATCTTCTTCCACTCTCTCTTCGTTGCTCAAATTCACTCCCTACCTTCAAAAAACGGCTCAAAACTCACTATTTCTCTTTGGCTTTCAAGCACATGGACCTTTAACTGCATCTTCCTCTGGCGGCTAACTATCCGCGCCTCAGATTCACACTTTGGTGTGACCTTGCGCGCGTAATAAATTTATGTAACAATAATAATAATTACATTAATAGCAATTATTACATTTTACGTGCATACAGACGAACGCATAGAAAGAGCTTTTGTGAGATGTGGGCCTACTTAATTAGTTTATTTGTTTCTCCATTTCTACAGCGTCCCCTCCAAGCTGACTACTCAGAGGCGCGGACACTGCATCGGAGTTTCTCGCCGTAGCGCCCGATCAATTGCGAGTGAAGGACTTGTTCAAGGTCTATAGGCTACGCGGTGGCTTGAGGTGGATTGACTAGATTCGAACATGCAACCCTCCGGCTGCAAGGAAACAAACATAGGCCTACCCATTACACCAGGGCTTTTTTTAACGTGCATTTCTACACAAAATGTGCAGTTCTAAATGGATTTGTGCAGTTGTAAAATCATTTTTGTGCAGCTAAAAAATAATTTTAGATTTCATTGTCATCCGATTTGGAATAATACGCCAATCTAAAAAAAACATTTAGAGAAGCCTGTAGTAGTTTTAATGCAAGTTTTGTGATTGAAGTGTGTAGTTACACTTTGAAACCAACCTAACCAAAATAATCATGTACTCATTTTGCGACTCTGCTTACAATAGAAGAACTGAGTGGAAGGAAAATTGATCGCCCACTCGAGGCTGTAACACGGTGTAAGTGTGATGAGTCCATCTTAGTTTCTTTCGAAAGTTGGCGTAGCGTTATCTCGCTAAAATCACTCGACATGTGTACGAACGCTGCAAGATTCTGGAATAATTTCAATTAATTTGCTTCTTTTCAGTTTTTAAAAACTTGACAGTATGCTATATGACATTTAATGACACTGGTTTCCACTGATTATAAGCAACTCTGCTGTAATTAGGCTATTAACTGCTGTTGAGCTATTAATTAAATTCGCGTTGACCCTCCGATCTACTTTTACACTCATGCGCTTCCGGAAGTTTGAATATTTGGAGGCGGAAAAAGGAAAGTTCAGTTTGTGAAGGCTGCTTTGAAATTTAAAGCTTCATTTGACATATTTGTTAAAGACAATCGGGCAATATTTAATTTTGGCACACATTTGCAATTGCACACCTTTTTTACTATAATTGCAATTAATGCTGAATGCAGTGGTGCTTTGTTTTTTTGTAGCACGTCTGGTTTTCGAGAAAACTGAAATATTTAATTTTGGCACACATTTGGAATTGCACACCTTTTTTTTACTATAATTGCTGAATGCAGTGGTGTTTTTGTTTTTCTTGTAGCACGTCAGGTTTTTGAGAAAACTGAAATATTTAATTTTGGCACACATTTGCAATTGCACACTTTTTATACTATAATTGCAATTAATGCTGAATGCAGTGGTGCTTTTTTTTGCAGCACGTCTGGTTTTCGAGAAAACTGAAATATTTAATTTTGGCACACATTTGCAATTGCACACCTTTTTTACAATAATTGCAATTAATGGTGAATGCAGTGGTGTTTTTGTTTTTCTTGTAGCACGTCAGGTTTTTGAGAAAACTGAAATATTTAATTTTGGCAAACATTTGCAATTGCACACCTTTAAAAAAATTATAATTGCAATTAAAGCTGAATGCAGTCAGAAGTGTTTTTGATTTTCTTGTAGCACGTCAGGTTTTTGAGATAACTGAAATATTTAATTTTGGCACACATTTGCAATTGCATACCTTTTTAAATATAATTGCAATTATGGACTTTTAAAAAATTGACTTTAAAAAGAATTATCACACTCCGGAAAAATGGTATGTTTTTTATGAGATTTTCAAGTCGATGACAAAAAAAGATCAACTGCTTTGGTCGAGATTTTTTTTAGCCCCCCAAGATCGGCAACCAAACTTCGCCCATGGAAGTTGTGCAGTTCTAAAAATTCCTTTAAAAAAGCCCTGCATTACACCACCGCACCCCACAATTTGATGAATATTTGTGAGCCCTAAATCTCCAAAAGTCACACGGTTGACAGTCTTGATAGTAGCTGAGTTTATAAATTCAAACAGTAAGCCTAGAGATCAGACACGGCGCATAAACTATTATGCTCCTTTAACTTTATCGATACAGTTACTGATCCTACTTAAATTCACCCTTTTTAGGACCTATACGATTCGAATCATAGTTGTAAAAAACTTTTTCGGTTTTTTATTCTCTCCCAACAACTTCGTTTCTTATCTTTTAAATTTTTTTTATGTAACTTTATTTATTTATTTACTGTCTATTATTATTTTCCTTAATTTAATTTTTTGGACATTCCATGCGTCTTCACCGTAGGCCTACTCTCAAGGACTCAGCTAACGATAGAGTGTCATTATGTAATTATTTAAGACATCATTTTAGGCCCACATGTAGTAGGTCCCTACAAGACATGAAATTTGTAAGAGTTATTTTGATATAAAATTCTTGAACCTATAATTAATATTTATAAGTAACAATTTTAAGTACAAATGTACAATATATAGATCTAATTTAGTATACATCTATGGTCTTTGATTCTGATTAGATTTTAATTGCGTCGTGTCGATCAGCATGAACTTCTGTGGACTTATTTACAATAATTTAAATTGGAAAAGATTTCAATAACTTTAATTTTTCTGAATTTCTTATTAAACTAACGTCATAATAAAAAATAACTGTGGTAGATTAATGTTTTTTACACCAATTAATTTTGGTCTAATAATAAAGTTGTGTTATTTGCAGATAAATAGGCCTATACATGTAAAATTGGGGGTGCTCAGTAGTACAGTGGTTAGCGCGAGAGGTCGGGGTTCAACTGGGGACCCCGCCGGGGCAGAGATTTCTAACGAGATTTCTGTTCCACAAGCACCCCCTGGTCGACTCAGCTATGATGAGTACACTGACCTCACGGTCAGTGGATAATGAGATGGTGAGGGAGAGGATTGGCCACCGCCCTCATATGCGGAGGCCTTGAAAATGAAGTCGCTAACACTTCATCCCCATTGGCGAACCTCCGGGCTAGCTAGAAGGGATCTCATTATTATTATTTATACATGTAAAATTGCGTAAGCAAGGTTTTTAAACTTAAAACGAAGTTTCAGATGTAACAAAGACAAATTATTTTCCGGTTCCGTTTTTGTATCGTTTTTTTGTCGTTTTTTATTTTGTCGAAAAAACACATTTTTTCAGTTTTTTAATTTTATTTTCATCGTTTTTTACATCTTTGATTCGAATAATCGTTTCAAACATGAAAAATATTATTATCTGATACTGTGTCATAATTTTGTGTAACTTGCCACTGGTTGCGTCTACTTTATAGCTACGGTACTGTTGATATCGCTCTGCAAATCTGACAAGTTTCTTTGTTTAGTCGTTTAGTATATACATGCAGGCTTGTCTTAGATTCTTAATGGAGTAGGCTAGGACGCTAGGTTACATCTTAACTGGCTGCAGAATGATTACAGTTTGCGCCAGAGCTTTTTTCACGTGCAGTTCTACACAAAATATGCAGTTGTAAATGAATTTGTGCAGCTGTAAAAGTAATCTTTGCAGCGATAATCATTAGAAAAAGGTAACTGCATCCCCCTTCCAAAATTTCTGTATCCGCCCCTGTACTCGTTCAACTCAAATCGAAAACGCATGTCTATGGTCAACTTTCACAATTCCACTAACACAAAATCGCCAGATGCCAAAAAGGTTCATTAGCTGCTTTGATGTGGAAAAACTGAACTAGGCCTGCCTCATTGTAATACTATCATGTAGGCCTCTTTGAGACTTCAAGATAGGCTATAGTAAGTAAAATAGATCGAAGCCAAGTCGAGTCGACGAAACAACGATCGACTCGCTTGGCATGACTCACGATCGACTCGACTTGCAAGTCGATCGAGTCGTCGATTTTTCGATCGACTCGACTTGACCGAGTTATGATCGACTCGATCGATCGACTCGATCGACTGCGGTGTATAAAACCTACTAGTTCCTAATTGCCACCTATTGTACAACAGTAGGACTGTTTACAAAGGGTTTAGTGTCACGAGTTGCCCTTGTAAATACCTTTAGACCCATTATTGTAGGTTTATATTTTGTTTCTATGTTGTGCTATATCGTAGGCCTATTTAATTATTGTGTGCTTAAATGAATATTGTGAAAATAGCATAATATAGGCCTATACTTAAGTGCCACATAGCAATCTATTAATGTATCGATGGTCGTCGATGGTCGTTGGGTCCCAAAGGTGTGCCGGGGCAAAGGTCATCTGTCTGCGAGGCGGATAGGCCTATATAAGCGAGTACAGACTGTCTGGGGGTCACTCGTCGGAGGTCAGTCGTCAGTCGTCAGTCGGAGATGCACGCTGAACTTTACTGAAGACAGTTCGACGCAGGGCAACGCACAACGGTGCAAGCAGACGAATACGGAGCACAACGGTGCAAGCAGACGAATACGGAGCACAACGGTGCAAGCAGACGAATACGGAGCACAACGGTGCAAGCAGACGAATACGGAGCACAACGGTGCAAGCAGACGAATACGGAGCACAACGGTGCAAGCAGACGAATACGGAGCACAACGGTGCAAGCAGACGAATACGGAGCACAACGGTGCAAGCAGACGAATACGGAGCACAACGGTGCAAGCAGACGAATACGGAGCACAACGGTGCAAGCAGACGAATACGGAGCACAACGGTGCAAGCAGACGAATACGGAGCACAACGGTGCAAGCAGACGAATACGGAGCACAACGGTGCAAGCAGACGAATACGGAGCACAACGGTGCAAGCAGACGAATACGGAGCACAACGGTGCAAGCAGACGAATACGGAGCACAACGGTGCAAGCAGACGAATACGGAGCACAACGGTGCAAGCAGACGAATACGGAGCACAACGGTGCAAGCAGACGAATACGGAGCACAACGGTGCTACGGTGCTACTAGACGAGGACGGAGTCATCTTTTCCGCCACGTCTACGACAGACGTGGGCGGTGCCGGAAGGCACTCCTCTACAAGACGCGGCCAGCGGTCGTAACTGGAACGCCAGCAGGACTGGAACCCTCGACGCTGGGTTCTTCTTCCATCCTGGGACGAGGACCAATGGACGAATTCGACTTCAGAACGAGGCAACCGAACCAGACCAGTGAGCCGACAGAAACCCTTCGCTGCGTAACACGTAGGACTTCTTCACACCTGCAGAAACTGTCGCCATGCAAACGGTAACGTGAGTCATCGACCAGTTGTTTGAGGGGGGGGTCTGGGGAAGGGCACGACCATCGATTAGGGCGCTATAGATTTAGTCTATCGACGATATTGTTTTCTCTAATTGAATGTGTCTTTCAGTTTAATTTCAGTTGTCTTTTTACCTTAATAATTTCTAAATGAGTTTTGTGCTTTGTTCTATATAGTCTAGTATTTCGATAATAGTCTTAAACACCCTGGTCCGTAATAGGCTAGGGCCTAACTCACCATTGAAGATAACTCATGACATAGGCCTATAATTATACGAAGATCCGCCAGCAGGCGCGAGTTAAATTCCAGATCAATGCATCTGTTCTCGAGTGGCGGATTTAGGTTTTATTGCATGGGGCGAGGTGAATTTCAAGAGGGCGCCTATACTTACACAGTGAATGAGGGCAATTTGTTAATTAAAGTTTCATAATGTAATTATTTAACAACAATTATTTGCCTTTCAGCGCTGTACGCACTTAGTTCTGATCAACCCAGACAAGTTGACGCACTAGTCATAATCCGATGTATTATGTATACCACTGTCCAATACTGGACCGTTGTCAGTTCTAGACATAATTATTGGCCACCTGCAGGGCGGATCCAGGATCCAGGGGGTCAGTCCGGCCATGCCCCCACCCTTTATGAAATGCCATAGGACGTGGCCTCCATCAGGTTTCAACAAGCTTTCATTCAATGCAGTGGGAAAAGGTGAGAAAGGCAAAGCACAACACCAGACCACCCAATATCTTAGTATTGCATTGGAAAATGGTACATGTATATCTTTTCAAGACAATTTCGAGCAAAACAGATGGGAAATGACTGAAAAGGGTCGTCAGCTATCTATTTTGGCCGGGGGAAAAATGATATGTTTTAACTTTTAAGACATTTTCACCCGAATGACTAACAAAAAGTCATCAGTTTTTTCAGCCGAAGATCAACGATATTTTTCTGACTCAAGGTCACAAATGTTGACGACGACGACGACGACGACGACGATGATGATGATGATGATGATGGATGATGATGACGCTGAAGATGATGACGACGACGATGAAGATGATGATTAGGATGATGATGATGATGATGATGATGATGATGATGATGATGATGGTGATATTGATGACGATGACGATGACGATGATGCTGATGCTGATGCTGATGATGATTATGATGATAATTACGGTGTTGATGATGGTGGTGGTGATAATGATGATGATGATGATGATGATGATGATGATGATGATGATGATGATGATGATGATGATGATGATGATGATGATGACGGGGGGTTGATGATAATGATGACGATGATGGTGGCTTATGCGGTGTTGTTGACGGCGATGAAGACACTATTGATGTCAATGCTATTCTGCTGCTGCTGCTGCTGCTGCTGATGTTGTTATGGTTGTTGATGGTGACGATGATGATGGAATTGAAGGTAATAATGATAATGATGAACTTGTAAGATGGAGGTGTATATATATATACATTATAATTTAGGATGACGGAATGTGCAGATCGATTGATAGACGAAGAACTGGTCTCTGCCTTCATTGTCGCAACATGTCGTCTGCTTCCTAAGTATTTTTCGGTTCCATTTGATCATATGCATGACTTACTAGGACCCTCTGGTTCTGGATCAAAGTCTTATATAGTCTGCTGTGGCAGCGCTGTTGAGTTCTATATCCGACCGCTGAATTCATGCATTGGCGATAATGACAACTTTGTCATCGATGCAGGTCATCTAGCTTTCAGCGGTGAGCCTGTTGTGCTGCCAATTGATCCGAGTGGCCTTTCCGACACGATCCTGTGCTTCGAGATAGAACCATGCCAGAGGTATCCAGGCTTTGTTCGACTACGAGTTTTGGGTAAAGTGAACTTTAATTGGAGATTCAAGAAGTACGAATTTACCCGTAGGCATACAGCTGCTGCAAATGCCTACATGTTCCCAAACGTGGATGTAAGTGGAAATGCTTTGCCAAGCGTTAGAAGTGGCCCAGCAATTACATATAAGCATGAAATGGCACCTGGTCTTTTTAGCCAAAAGGATTTCGTCTATAGCATGTGGTGTCCTCAGTGGCCTAAAGCAGCCGAAGGTTGGATTAAACGACCTAGGAATAATGGATGGCCGACGACTGATACGATCGCCGAGGTTGTACAAAACGGTTGTCATGTTGTCTACGTTCAGCATCGTTCCTGCAGAGACGATAAACTACAGTTTAGATTTTCATTCTCCATGGCTGAAGTAATTTTACTACAGAGCTGGACTCCCATTCAGCAGATGGTCTATCATCTGTTGCGATTCTTCGCAAAGAGAGAATTAATTCAAAAGAATTGTCTGAAGGAAGATGAGGTTCTCTGTACATACCATTTAAAGACTCTGATGCTGTGGACTTGTGAAGAGATGTCGTCGGAATGGTGGAATACTTCTTCTGTTATTAAGATATGCTGCGAGTTGTTGCAAAAACTTTCGTTATTGCTAAAGAAAGGATGCTATCCGAACTACTTTATTCCTGAAGCAAATCTATTTTATGAGCCATCTCACTCGAGAATCATCGACAACACTATTAAACGATTAAACGAATACCGAGATTCTGTGATTCTTTGTCACTGGTTCGAAGAAAACTACATTAAGTTTTTCTTTCGGACACATGATATGAAGACGACACCCACGATGGAACCGATTCCCCATTTTGTGAATTTCATTTTGCCTCTTCTAGAATTCTGGAAAACGAATGAAGCAAAAACGTTGGATGCTCTAGTCTTGCTCACATTCAGAAGTTCTAACAGTCACCGCCGTAAGACTGTACAAGAGGGACGCAGTTGCGGACTCCGCCTGGTCTTCACAGGAGGATATCGTTCGATACGTCTACAGTTGATTCACAACAGTTTACTGTCAGATCTGCCAACAATACAGAACGTCTCATGTCTCACGTATTATGATATCGTTCTGCATATTTTGCATGTCACATATGGCATTGGTTGCGATTATATTTCATGGCATAGCAGTCTCGCTGTTGAGATTGTCAACGCAATTTCCATGCAACCCAAAAATGTAAAATCCATGCATCATAAATTTCCGACAGCTATCACATTTTCCGAAACTGATCACAGCAGTCGGATTCAATTCATCCGAGCCCAAGATATCATGGTCAATTTAACTGGATCAAACAGTCGTTCAGAGTTTGAGCTCATGTCTATCCTGTCAAAAGAGTTTCTTAGAACATCCATAGAATATGGCGAATTTGAATTCAATGGCATAGTTCCTGCAGCTTTGGCCTATCTTGCGTCTCTCTATTTTATCGATTCAGAATATAAAAAAGCGATACGTTTATGTTTGGCAGTTCTCGAAGATCACTCTGTTCAAGAGCAAAGAAATGAAATATTGAATGCAGGCTGTCTGCTGTTTATTGACGATATTGCAAGAATCATGGGATTGCGTGTGCTCCACAAGAAGATTACCAGCAGTAAACAAAAACTTCATTGCATTGGTAATGGTAGGCGACTCTATCTTGATCTGCGTCTTTCGCCAGAAGTGTTTGCCCATTATATATTTGTAATATCTCATCAAAAGGCAGATAGGCAACTGCATTTTTCTCATGATGTACCACAATCAGCATTTTCTATGGACGAGTATTTGAAGACTCTTTTAAAGCCACAATTTGCTGTTTCTACAATGTTTAATAATTTCAATGCTGTCAGACAGATAACTTATCGCCGCGTGGACATATTCACGGAGATCAGGACTACATCTGCGAATGATTTCTTGGTTAATGAAAGGGTAAATGAAGTTCTAATGGAATATGCTTTGGAAAATATGACAACATTTTACAATGCAATTCGCAAAGACTTCGGCATCACGTGTAATACAGCTGACTGCTATCGTGCTCTGCACCTTTACAAGTGTCGCAAATACGATGAAGTGCTGACTTTATGCGAACGAATTCTTCACGAGTCTGATCTGCAGAGCAATTTGAAGGAATGTTTATTTGCGAATGTTTTACTGATACCTCCGATTGACTCCTTTTTCGATCGTGACGTTCAATCTTTGTTGGGTCTTCACACTCTTTTCTATTATTTATCTCCCCAGAATAAGGTCATGGGGGAAGCCGAGATATCTGACGAATCAACGTTTGAGCAATGTTTTGCTACACTCGTTTACCACCACGGGTATGATCTCCTCTTGCTTCTCCAATACAAATCCATCAAATGCTCCTACTTTCTGGGAAGACATTTTCTTGCAAGATATTTGAAAGTGAGATGTTGCGTCGACTGTAATCGTCCATATATCGAAGCAATTTCTGATTTTGCTGCTCAAAAAATTAATTTTCTCTTTGAACACATCATTCGCAGGTTTCTTCTTCGAAAACTTCGGTTCATTTAGAAAGCGTATAAATTCTTTCACCGTAGGCCTACACATCAGTGACTAAATTTTGTTTTGTTGTATAGGCCTATGTCTGCTATAATAATATTAATAATATTATTATGAATTTATAGGTCTACTACAATTATTGTCGTGATCTTTCTCTAATTTGCGATCATCTGCTCATACTAATAGTGTTATAATAATTATTACGGTATCTATAAGCCCTCAGGTTTCTGATAACACTAGGAAATTTTACCTCTAGAGTGGACATCCATGTCAAGATCTGGAAGAGCAAAGTGCTGTGGAAGGCAACAGCAATGATAGCCTAACACATATTATTATTATTTTATTATCATTATTATTATTATTAGTATTATTTTATATTATTATTATCATTATCATTATTATCATTATTATTATTTTATTGTTATTATGTTTAAAATATATTTTATTATCATTATTATTGCCATTATTATAGTAATATTATTGCTATAATTATTATTATTATTATTATTATTATTATTATTATTATTATTATTATTATTTATATTATTATCATATAGTTGCATTGTATTGTATCAAATTTGTTTGTATGCGCACTTGTAATAGCGTCTTCAACCGCTACTCGGAGGCGCCCCAGACTACAGCGCGGACACTGCATCGGAGTTTCACGCCGAAGCGCTGAGCAATTGCGAGTGAAGGACTTGCCAAAGGTCCCTACGCGGCGAGATGGATTCGAACCTCGAACCTTCCGGATTCAAGGCGACGACGCCACCACTACACCACCGCGCCCCACAAATATAGTTGTATTGCTTTGTATCGGACACATTTGAATTGTATTGCATCCATTGTAGCTGCACTGCATTGTATCAAATACAGTTGTACAGTTGTACTTAGTATTGCATTACAAAAAGTTGTATTCTACTATAGAACCTATGTTATGCAAGCCCTAAGTTTCATACTATGCAACTGCCTGTTTCAAATGCAGCAAATGTTCATGTGTCATAATACATTCCGTTCCCGATAGCTTGCTCAGGAAATCTTGATGCTAAACGGGAATATGGGTAGGCCTACAACACAGGAACCACGTGGGAGCGTTGATAGAGATATCGCTTAAAAATGGAAAACATGAAATTGTAACCACCAGCAGCACAGTTTTTAATTCAGTCCTTATTTACCATGTCTATAAATAGCTTTATTTTATATTTTATATTTTAAATGTTGTTTTCGAAAGACTATATTGTACATCATGCTAAAAGACTAATTTGCGACATCAATGTATTACCGGTACAAAATCATCGAAGTTGTCTTTTGCGAAGCGGGTTTCGTGAGAGCGAAACATAGACAGACAGACAGACAGACAGACAGACAGACAGACAGACAGGCATACAAAGACAGAGACAGACAGACAGACAGGCAGGCAAACAGACAAATAAGTAAACAAATGGGCAAACAGACAGAAACAGACAGACTCAGACAGACAGAGACAGAAAGACAGGCAGACAAACAGGCAAACAAACAGATCTACAAATGGACAAACAGACAGACAGAAACAGACAGACAGAAAAAGACGAACAGATATGCAGATAGACAGACCGACGAGATTCGAATCCGTGACCTTTCGGGTCCCTCCCTGTTCCTGCACGCCTACCACTTGCACACTCCGTCTCCACGGCCACACGGTAGCGACAGCAACTATAAGAACAATTTACATCGTGACCACACATCGCCGCCAACCGCAGTTCGCTCAACAATCCATCCCCATAGCAACCGCCCGGCAGCTTGTTGCCGTGGCAACGCCACTCGAGTGACGTCAGCAGTCGACTGCATGCACCACGCGCGCGACCCGATTCGCATGCACCGGTTGCCATTGGCGACACACAGCGCGCCCCCTGGCGACACTCCTCTCTCCCCACCACCGACTAGAGCTCGTCCACTTCCTGTCCGTCGTTCGGTGGAAGTTCCTCGGTCGTGACCTCGCACTTGTAGGGCTTGTCGCTCTTGAGGGTCAGGTCGACGTAGAGCTTCCCCTCCGGCGTAAGGCTGTGGTCGACTCGCTCGACGTCGCAGTGTTGCGGCAGGCGGAGCTCCTTGAGGAACTCTCTCTGCGCCACCTGTAACAGTATTGTATCGTATCGTATTATACTCTTTTTATTGTATTGTTCTGTATTGTATTGTAATGTATTGTATTGTACTGTATCGTATTGCACTGTAATGTATTATATTGCACTGTATTGCATTGCATTGTATTGTATTGTATTGTACTGTACCGTATTGTACTGAAATGTATTGTATTGTATTGTACTGTATTGTATCGTTTTGAATTATATTGTGTTGCATCGCATTGCATTGTATTGTATTGCATACTTATTATATTGTATCTGTAGATTTTTATATAGCGTCTCTCGCAGAACGACTATTCAGAATTTCTCTGGGCACGAAGACTCGCGGAAGGAATCGCCTTTAAGGAGTGAGATATAGATGTGGAAAAACGAGTCATTAGTCTAGCCCAGAGGTTCCCAACCCGTGTCTCGCGGGCCAAAAGTGACCTGCCTGGCCTACAAAAATGGCCCTAAGCACCTCAATGAGTTAAGAAAAATATATGTAACAAATTGACAATTTGGACATGATAGAATATGTAATTCTGTTGTATTACAAATCATTTTATTTGGACGTTCATAAATCGAATGAAACATTCTTTTTTTATTCAATTATAATATTTTATGCGCCTTTAATTAATTAAATTTTAGCCTTGTTGCCCCCCTAATGTCCTTCATCTAAGAAAAAGTGGCACTCGTCTCCTCCAACTTAGAAAAAGTGGCCCGACAGTCAAAAAAGGATAGGAATCACCATGGGCGTCAGAAAGAGGTCCGACTGTCCGAGTCTGGTTGCCAGAGGGCCAGAGTAGCTATTAATGCGGGTGTCGTTTAAGAAGGTGGAGGATCCGAGGATCAGATAAGTATGGGTATCAATTCTTTTGAACAGATCTCTTTGTCAGTTTTGGATGTAAATCATGTGATGTGATAACCAGAACCCCTTATCCAAGTTTATCTACAATTTGACCTCAATGGATTCTGTACTGGCAGCTTGTAAAATGGACAAAATGGAGCCTGGCTTATAGCAGACTTGGTTTATATAATTACAATGCTAGTGAATAAGCAGATGTAATTTTTGTGTACTTTGAGAAATTTCAACTTTTTGCATTAGTAGGCCTATTTTTTGCAGTTATGATTATTTGCACTACAGCTGGACTCCACTCAAGTAGGCCATAATCGACAGGTCTGATGTTTGCATGGACGCCCGCAGGAGGGTTGAAAGCCAATAGTCATTGTTACAGTTTTTAGAAAGAGCTTGAACATGCAAGGCAGAAAGTTATAACAGCGTGTTTATTTCTATAGAGATCTCTAAACATAGATTTCTGACTTTCACTGTCTGTATCATTCGTATCATTGGTGCATTAATGCAAAGAAATTTGTTAAAAACCCAAAATTAGTAGTTAAAAACATAGGTGCCAATTTTCCAGGGGGGCAAGTGCCCCCCTTACCCCTATGTGCGGGCGCCCATGGGAATCACTGGTCTAGCCCATAGTGACGAAGGAAGGCCATTCCAAATGGATGGACCTAGCACAGCAAACACCAAGTGTGCGATGATTAAAAAGGTCGCAAGAAAATTTGGCTGAAAAAGTGGGTAAACACCCCCCGAAATCAAATCCTGGCTACGGCCTTGGTGTGTGTGTGTGTGTGTGTGTTTGTGTGTTTGTGTGTTTGTGTGTTTGTGTGTGTGTGTGCGTGTGGGTGTCTGTGCGTGTGGGTGTCTGTGCGTGTGTGTGTGCGCGTGTATGGAAGGTCATGATAATTATAATTGACTTCATTATTTTTGAATAGAATTGTGGGTAATTGTGATCCTTGATTTCGTCTTTTGCTGTGACTAGGCCTATGCATATTATCATCAGTAATTGCGTTACTCCGTCTGTCTGTTGTCTGTCGTCTGCTTGTCTGTCTGTTTGTCGTCCGCCAATCTGTCTGGGTGTAGGTCTGTCTGTTTGTGTGTCATTAACATCCTCCTATGTCCACGTCCGATATTGTATGTAGATATCTGCATGTGCAGCACGGTGAGACACGGTGGCAGAGTGGTTATATAGAGCGGCCGGTCTTTAATGCAGAGAGTGCGGGTTCGATCCTCGTCCGAGACGGTTACTCTGTAGGAATTTGAGCAAGTCCATCACTCGCAATAATTATTGCAGTTGCGTCGTAACTCCGCCACTGGTTGCACTCTGCCCGTGCCAGTCCCAAGCCTGGGTAAAGGAAGGAGGGCGTCGCTATTTGTCTTTGCTAGTTTGCTACCACACAGTGACGTTAAACTGCAGCTATACTACTGGTTGCGCCGTCAAGACGTGTGTGCACTTCTGAGATTTGTAAGTTGTATTGCATTGTTTAAAGTGTTTTTATACTAACCACACATGGACGGGGGAATTGCGTAAGAATTTATACGGAGGCAGTACTGTTGTCAATTGGTGACATGTATGTTCTTGGTCGATGTTCGTGTGGCTGCAGGTATGTGTAAGTAGGCAAGTTCACAAGCTTAAAAAAGTTTCTGTTTAGATTTGGAGAAGGTTGATCATGGCGGTCACTATGAGGTTCAAAGAATGGACGGCACAATTTTGATTTACTGTATTTAACTACATGTATGTAAGTATAGGCGCCCTCTTGAAATTCTCCTCGTCCCATGCAATAAAACCTAAATCCGCCCCATATAGGCCTATAATTATACGAAGATCCGCCAGCATGAGCGAGTTAAATTCCAGATCTATGCATCTGTCCTGAAGTGGCGGATTTAGGTTTTATTGCATGGGGCGAGGAGAATTTCAAGAGGGCGCCTATAATACTTATGTGGGGCCTACTTCGGCTGATTCTTACATCAGTGTCACGAAATTTAAACTTCAATCGTATCATTGTGTCATTTGATGTTAATCCGAAATTCATTTATAACTTAACCTTTGGCAAAGACGTTACGTAACGTTTAGATCCCTACCAATCCACCAGGGCTGTTTTTAAGGAATTTGTAGAACTGCACAACCCCTTCTTTCCTTTCCCTTCCTCCATGGTAACTTACTTCCAATCGGAGAATAATGAACTTTTTGCTAGTTTTAACTATACATAAGTGCTTCTCCAACTGCACAAATGCATTTAGAATTGCACATTTTGTGTACAACTGCACGTTTAAGAAAGCCCTGCCTCGCACCCACGTAAAGTCTCGTAACGTTTTCAATGACCCCACCCACCCTCGAGCGTTGCGTAATTATGCGCTGACCCCATGCAGGCTTCTGCTCTGCATGTATCGACGTTGGACCACCACCGCAGTCATGGGCGGAGACTTAGGAGACAGAGGGACGGTCCCTCTCAATGGATGTGGTGGGGGGGAACGGCCCATGCATCTGTCCCCCAATAATCTGCAATCGGTAAGTGTTAGGACATAATAATTATGTACACACACACTTACACACTTTACGAAATACATGGCAAATAACAAACGAACGAAACGAGGTGATGACTTAAAGAAAGTCATCAGCTTTTCTTGGCGGCGAAATTTGGAAGTTCCATCGACATTTCGGCGGATGACTAAAAAAAGGTCAGAGAATTCCCCCCCCCCCACGTCTCCGCCAAAAGGTCTCCGCCCATGCCCGCCCATGACCTGCTATAAGTCTTCTGACAAATTATGGCACAGTTACCAGAACGGGATGCCAGCATGATCATTCAATGGGCCACTGCCTGCGAACACTGCTCACATGTGTGCGCACCACTGCGTGTAGCGGATGCTGTGTCTGTCTAGGATAGAATCTGCGTATTACAGTCCGCAAAAGCTTATAGCTAAACGTTGGAGTCGTACCATAAAAGGGCAAGTGGTTACAATTATATGTATAATAATTAGAAGCTACTTAAACCGTTTTTAAATATCGTAAACGTAGTCTCGACTATATAGTGCCCAAATTGCCTAAGGAAGAGAAGTCATGGGAACCAGGTTATTCACAGGCGTTAACTCAAGACATATAGCCTATTCAATAGCCGAGTGGAATAGGTTACATGCAAGTCAAGTTCCGAATTGTCGGGTTTCCATATGACTTTATTCTATGTCCGTAAAATATTCGGTAAGACTTGTTTAGGTCCAGCTGTTCGAATTTGGTGTGCAGTTTTTTGAACATCATTAAAAGTTCGTTAGAGTGGGTATCAACAATTCAACCTCAAGTTCCGGTATAATTATAATAGTTCTGACCAGCCCAGACAAGTTAACGCACTAGTCATATTCCGATGTATATATTATACCACTGTCCAATACTGGACCGTTGTCAGTTCTAGACATATTGGCCACAAGGGCGGATCAAACCCACATATTATTTCTAGACGGTCCTGACTCCTGTGTTAAGTTGCCCGGTGGCAAATCTGGAAACCCGCTACAAGATTTTGCAAGAGGCGTGGCTTAGGCGAACGTTAGACTGCTGGGAATTTCCCAGTAGCTGGGAATTGCCGGGTAGCCATTGGAAGGTTTTTATAAATAGACAGTTGGCGTCTTGCAAATAATTATAATATAATTTGCAAATAATTAAAAATATAACGTTGTGGCTGACTGCAAACTCTTTATGTTAGGCCTACTAGCGGTAATCCTTCACTTTAGGTAGTTTAATTATTTCAGCCAAAAATCACATGGGATAATTGTCTGAAACCGTCTGTAAGAAAACTCCAAGCATGATTGTCTTGGCCACTGAATCGGTTACGGAAAACAAATTGAGAAATGGAAGCTGGATGAAAGTTTTTACAGGTGAAATGGAGGTTGGATTGATGAAAAATCGAAAGAGAAATGGAATCTGGATGATGGTTCTTATGGCTCTTTTACATGTGAAATAGAAGCTGGATTGACGAAAATAACGTGTGAGAAATAGAAGCTGGATGAAGGTATTTTTTGATCTGAAATAGAAGTCGGATTGATGAAAAACGCTTAAGTAATGGAAGCTGGATGAGGGTATTTTTATATCTGAAATAGAAGCTGGATTGACGAAAATTGCGGGTGAGAAATAGAAGCTGGATAAAGGTATTTTTAGATCTGAAGTAGAAATTGGATGCATGTCGAAATACATGAATAAAATCATCATGATATACCGTGTTAACAAGCGTGAAATAATTAAACTACCTAAAGTGAAGGATTACCCTACTAGCGACTTTCCCCGACTTTTAAAATAGAACTTTGAAAATAGAAAACATATCGAAAGCTAGTTTTCAGATTTGCCACGGCACCCTTGAATACTACATATTAACGAAGAACACGCTTAGAAAATAGAATCAGAATAAAGGTATTTTTATACCTGACAAAAAAGCTGGATTGATGAAAATGACACATTAGAAGTGGAAGCATGATGAAGGTATGTTATAAGCTTAAATAGAACCTTGATTGACAAAAATAACGCTTGAGAAGTGGAAGCCGTATTAATGAAAAACGTTTCAGTAATGGAAGCTGGATTAAGTATTTCTATATCAGAAATAGAAGCTGGATTAAAATATTTTTATATCTGAAATGGAAGCTAGTTTTAAGGCATTTTATATGTGAAGTGGAAGCTGGATTAATAAAAAAACGCTTGAAAAATGGAAGCTGGATGAAGGCTCCTTATAGGTGAAATAGAAGCTGGATTGACGAATATAACGCTTGATAAATGGAAACTGGATTGTTGACTTTAATTCGTGTATTTCAACATTCATCCAGCTTCCATTTCAGCTGGAAAGCCGTTTATACAGCTTTCTTTTGTCAAGCGTCTATCAAACAGGCATTTTTCATCGATCCATCTTCTACATCAGATATAAATATACCTTCATCCAGCTTCCATTGAAGATATAAAAATATATTAACCGGCTTCCATTTCTCAAGCGTTATTTCGCCAATCCAGCTATAAGGAACCTTCATCCAGCTTCCACTTCTCAAGCGTTTTTCATTAGCCCAGCTTCCACTTCACATATATAAATACCTTATTCCAGCTTCCATTTCAGATATAAAAATAACTTAATTATTCCAGCTTCAATTACTCAAGCCTTTGTCATCAATCCAGCTTCTATTTAAGATATAAAAATACCTTGATCCAGCTTCCATTTAAGATATAAAAATACCTTAATCCAGCTTCCATTTCTCAAGCGTTTTATCATTAATCCGCTTCCATTTCTCAAACGTCATTTTCGTCAATCTAGCTTCTACTTCACCTATAAGGAATCTTCATCCAGCGTTCATTTCTCAAGCGTTTTATCATTAATCCGCTTCCATTTCTCAAACGTTATTTTCGTCAATCCAGCTTCTACTTCACCTATAAGGAATCTTCATCCAGCTTCCATTTCTCAAGCGTTCGTTTCATCACACCAGCTTTTATTTCAGTCATAAAATGCCTTAATCCAGCTTCCATTTATCAAGCGATATTATCATAATTCCAGCCTCTGTTCAACCAACAGTTATTTTCATCAATTCAGTTCCAATATACGCAGAAACATTTTCATCAACCAGGCTCCAATTTATGCAAGAATATTTTTATTAATCCAGCTCCAATTTGGTCTTCCCAATGTCGGCTTTAAACTTGCGGAGGGTCTAAGCAACAGAGCGGTCTAAAGATTGGAAAACGTAGGCCTTTGTGCCTATTAATTATTCAATATGAAGGCATTTAAAGTGCATAAGTTATAGAACTTGTAAGTCGGCGACGAGAAGAAGGTTAATTAACATTTTAACCATTAAATAAAACCGTCCAAGTCTACTGCTGTGCACAATAAGCTTTTATATAATTGACACTTCTAAGCCACGCCTCTTTGCAAAATCTTGTAGCGGGTTTTCAGATTTGCTGCCCGGTGACGTTGAGGTAACGTAGAAAGAGCAGGAAATAAGAATTTACGAGTGCGGTATTAACTGCGAAGCTACAGTGTATGTAAACAAACGCACATCGTTGCAGCAAGGTCTTCTACATGTATTTATTTTAGAAATGGACATTTTAGAGCATGTTCTCAAATAACTTACGAATGAAATGTTAATAGTTGCTGTTTAGAGCGTTCGCCGTAAAAAAATTGCATCTGTACGCAATATTTTCGCCTGTACCGTTGGTTTTTACTTTGGCTGCAGCAAATCTTTCATATCCGCCATTTTCCTGTACACCAGATGCCTCAGCACAAACAACGTGATCCCAACGGCCTGTACGAACCATTTATCAAGCATACATAGCATTTATTGCCGTAAAATTATAGTGATCGACCCTATCTTCACAATCTTGGAGTCGCTCACAACTACAATTTCACGTATTTTCGCCCACTTTCTCATAACAACAACACTTGTCAGGTAGATTAATAACATCCAATCTACACTGTTGAAAAACGGGACAAGTGCCCGTAGCCCTCGTACATTGGTCGCAAATTTCTTAGGTCGTAATAGAAAGATGCTAGTCAGAAGATGCGTGATGAAACCAATGACGTAAAAACTTAAATGTCGAGTTATTTAGTGCGTAGAGAAATGGTGTATATATTAAAAGGTACATGTAGGCAATACCACAAAAGTCTGGTCACGTATTGATGTTAATTTTTGAGGATTCAGAATGGCGCCGTGGCGACCGCGAGAGAATTCGAAAGAAGCCGAATATCGCGAGGTAGCGAAGTGGAAAGTCGCAAGCGCTTTGAAAAGGAGCCCAACACGCGCTACACGTGACCACCTGGCAACCCTGACCTATATAATGCGGCCTATCCGGGATCAAACTCAGCCAATCGAGAGCTGTATTATGCCAAACAAATTTCTGTGAAGGGAAATGGCCTCTGTTGTCATAAGCCCTCGTCAAATCTGGATTCATCCATCAAACTCCGCGTTGCCACTCCTTGTTTTTTTTCACAAGATCTTGGGTTTTTCTATCCGAACTTGGGAAATGGGGTTTTTCCGGGAAGAACTTGAGTTTTTGCTTGGGTTTTTTCGACGAAAAAAACGGGAAAATCTGGACATTTTCAGAAAATTTGCTGAACTTCGGTTTTCTTGGGTTTTTCGCCCCCAACTTGTTCCCCCCACTTTTTAGAGTGGCAACGCTGATCAAACTGCGAGAAATTCCATCTAAAAAAGCCAATCAGAGAATGGGCTTAGGGGCCTCTACGTTTAAAAAATGATAAAAGATTTGAACCATTGAAGATGATCATTTTTAGCATTTATGATTTGCACTTTGCAAATTTTCGACTGTAACTGAAAATAATGGCTGTTGTTGAACTGTGGCGACAAAGAGAACTTTTGGTAGGCCTATAATGCTAACTGGTGATAACAATAGATGTGTGTCTTGATGCGGATGTTTCAGCCAATGATGATGATGATGATGATGATGATGACGATGATGATGATGGTGGTGGTGATGATGATGATGATGATGACGACAGTGGTTTATGCGGTGTTGTTGACGGCGATGAAGACACTATTGATGTCAATGCAATTGTGCTGCTGCTGCTGTCTGCTGTTGTTGTTGTTGCTGTTGCTGCTGTTGATGGTGACAATTATGATGGAATTGAAATTAATAATGATAATGATGAACTTGTTTATATTTACAGGGTGCGGCCGAAAAAATAATCCATTTCGAAAATTGCGATTTCACGAAAACTACCGAATATTTTGTTACAATTATTTCCGCTCTTATATGTAACATATTTTTGCATATTATTTGAAAATTTGATGTCAGTAAGCTTATCTTTATTTTGTGATCATAAAATCAGGCAGAAAAAAGAACTGCATTTTTTCAGCTGAACACAGCATTCACAAAATAGGAAATTATATTTTTACATAATGTAGCCCACGGTGTGCCATAAGTACGTCATTTCCGCTTCATCGACAAGGATTCATGGCCGCCAAATTCTCCGGATATGAACCCACTCGATTATGCTGTCTGCGGTGCAATGCTTGAGACCTACAACAAACTTACCACAAAACCGAAGAACATTCCTGAGCTGAAAAATACGTTGCAATTCATCTGGAATGACTTGTCACTTGAGACCATTCAGAAGTCTGTTCTGGGCTTTCGAAAAGTCTGCAAGTTTGCGTAAAAGCAAACGGTGGTCTCTTCGAACACTAATTGCGCACACTGAACACTTGGCCTAATCTTGTCAATAACAATAGTTAACCTTGCTGCATATTGCTGTCAGCATAAATGCCATACATGTATGTCTGTTGAAACGAAAATAACATTGTTTCAATTCAGGGTTGCACCATTTTGGTATTCAGGATTCGAATTTCATTAAATTTAGCCATGCTGTCAAATAGACTGGCGAAATTTTTTAACAAAATATTCAGCGGTTTACGAGAAATCGCAATTTTCGTAATGGATTATTTTTTGGCCGCACCCTGTATACACTGTATACATTATAATATACATGTAGGATGACTGAATGTGCAGATAGATTGAGAGACGAAGAACTGGTCTCTGCCTTCATTGTCGGAACATGTCGTCTGCTTCCAAAGACTTTTTCGGTTCCATTTGATCATATGCATGACTCAATGGCAACCTTTGACTCTGGATCAAAGGCTTATACAATCCGCTGTGGCAGCGCTTCTGAGTTCTATATCCGACCGCTGAATTCATGTATTGACGATACTGACAGCTTAGTCGTCCCAGCATATCAACTACCTTTCAGCGGTGAGTCTGTTGTGCTGCCAGTTGATCAGAGTGGCCTTTCCGACACGATCGAGTGCTACGAGATAGAACCATGCCAGAGGTGCCCAGGTTTTGTTCGACTACGAGTTTTGGGTGAAATGAACTTTAATTGGAGATATAAGAAGTACGAATTTAGCCATACAGCTCTTGCAAACGCCTTCATATTCCCAAACATGAATAAAATGCCAGTTTGGCGTTCTGGTTTTTCTCGTGCACGAAATGATTTGCCAAATGTTAGAAGCGGCCCAGCAATTGTACATAAGCATGAGGTAGCACTTGATTTTTCTGTCCAACATGACAACGTCTTTAGCGTGTGGTGTCCTCAGTGGCCTAAAGCAGCCGAACGTTGGCTTAAACGACCTAGGAATAATGGATGGCCGACGACTGATACGATCGCCGAGGTTGTACAAAACGGTTGTCATGTTGTCTACGTTCAGCATCGTTCCTGCAGAGATGATAAACTACAGTGGAGATTTTCATTCTCCATGGCTGAAGTAATTTTACTCCAGAGCTGGACTCCCATTCAGCAAATCGTCTATCATCTGCTGCGATTCTTTGCAAAGAGAGAATTAATTCGAAAGGATTGTCTGAAGGAAGATGAGGTTCTCTGTACATACCATTTAAAGACTCTGATGCTGTGGACTTGTGAAAAATTGTCACCGGAATGGTGGAATACTTCTTCTGTTATTAAGATCTGCTGCGAGTTGTTGCAAAAACTTTCGGAATGGCTAAAGAAAGGATGTTATCCGAACTACTTTATCCCTGAAGCAAATCTATTTCATGAGCCATCTCACTCGACAATTATCGACAACACTAAAAGACGATTAAACGAATACCGAGATTCTGTGATTCTTTATCATTGGTTCGAGGAAAATTACATTAAGTTTTTCATTCGGACGCATATCAAGACAATAGGCGCGATGGAACCGATGCCTCATTTTGTGAATTTCATGTTGCCTCTTCTAGAATGTTGGAAAACGCATAAAGCGGAAACATTGGACGTTTTAGTCTTGACCACATTCAGATATTCTCACAGACAACGCCGCAAGATTATACAAGAGGGACGCAGTTCCGGACTGCACCAGGTCTTCACAGTAGGATATCGTTCAATATGTTTACAGTTGATGACAAACAGATTACTGTCAGATCTGCCAACAATACAGAACGTCTCATGTATCACGTACTATAACATCGTTCTGCATATTTTGCATGTCACATATGGCATTAGTTGCGGTGAAATTTCCTGGCATAGCGGTCTCTCTGTTGAGATGGTCAATGCAATTTCAATGCAACCCAAAAATGTAAAATCTATGCATCATAAATTTCCGACAGCCATCCCGTTTTCCGAACGTGTTCACAGCAGTTGGTTTCAATTCATCCGTGCCCAAGATATCTTGGTCAATTTAACTGGATCAAATAATCGTTCAGAATTTGAACTCCTGTCTATCCTGTCAAAAGAATTTCTTAGAAAATCTATAGAATATGACGAAGTTGATTGCAATGGCATTGTTCCTGCCGCTTTGGCCTATCTCGCGTCCATCCATTTTGCAGAATCAGAATATCACGAAGCAATACGTTTATGCTCGGCAGTTCTCGAAGATCATTCTGCTCAAGACGAAAATGAAACATTGAATGCAGGCTGTCTGCTGTTTATTGACGATATCGCAAGAATCATTGGATTGCGAGTGCTACATAAGAAGATTACCAGCAGTAGACCCAATCTTCATTGCATTGGTAATCGGATCTATACTGATCTGCGTCTTTCGCCAAAGGTGTTTGCACATTATATATCTGTAATATCTCATCAAGGGGCAGATAGGCAACTTCATTTCTATCATGATGTACCACAATCAGAATTTTCTATGGACGAGTATTTGGAGACTGTTTTAATGCCACAATTTGCTGTTTCGAGAATGTTTGATAATTTCAATACTGTCAGACAGATAATTTATCGCCGCGTGGACATATTCACGGAGATCAGCACTACATCTGCAAATGATTTCCTGGTTAATGAAAAAGTAAATGATGTTCTAATGGAATATGCTTTGGAAAATATGACAACATTTTACGATGCAATTCGCAAAGACTTCGGCATCCAGTGCAATACATCTGACTGCTATCGTGCTCTGCACCTTTACAGGTGCCAAAAATACGACGAAGTGCTGACTTTATGCGAACGAATTCTTCACGAGTCTGAACTGCCGAGCAATTTGAAGAAATTTTCATTCGCGAATGTTTTACTGATACCTCCGATTGACTCCTTTTTCGATCGTGACGTTGAATCTTTGTTGGGTCTTCACACACTTTTCTATTATTTATCTCCCCAGAATGGCGACATGAAGGAAATCGATATATCTGACGAATCAACGTTTGAGCAATGTTTTGCTAGACTCGTTTACCATTTCGAGTGTGAGCTCCTCTTTCTTCTCAAATATAAAACCACTAAATGCTCCTACTTTCTTGGGAGACATTTTCTTGCGAGATATTTAAAAGTAAGATGTTGTATCGACTGTAATCGTCCATGTATCGAAGCAATTTCTGATTTTGCTGCTCAGAAAATTTATCTTCCCTTTGAACACATCATTCGCAGGTTTCTTCTTCGAAAACTTCGGTTCGTTTAGAAAGCATTTAAATTATTTAACCGTGCACATCAGTGACTAAATTTTGTTTTGTTGTATGTGCCTGCTATAATAATATTAATAATATTATTATGAATTCAAAGGTCTATTACAATTGTTCGTAATCGTAATCGTAATCTCCTAAATTCTAAAGCGCCACTGGAAAGCCAAGCGCGGGGCAACGGTTTATTCACGAGCGCGGCGTTGAGTTAGAAGGGTTGTCCATGAGAGTAGTCCGTGGTGGTCCGGATCGAGTTAGCATAAGATCAGGATCAAATGCGTTGAGTCAAAAGGGTTGTCCTTAAGAGTAGTCGATGGTGGTCCGGGTCGTAGTAGTAGTAGTAGTAGTAGTAGTAGTAGTAGTAGTAGTAGTAGTAGTAGTAGTAGTAGTAATCAAAAGGGTCAGATGTATTGCACTGGATGCCGAAGTCTTTGCGAATTGCATCGTAAAATGTTGTCATATTTTCCAAAGCATATTCCATTAGAACATCATTTACTACTACTACTACTACTACTACTACTACTACTACTACTACTACTACTACTACTACTACTACTACTACTACTACTACTACTACTACTACTACTACTACTACTACTACTACTACTACTACTACTACTACTACTACTACTACTACTACTACTACTACTACTACTACTACTACTACTACTACTACTACTACTACTACTACTACTACTACTACTACTACTACTACTACTACTACTACTACTACTACTACTACTACTACTACTACTACTACTACTACTACTACTACTACTACTACTACTACTACTACTACTACTACTACTACTACTACTACTACTACTACTACTACTACTACTACTACTACTACTACTACTACTACTACTACTACTACTACTACTACTACTACTACTACTACTACTACTACTACTACTACTACTACTACTACTACTACTACTACTACTACTACTACTACTACTACTACTACTACTACTACTACTACTACTACTACTACTACTACTACTACTACTACTACTACTACTACTACTACTACTACTACTACTACTACTACTACTACTACTACTACTACTACTACTACTACTACTACTACTACTACTACTACTACTACTACTACTACTACTACTACTACTACTACTACTACTACTACTACTACTACTACTACTACTACTACTACTACTACTACTACTACTACTACTACTACTACTACTACTACTACTACTACTACTACTACTACTACTACCACTACTACTACCACTACCACTACCACTACCACTTCCACTACCACCACCACCACTAATAACAATAATAATAATAATAATAATAATAATAATAATAATAATAATAATAATAATAATAATAATAATAATAATAATAATAATAATGATAATAATAATAAGTGTTATAAGTGTTAAGTTGTTGTCGCTATCTTCCCCTAATTTGCGATCATCCGCTCATACTAACAGTGTTATAATCATTATTTTTTTTACCCGAGGTATCTATAACCCCTCAGGTTTCAGATATTACTAAGAAATTTTACCTCTAGAGTGAACATCCATGTCAAGATCTGGAGGAAGGCAACAGCACTGATAACACTTGATTACACTTATTATTTTTTATTATTATTATTATTTTTATTATTATTATTATTATTATTATTATTATTACTACTACTATTATTATTATTATTATCATCATCATTTTTATTATTATTATTATTATTATTATTCTCATTATTATTGTAATATTATTGCTATAATAATAATTATTATTATATAGTTGCATTGTATTGATTCAAATATAGTTGTATTTCATTGTATCGGACACATTTGTATTGTATTGCATCCACTATTGCTGCACTGCATTGTATCAAATACAGTTGCACAATTGTACTTAGTATATTGCATCACAAAAAGTTGTATTCTACTATAGAACTTATAGAACTTATGTTATGTAGGCCCTAAGTTTCATACTATGCCACTGCCGTGTTTCAAATGCAGTAAATGCTCATGTGTCATAATATATTTCGTACCCGATAGCTTGCTCAAGAAATCTTGATGCTAAACGGGAATATGGGTACAACACGGGAACCACTTGGGAACGTTGATATAGGGATATCGCTTAAAAATTGAAAACATGAAATTGTAACCACCAACAGCACTGCCTTGAACTCAGTCCTTATTAACCAGGTCTATAAATACAATGGTTGATTTTATGTTTTTGTTTTGACTGTTGTTTTCGAAAGACTATGGATTGTACAATGTCTTCATGCTTGCGACATCAATGTATTACAAAATCATCGAAGTTGTCTTTTGCGAAGCGGGTTTCGTGAAAGCGAAACAGAGACAGACAGACAGACAGAAAGGCAGGCAGACAGACAGACAGACAGACCGACAGTCAGTCAGGCAGACAGGCAGGCAGTCAGACAACGACAGAGACAGACAGACGAACAAAAGCAAATAAACAGACAGAAACAGACAGATAGACAGAAGCAAACAGACAGAGACAGAAAGATAGACAAGCAAACAGATTTACAAATGGACAAACATACAGAAACAGACAGACAGAAACAGACAGACTGAGACAGACAAACAGATATGCAGATAGACAGACCGACGAGATTCGAATCCGTGACCCTTCGGGTCCTTGTTCCTGCACGCCTACCACTTGCACACTGCCTCCGTATCCATGGCCACACGGTAGCCATAGCAACAATTTACATCGTGACCACACATCGCCACCAACCGCAGT
This sequence comes from Lumbricus terrestris, assembly GCA_949752735.1. Taxonomy (NCBI): domain Eukaryota; kingdom Metazoa; phylum Annelida; class Clitellata; order Crassiclitellata; family Lumbricidae; genus Lumbricus; species Lumbricus terrestris. The sequence goes on along the minus strand of OX457049.1, from coordinate 27,774,864 downwards.
TCGCTCAACAATCCATCCCCATAGCAACCGCCCGGCATCTAGTTGCCATGACAACGCCACTCGAGTGACGTCAACAGTCGACTGCATGCAACGCGCGCGACCCAATCCGCATGCACTGGTTGCCATTGGCGACACACAGCGCGCCCCCTGGCGACGCCCCTCCCCCCACCACCGACTAGAGCTCGTCCACTTCCTGTCCGTCGTTCGGCGGAAGTTCCTCGGTCGTGACCTCGCACTTGTAGGGCTTGTCGCTCTTGAGGGTCAGGTTGACGTAGAGCTTCCCCTCCGGCGTAAGGCTGTGGTCGACTCGCTCGACGTCGCAGTGTTGCGGCAGGCGGAGCTCCTTGCGGAACTCTCTCTGCGTCACCTGTGACAGTATTGCATCGTATCGTATTGTACTCTATTGTATTGTATTGTATTGTACTGCATTGTAGTGTGATGTGTTGTATTCATTGCACTGCATTGCATTGCATTGTATTGCATTGTATTGCATTGTATTGCATTGTATTGCATTGTATTGCATTGAGTTGTGTTGCGTAGCGTTGCATTGCGTTGCATTGCATTGTATTGTATTGTATCCGTAGATTTTCATATAGCGTCTCTCGCGGAATGACCATTCAGAACTTAAGAGGCGCTCTGGACCCGAAGACCCGAGGCAAAGAATCGCCTTTAAGGAATGAGAGAAGGGAACAAAATGAACGAATAATGACTATTTCAGACAACTATCATACCACTCAATCAATCAGAATTTATATAGCGCCCCATACACCGAGCAACCACTCTTACCAGCCGTTCGTTTTCTGTGGTTGGTTCAACAACCTGGAATGGGCTTCCCTTGACTATATGCGACACCTCCCAAACTGTCCTTAATTTCACAAACTGCTGAAGACTTGTTTTTTTCGCTTGATCTCGGTTGGAAGCGCCTCTGTGTAGGTACCATGAAGGGGCGCTATATAAATTCTGAGTGATCGATTGATTGATTAAGTCCACTGAGTATTCCCATAGATTGATTGATTGATTGATTGATTGATTGATTGATTGAGTGACTGACTGACTGACTGGCTGGCTGGCTGACTGACTGATTGATTGATTGATTGATTGATTGATTGATTGATTGATTGATTGATTGATCGATTGATTACCTGAAACCCGTAGACGCCGATCTCGGCGTCGTATGAAACGGTCACAACAAGGTGTTGCCCATTCTTCTCGATCTTGACATCATCGGCCGTGAAGTCCGGACCGATCATGAAGGCTAGGCGGGTCTTGCGAGTCCCATCGACCTCGTTGACGATGGGTACTACGCTGGGACCCTGTGGACGGCGCTGGGGCGGCAGGTGGAAGGGCATTTCGATGGTGAGGACCCCGTCCTTGTTCAGGTCACAGTGAAGCATCTTGTGGTCGACGTACTTCGGAAGGTCCAGCTTGCGAATCATCGTTTACTTGAAGACGGTATGTGATTATGTGTTAATATACATATATATACATATAAGTTTTATATACATATATAATTACTAGCTTTTGTACCCGGCTTCGCCCGGGAAATTGAGGGTTGTAAACACTACTCCACTGCGGTACCCATCGTTGACCGCCAACCCTCCAGCCCACCCCGGTTCCCCAAAGAGCCAAACGTGACCCGCCCCTGCGGGGCGCTACGGTAATTATTACTGAGCGAGTATGACGTCACGCAGGCTGTAGACTTTACTAAAGCTCGCGACTCTTTACTAAAGAGTGAACGATTTGAAAACTTTGTTAAAACGCTCGATATAATAACTCGAGTTCTAAAGTGAAATTTCGTGTTTTAAACACTACTCCACTGCGGTACCCATCGTTGACCGCTAAATTTCGGGTTTTCGCCAACCCTCCACCCAACCCCGCTTCCCCAAAAAGCCAAACGTGACCCGCCCCAGCTGGGCGCTACAAAAATTATTACTGGGCGGTTATGACGTCACGCGCAACGTTCCCTGTAAGCTGCGCTCGTGCGCGCGCGCGCACCTGCTTTAATCGTCCAGCGCACAAAGTGTTTTGTCAGCGCAGATAATTTCATTCATTCATTCTTGGTATTGTACTTGACAATCTAACTGCTAGGACACCGATTTCGTATTGCTACAAAGTACGAAGACCCAGTTCTTAACAGGTGGTAATGGTTGAATGCTTGACTTAACGACATGATTATTTGGCATTCGTTGAGCTTGTGTACAAATCCACCCAGTGACAGTTGACCCCCCCAGTAGATCTCTGTTTACATCTGTTTCACACTATATACATATGTATATAAATATGTAAATACGCGTCACTGGGTGAATGTCCTGTGAAACTCAGCCTATGATCATTCAGGCATTGGTGTAATTAAGTATCTTGGGCTCAACCAAACTCTAAATCGCATTCTCCGACCCCCCTCTTACAGTAGGTTTGCCTAACCGTGTTAGGATGCGTATAATCTATGCTCCTCGCTGATCCTTATCAGTAGCTCGAGGGATTAATTACCAACTTTGAATCTCATTCACCAATCCCTCCTCTGTAGGTTTGCTGGGCCGCATAATCTGCACCCCTCGTTGTCCTCCTCACCATCATCATCATCATCATGCATCATGAGACTCGTAGGTGTCCAGTATAAGCTTCGTCTTCTCCTCCATTCGTATTTCTTCTGCGTATGCCTGTCTTTAAAGGTCATATTTCTCATTGCTGGCCCAGTTTCCTAACAGTCAGCAAGAAATGTCATTGTCCAAGCCATCTAAGCGAAAAAATCATGACGATGCATCGATGGTAAAACGTACGCCGAGGAAAAGAGCTGCCTGTACATTCATAGCCTTGAAACAACTAAATCGACTTGAAGTGAATCCCTTGGACATGTTGATGCGGATTTAATTTTATCTGACGAGTGGAGGTGGACAAACATTTGACCTGGATACAATTAGGCCTATCGGAAAAACAACAAAATCGGAAGAGAAAAATTATAAGGTCTTCAAAACAGGCGATACGTTTATTTGACGTTGTTTGAAAGAGGAGAGAATCCGAAAGAGGACTTGAACTAAAAAAGGCTGGTCTACTTTGCACTTGTAACTAATTAGAACATTTTGAATTTATAACCTAATTAAAAGTTTTCTTGCATTTTTCTAAACAATTTTTCAATTTATCAATTGTCTACTTTTCGAATCATTGCAAACTTAATATGACAAGTCATAGCATAATTATAGACACTTATTTCAGAAATTAAAACTGGTGGCTAGAGCCTATTGTTCATGTTTAGTCTACCATTTTCTGGAACCTATATAGGCTTATCTATAAATATTTTAAATTTGATTGTTTGCAAATAAAGCTTTAACGGTAGTCTATCGTCGGTCTAAGTGTTTTTATTCGATAATAAAATACCTTATATTATGACATGACAAAAATTTAATTTTATGAGTTACAGTTGAAAATAAAGTCCTGATCAATTTTTGGGTTCCGGTCATTTTTTTTGCTTGCTCAGTGCAATCTGCTCCGCGCGCAGCGACCTTCTGGCCTTAGAGGGAACGTTGGTCACGCGGGCTGTATACTCTTTACTACAACGTTAGGTGAGCGGTTATTGATGAAATCTGTCTTGAAACGCTAATAATTCTTGTTTTGAATTGAATTAAAAGCTGAAAATAGTTGCGTTCACCTTATAATTTGGGTAAGAATCATTTGCAAATATTTTGTTAAATCGACGCTGTTTCATTTTCGAGCCTTTTCATAACGAAGAGTCAATTACACACATCTGGAAGGACAAACTTTCTGTTTTATAATTTAAGATATATAGCATTATACATGTAAGTGCATACGCGCTATATATTTAATATATATATACGCATATATATATATTATAGTGGATGAAAATCGGGTTGACATCGATAAGAATTCGTCAAGGACGTTGGTTCTTCTCTTGATGCGATAATTTATGTCTTCTCCCAAAATCCGTTGCGTCGTCTAGTTTACAGCTGCGCGGATGTGATTTAGCATATGCGCATCTACATGTACGTAGGTACACACACATTTCTGTTATAGGTATCGATGGCTGTAGGCCTATTAATTTTGTACGGGCTTGCTTATGCAATGTTTTTGTTTGTATGTGGACTTGTTGTTGCGCCCCTTCATACTCGCTACTCAGAGGCGCTCCCGACTACAGCGCGAACACTGCATCTGAGTATCACGCCGAAGCGCTGAGCAATTGCGAGTGAAGGACTTGCCGAAGGTCCCTACACGGCGACTTGAGGTGGATTCGAGCCTGCAACCCTCCAGCTGCAATGCAACGAACATACCCACTACACCACCGCGCCGTAAAATGTGCATGTGTACACATGTCATTTTGTACCATCAGTTCGAGGAACTCTAGCGACCGTCATGACTAGCCTTCTCCACTCCATTCTGTTCTGCGTCTCCCCCTCAGTTCTTCGAGATTCATCATTGTCCTTCTTTGTACATCCTCCATCCATCTGGTCCTTGGACGTTCTCTTCTCCTGGTCCTTGGACGTTCTCTTCTCCTCGTCCCCTCTCCTCCACACGCCAGCATCATGCATGTACATATGTAGAGTTTGTAGACTATAATTACATGTTAGCATTAAAAAAGCTAAATTGTCAGCGTGCATCTATATCTATGTATCGCTGTATACATGTATATGTCTACAATGTACAAAAAAATAAATGAATAAAATCATCATCTGAATGTTATAATGTTCAAAATTCTTAAAGAATTAACAAGTATAATTGGGGAACACACTCGCACACACACTCACACGTAAACACTCACACACACACACACACACACACACACACACACACACACACACACAAACACACGCACATGCACACACACACTCACTCACTCACATACACACACGCGCACACACACTCACTCACATACACACACGCAATCACGCACACTGTATCGTCGTTGCACCATCTCCGCAGTGACCTGTTATAATAATTCTTCGGCCAACTTATAATGGCACAGTTACTAGAACAGGATGCATGTAGCGGATGCTGGGTCTACATGTCTAGGATAGAATCGGCGTTTTACGGTTCACAGAAGCTTATAGATGGACGTTGGAGTCATACCATAAGAGGGCAAGTGATTAAAATTATATGTATAATATTTAGAAGCTATACTTAAACCGTTTATTAAATATCGTAAACGTGGTCTCGACTACATACAGCCCAAACTGCCTAAGGAAGAAACGCACCTGTTAGCGGCATTGTTCAAAATAAAGCAAATTGATGTTTTATTTGCAAAAATTGACACACGTGGAAGCGAAATTTTTCAGTTTCTCTTGGTCGTGGGGGATACGATTATAAAGGAATAGGAAAGTAGGGGCGAGACGGACCCCGTAACGGAGTTCTGGTTATAAGACACCATAAACGTGCCTCACGGGCACACAATTTTTTGCTACTCGTAACTTATACAGTACGGTACCATAGCTAAGGGCAACACTTATTTAATTGCATCAATTTTTGATAATAAGATTTTCAAAATTTAAAAATTTAGTAGTAATGGTCCATCATGCCCCCACTATCGGGCAAGATGGACCAATCTAATAAATCATGCCCCACGCATTAGTCTTTCATCATACCATGTTCTGATCACATGCAGAATACTATTATATGCGGAAATGTGATCGTCTATAATGTAAAACAGTGAGAATAACGCAGAAGTTACATTGGACTGGATTTTTTCAATTTTAGGCAATTTTAGTGGTCCATCTTGCCCCCATGGTGGAACAAGATAAACCACTGCAATCATGTCTTTCGCGTTAGTTGTCATTATTATTGTATCCAACAACTATTGTTATAGCAATAATAACATAATAATTAATTAACATGTGAAATCCGATGGAAAAAAAGTCGAACCACACGAAAAATTCACCCAAACGGGGCAAGACGGATCACAAGGTCCGTCTTGCCCCGTCGGTGACTGATCCAACTCGCCCTCATGCGTTAGGTATAAACTTTTCACCAATTAAAAATTAAATCTACTGGGTATCCTGCCAATACTGAATTCGCTAACACAGCAGAAAAGGGTGTTTAACCAAATATACTTGTATCAAAAGCCTGTGACAATGTGCAATTGAATACTTAGCAAATAACTGTTTCTTGAAAATAGGATCGGATAGGTCGAAAAGCAACCAGTTGTTCGTGCCTTCTGTCACGTATTGTAGACCTATTGTAGTGTATGAAACTTTTCCTTCGACACAATTACACTAAAACAAAGTATCCTTTGGTTCTACTCATTGGTGGACCGGTGGCTGACAGAAGACTGAGATGAGGGCCGGCAAGGCGATTTTAGCAGCACTTCCTGGAGCAAAGTCATGCTCGTCAAACAACAACTGATTGACCACCAATGGACAAAGTGTCAATGCCCGCCCTAGCCTTAATGCGGTTCTGATTCAGAATGTCGTTGTGGTGACTGCGAGACAATCCAAAAGCAGTCGAATATCGCGAGTTGACGAAGACGAAAATTTCAGTCGCGAGCGCTTTGAAAAGGAGCCCAACTCGCGCTATTCGTGACGACCTGGCAACCCTGGTCTATATACAGGGTGGGCCAAAAAACTTCTAGGTTTTTTGCCAATATCTTGACCAAAAGTAGGAATTTCAAAATGAAATTTTACAGGCTTATAGACAATTCATATTTGCACATCAAGGCCAGATTTCATCATAATATTTCAAACAGAACAAAAAGTTGGTGGCCTCACTAAAAGTGATATAACTTTTGTTCTGTTTGAAATATTTTGATGAAATCTGGCCGTGATGTGTACAAATGAATTGTCTATAAGCCTGTAAAATTTCATTTCGAAATTCTTACTTTTGGGTCAAGATATTTGCAAAACAACTTGGGGGCCTTTCTTGGCTCACCCTGCATAGTGTGGCATATCTGGGATTTGAATGCGAGAAATTTCATCTAAAAACAGCCAATCACGAAATGTGTTTAGGGGCCTCTACGTTTAAAAAATGTTTAAAGATCTGAATCATAGGAGATGACCATTATTAGCATTATGACCATTATTAGCATTACAAATTTTGGAATGCAGCTGATAATTATAATGGCTGGTCGAACCGTGAGCGACAGACAGAATTTTTCGTAGGCTACGTGACTGGTGATAACTGGATTTCGGTGTCCTGATAATGATGTTTCAGCCGATGATGATGATGATGATGTTGATGGTGTTGCACTGTTGCTGATGACGGTGGTTGATGCGGGGGTGTTGACGAACAATGAAGACACTATTGATGCCGATGCTATTGTGCTGCTGACGACGACGTTGTTGTTGTTGACGATGGTGACGATTATGATGGAATAGTGGTGCTGAAGGTAATAATAATTGTAATTGTAATAATAATGATGATAATGACGAACTTGTAAGATGGAGATGTTTACATAAACTTCATAATTTGGTATATATAAACTTTTTAATTTAGGATGACGGAATGTGCAGATAGATTGACAGACGAAGAACTGGTCTCTGCGTTCATTGTCGGAACATGTCGTCTGCTTCCAAAGACTTTTTCGGTTCCATTTGATCATATGCATGACTTACTAGCATCCTTTGCCTCTGAACCAAAGGCTTATTTAATCTGCTGTGGCAGCGCTGTTGAGTTCTATATCCGACCGCTGAATCATTGTATTGGCGATACTGACGTCTTATTCGTCAGACCAGATGAACTAGCTTTCAGTGGTGAGTCTGTTGTGATGCCAATTGATCCGAGTGGCCTTTCCGACACGATCAAGTGCTACGAGATAGAACCATGCCAGAGGTGCCCAGGCTTTCTTCGACTACGAGTTTTGGGTGATATGAACTTTAATTGGAGATATAAGAAGTACGAATTTACCTGTATTCCTACAGCTGCTGCAAATGACTACATGAATGTAATTGGAAATTTTCGTACCCATTGTAGGCCTACTCGTGCGCGAAATGTATTGCCAAACGTTAGAAGCGGCCCAGCAATAACACATAAGGAAGAAAGAGCACCTGGTTCTTTTGCCCAAATTGATTTCGTCTATGGCATCTGGTGTCCTCAGTGGCCCAAATCAGCCGAAGGTTGGCTTAATCGACGTAGGAATAATGGATGGCCGACGACTGATACAATCGCCGAGGTTGTACAAAACGGTTGTCATGTTGTCTACGTTCAGCATCGTTCCTGCAGAGACGATGAACTACAGTGGAGATTTTCATTCTCCATGGCTGAGGTAATTTTACTCCAGAGCTGGACTCCCATTCAGCAGATCGTCTATCATCTGTTGCGATTCTTTGCAAAGAGAGAGTTAATTCGTAAGGATTGTCTGAAGGAAGATGAGGTTCTCTGTACATACCATTTAAAGACTCTGATGCTGTGGACTTGTGAAGAGATGTCGTCGGAATGGTGGAATACTTCTTCTGTTATTAAGATCTGCTGCGAGTTGTTACAAAAACTTTCGGAATGGCTAAAGAAAGGATGCTATCCGAACTACTTTATCCCTGAAGCAAATTTATTTTATGAGCCATCTCACTCGACAATTATCGACAACACTAAAAGGCGATTAAACGAATATCGAGATTCTGTGATTCTTTGTCATTGGTTCGAAGAAAATTACATTAAGTTTTTCATTCGGACACATGCCAAGATAACTGGCGCGAGGGTACCGATGCCCCATTTTATGAATTTCATGTTGTCTCTTCTAGAATTTTGGAAAACGAATGAAGCAGAAACATTGGACACTTTAGTCTTGAGCACATTCAAACATTCTCACAGATACCGCCGCAAGACAATACAAGATGGATGCAGTTCCGGATTGCGCCAGGTCTTCACAGCAGGATATCTTTCAATATGTCTAAAGTTGATGACAGAAAGTCTTCTGTCAGATCTGCCAACAATACAGAACGTCTCATGTCTCACGTACTATGGCATCGTTCTGCATATTTTGGATGCCGCATATGGCATCGGTCAAGGTGAAATTTCCTGGCATAGTGGTCTCTGTATTGAGATTGTCAACGCAATTTCAATGCAACCCAAAAATGTAAAATCTATGCATCATAAATTTCCGACAGCCATCACATTTTCTGAATTTGATCACAGCAGTCGGCTTCAATTCATCCGTGCCCAAGGTATCATGGTCAATTTAACTGGATCAAACAGTCGTTCAGAATTTGAACTCATGTCTATCCTGTCAAAAGGGTTTCTTAGAAAATCTATAGAATATGGCACATTTGAATCCAATGGCATTGTTCCTGCAGCTTTGGCCTATCTTGCGTCCCTCCATTTTGCCGATTCAGAATATCAAGAAGCAATACGTTTATGCTCGGCAGTTCTCGAAGATCATTCTGCTCAAGAGGAAAGAAATGAAACATTGAATGCAGGCTGTCTGCTGTTTATTGACGATATCGCAAGAATCATTGGATTGCGTGTGCTCCACAAGAAGATTACGTGCAGTAATCACAATCTTCATTGCATTGGTATGCGGCTCTATCTTGATCTGCGCCTTTCACCACGGGTGATTGCCCATTATGTGTCTGTATTGTCTCATCAAAGAACATCCAAGCAATATCATTTTTATCATGATATACCGCAATCAGCATTTTCTATGGAAGAGTATTTGAAGACTCTTTTGAAACCACAACTTGCTGCTTCGGGAATGTTTAATAATTTCAATGCTTTCAGACAGATAACTTATCGCCGCGTGGACATAATCACGGAGATCAGGACTACATCTGCGAATGATTTCTTGGTTAATGAAAGAGTAAATGAAGTTCTAATGGAATATGCTTTGGAAAATATGACAAAATTTTACAATGCAATTCGCAAAGACTTTGGTATCCAGTGCAATACATCTGAATGCTATCGTGCTCTGCACCTCTACAATTGCCGCAAACACGACGAAGTGCTGACTTTATGCGAACAAATTCTTCACGAGTCTGATCTACCCAGCAATTTGAAGGAATTTTCATTTGCGAATGTTTTACTAATACCTCCGCTCGACTCCTTTTTTGATCGAGACGTACAATCTTTGTTGGGTCTTCACACTCTTTTCTATTATTTATCTCCCCTCAATGGCGTCATGGGAGAAGCCGAGATATCTGACGAATCAACGTTTGAGCAATGTTTTGCTCGAGTCGTTTACTATTTTGAGAGTGAGCTCCTCTATCTTCTCGAGTATAAAACCAGTAAATGCTCCTACTTTATTGGAAGACATTTTCTTGCAAGATATTTAAAAGTGAGATGTTGTATCGTCTGTAATCGTCCACGCATCGAAGCAATTTCTGAATTTGCTGCTCAGGAAATTAATCTTCCCTTCGAACACATCGTTCGCAGTTTCCTTCTGCGAAAACTTCGTTTCGTTTCACTTCGTTTCATTTAGAAAGTATTTCAATTATTTCACCGCACCCGTGACTAAATTTTGTTTGTGGTACTGGTATGTGGCTGCTATAATAATTTTAATAATATCATTATGATATTAATATAGGCCTAACGGTTCGCCCTACTAGAGGCGCTTTATAAATGTTTAAATACAGTACAATAAATACAATACAATAAATACAATACTATAACTGTTGTCGTTATCTTTCCCTAACTTGCGATCATCCGCTCATACTAACAGCGTTATTGTAAATATTTTTTCCCCGAGGTATCTATAATCTCTCATTTTTCAGACATCACTAAGAAATTTTACCTCTGGAATGGCCATTCATGTCAAGATCTCGAAGAACAAAAGTGCTGTGGAATGCAACAGCACTGATAACACTTATTATAATTTTATTATCATTATCATTATCACTATTATTATTATTTTTTCATTACTAACTATTGGTTAAAAAATAGTCCAGAACGACCCTACTCGTCGTTGTCTTGATTGACAACGATGAGTGCAATACAATATTATTATTATTATTATTATTATTATTATTATTATTATTATTATTATTATTATTATTATTATCATCATCACCATCATCATCATCACCATCATCATCATCATCATCATCATCATCATCATCATCATCATCATCATCGTCGTCGTCGTCGTCGTCGTCGTCATCGTCGTTGTCGTCGTCATCACCATCATCATCATCATCATCATCATCATCATCATCATCATCATCATCATCATCATCATCACCACCACCACCGTCATCATCATCATCATCATCATCATCATCATCATCATCATCATCATCATCATCATCATCATCATCATCATCATAATAATAATAATAATAATAATAATAATATTATTATTATTATTATTGCTATTGCTATAATAGTTGCATTGTTTTGTATCAAATAATTATAGTTGTATTATATTGTATCGGACAAATCTGTATTGTATTGCATCAAATATAGCTGCATTGCATTGTATCAAACACAGCTGCACAGTTGTACTTAGTATTGCATTACAAAAAGTTGTATTCCACTATAGATAAAGAATTTATGTAGGACCTAAGTTTCATACTATGCCACTGCCGTGTTTCAAATGCAGCAAATGTTCATGTGTCATAATATATTCCGTACCCGATAGCTTGCTCAAGAAATCTTGATGCTAAACGGGAATATGAGTACAACATGGGAACCACGTGGGAACGTTGATAGGGAAATGGCTTAAAAATTGAAAACATGAAATTGTAACCACCAATAGCACTGTCTTGAATTCAGTCCTTATTTTCCAGGTCTATAAATACAATGGTTGGTTTTATATTTTTATTTTAACTGTTGTTTTCGAAAGACTAGAGATTGTACATCATGCTATAAGAATATTTTGCGACATCAATGTATTAAAAAATCATCGAAGTTGTCTTTTGGGAAGCGGGTTTCGTGAAAGCGAAACAGAGACAGACAGACGGGCAGCCAGTCAGGCAGGCAGACAAAGACAGAGACAGACAGGCATACAGACAAAGACAGACAGGCAGACAGACAAACAAATGGACAAACAGACAGACATAAACAGACAAACAGAAACAGACAGACAGAAACAGACAAGCAGAGACAGACAAACAGATATGCAGATAGACAGACCGACGAGATTCGAATCCGTGACCCTTCGGGTCCCTGTTCCTGCACGCCTACCACTTGCACACTCCGTCTCCACGGCCACACGGTAGCCACAGCAACTATAAGAACAATTTACATCATGACCACACACCGACTAGAGCTCGTCCACTTCCTGTCCGTCGTTCGGTGGAAGTTCCTCGGTCGTGACCTCGCACTTGTAGGGCTTGTCGCTCTTGAGGGTCAGGTCGACGTAGAGCTTCCCCTCCGGCGTAAGGCTGTGGTCGACACGCTCGACGTCGCAGTGTTGCGGCAGGCGAAGCTCCTTGCGGAACTCTCTCTGCGTCACCTGCGACAGTGCCATAGTATAACCATAACCATCAATTTTATTGCACGAAGATAACAAAAACATTTTTGCGAGGTATATATAAAAAACAGTTGGTTACAACCGGAAACTCAGAAGGGATTAGAAGTCCCACTGGTAGGGCTACCTATGCACTCTTTAAGATTCAAGGTGGTAGATAGGCAAGTTTCATGTAAGTATTTACAATCCGGAAATACACATGATGCAGTCTTAACTAAAAACATAAACATTCACAGTCAAGACAACATGGTGTTGTTAAGTATATAAACCTATGCAGTGGTGTTTCAGTTTTAAAAATAATTCCCTAGTTTAAAAACAAATTCTCATTCGATTCTCAGGTTCTAATTCCGGTGTCACAAAATAGAGTATCCCCGTATTAATCGCATGCTCCCCCTCCCCAAAAAGAATAGAAGTCGAAAAAGTCACCCGCGTGTAGTTATTTTTGCAAATTAATTTCCATCTGTTCTTATTTAGAACAATGACTCTAACAGGTATATTTGTTTCTACTGGATCTGTTGCTTTGGTTTTAGATCACTGACACCAGCGGTTCTCAACCTTTTTAGTGCGGCGACCCCTTGGTACCGTTTTGAAAGTTGTGGCGACCCCCAACGACAAAATTGATTGAGTTAATCCCTCAAGGTCACTGCATTTTCTTAACCATTGCCCATTGTTATGCATTTTCACTTCATAATTCGAAAACTGCTTCTGGCAATCATTGTTTGAGTTTTCCTGGTTCTTGCGCTTCTGAGAGCTAACCTACCTATTCGGCAGTTGAATTTCATAAGTCTATTCGTTTTGTAAAATTTCAATAGCTGTCACGTGCTGCTGCTCGAACTCCCCATGTGTATCTTCCTGGCGTCATCAACTCTGTTCTAGAAAATGCTGGTCATGCTTTTCTGCATAGTTAGGTTGTTCAGCATCTGAATGGCGCCTCTGTTTGTTAGTTGGGTTTTATGACTTTTATCGAATCGACCGACAAAATGCCGGTACAAATAAGACATTGTAGCTTCTCTATCTAGCTGCAACTATTAGCCTAAAGCCAGAGGCTACTTCTAACAATTGGTCAATAAATAATCATTTTCTTGACACTCATTTCATTCAGCTGATTTGTTTTGGGAGGCTATCAATTTCATAAACTGTAGGCTATAATTGTATTCTTAATGAATGCACCTATCATGGGATGGACTTGGAGAGAAATGTGTCCCTCCCCATTATCGATTTTTTTCGAATTTCCACGCTGTAATGGTAGAATTTCAGGCTATCATTTGAACGAAATTGCTAATTATTTCAGCTTTCATGTCGTGGTTTAAGATTTCCAGAGTATCGACATCCATTATTTAATTTTTTTAATTTCCTACACTGCCATGGTCCGTCATCTCAACAAACATTTCCCATAATTTCAATGCAGAAAGACATGGCTTAAGACTTCAATAAGTCACCTCCCCATTGCTTTTATTTTATTTGCACACTAGTGGTAGCACTTTGAGCTGTCACCTCAACGAAATTACTCATGATTTCAGTGCTCATAGACGTTGTTTAAGACTTCAGCAAAATATTCCCTCCCCATTGTAATGATGGTCTCTTCAACTGACATTTTAAAAAAATTGCTCATTAAAAATTTCTACATTTTTATGAGATATTTCTGAGACATTGGGGTAGGCAGCTCGGCCACACCGCAAATTTGGGCGAACGTCCCCTGTAGACTGTCCCTCAAAGTCTCCGCCCGTGTATAGGCCTCACTAGCAGAGAACATAGATTCTTTGAGCAACCCGGGTATACTCGGTATTGCTACATTTTTTTGGAAGAACGGTAAAAGTGGGATTTACATTTTAAAAGAAAAAAGTTAAATTAGCTGCCGCGTTCTAACGAAAAAATCATAACAGCAGTATAAGCACAAATTTATTCTGTATTATAAGTTGCTATAGTGTAGCGTTGAAATTGCCAGTGCATGAACATTTGTGCATCTGTTGAAAATTTCTGAAGGTCCCAGGCGACCCCTGGCAAATCGTCAGGCGACCCCCGTGGGGGTCGCGACCCACAGGTTGAGAACCGCTGACTTACACAGTCTTAGAACATTTAAAACACTTAAGAACACTCAGGGTCACTAAATAAATTCGAGCTGCCTTTCTCTGAACACTGCTTAGGACATCTATAAAAACAATTAGAGTCACTTTAAATTTTGATTAGGCCTACAGCATAAACTGTTCAATTATACGCAATAAGGGGATAGAATGGTTAATCCCCCGGATAGTCTAGACCGGTTATTTCCATCCGGGAAGATAGATTAATTCATCCCCCGGATAGCTTTCAGAGGGAAAGAATATCACGTGACACCGACTCTAATACCCTTACCGTTCTGAAGATGATTCCTGTTCCATGGAGTGTTGAAATAATTTTAGTTCTAATTCCAATTTTATAAGTCAATTCCCATTCTGAAGATGATTCATATTTCAGTTCTTATCCAAGTTCTGAAGCAATTTCAGTAATTTCAGTAAAATACTAAACTACCTATTAATTTTATTATAAACCCTTCTACAGTACTACTGCCTAGAGTAAACATTGATTTAAATAGTAAAAAGATGGCAAACAGGATATAGCTGAAAGTTTTGGTTTAAATATACACGGATGAAGTTTTGTTTTTACAGAACAAAAGACTAACTATAGTTAACACGAGGCACACTTAACTTACACGTAAAAGAGATAATTACGCAGTTCAGGTTTAAATAAAAAGAAACTGTTAGCATATTTTCAGAGTTGGCATTTCAGTTCTGAAATCTGAAACTAATTCCGAGTTTATTTATTATTCTAGTTCGGTTCTCATGTGCTGATTATGGTTCTTAATCCATTCCCGTTCTGAAGATGATTCTGATTTGAGTTCTAATTGAAGTCCTTAAATAATTTCGGTTCTAATTCCTTTTTCTGAATAAGGGCGCCTCACGAAGCAGTTAACAGGCAGGATAAGCCCTTGACACCAAACCTGCTATTAGCCTAGATTTAAAGCGTCCACTTACAGTAGTCCCATTTAAGACAGGCTATATAACCTTTCCAAAAGAAAGAAAGAAAAAATGAATGAATGAAAAATTGGTATTCCTATTTTTAACTGCTACTTTTTGGTTGTGAACAAATTTCTTCGCACTACAGCACCAATGTTACCAGCAATACACAGCGGCAGTGGCGTAGACAACGGGAGTTTCGGGGGTTATAGGAAAAAGTGTTTTAAAAGTTATTTTGTCCACCTAAATAAGAAAAACAAAACAATAATCCTGCTTGTATAGTAACAATTGCTTTTCTTACTTTATTCCCTTTGTTACTCTATTCTCTTTTTATCTACTGTAATACCGATGGGTTGGTGTCAGGAAGGGCACCCGGCCAGGCCATAAAACCCCCAGGCCACAGCCCCACTTCATAAATTCATGGCTACACCACTGCACAACGGGAAACTGGAAATTTTTTATTTAGAAACATCTGTGTTTAAAAACCCATGTGTATGTATGTACGTATGTATGTATGTATGTATGTATGTATGTATGTATGTATGTATGTATGTATGTATGTATGTATGTATGTATGTATGTATGTATGTATGTATGTATGTATGTATGTATGTATGCATGCATGTATGTGTGTATGTGTGTATGTATGTATGTATGTATGTATGTATGTGTGTATGTATGTATGTATGTATGTATGTATGTATGTATGTATGTATGTATGTATGTATGTATGTATGTATGTATGTATGTATGTATGAATGTATATGACCTCTTATATAGCGCCTTATCAAGAATTAATGTGTCTTAATTATCCGCTTTGCATATTAAGACTCTAGAAAAAATTCAATCGTGATCAATGTGTTTTGCCCCCTTGCAAAAAATTATGCGGGCGCCCAAGATTGCAGGTGCGGAGACTATGGCGCAATCATCCGTTCGCTACCAAGCAGGAAAAACAGGTTGGTATTGAGAACCCCATGGATCGAGAAAAGAACAAATGACTCAATATTACAAGAGATAGGACAGGCATGAGGGAATAATTATGTCATCATCGCAGTTCGCTCAACAATCCATCCCCATAGCAACCGCCCGCCAGCTCGTTGCCGTGG
Source organism: Lumbricus terrestris (assembly GCA_949752735.1). NCBI lineage: Eukaryota > Metazoa > Annelida > Clitellata > Crassiclitellata > Lumbricidae > Lumbricus > Lumbricus terrestris. The sequence continues at coordinate 27,758,431 of OX457049.1, read as the reverse complement.
CAACGCCACTCGAGTGACGTCAGCACTCGTCTGCGTGCACCGCGCGCGACCCTATCCGCATGCACCGGCTGCCATTAGCGACACACAGAGCGCCCCCTGGCGACACTCCCCTCCCCCAACCTCCGACTAGAGCTCGTCCACTTCTTGTCCGTCGTTCGGCGGAAGTTCCTCGGTCGTGACCTCGCACTTGTAGGGCTTGTCGCTCTTGAGGGTCAGGTCGACGTAGAGCTTCCCCTCCGGCGTAAGGCTGTGGTCGACTCGCTCGACGTCGCAGTGTTGCGGCAGGCGGAGCTCCTTGCGGAACTCTCTCTGCGTCACCTGCGACAATATTCATTCATTCATTTATTTATTCATTCATTCATTTCTATAGCTCCTTCAAGCTCGCTACTCAGTGCGAGTGAAGGACTTGCTCAAGGTCCCAAACGGAAGCTTGAGGTGGATTCGAACCTGCAAACCTCAGGCCGCAAGGCGACGAACATACCCACTACATTACCGTGCCCAACAATATTACAGTCATATTTCAGTCACAGATTTAAAAATAATTATCTGGTTGGAAAAAATTCTACATCAGTTCTCATGTTTTAATAATTCCAGTTCTAATTCAACTCCTATTCTGAAAATGATTCTTATTTCAGTTATTATCCAAGTTCTGAAGTAGGCCTAATTGAAGTATTTTCAGTAAAAGGACCTAGAATAAACATAGATTTATATTGTAAAGAGAAAAAGATGACAATCAGGATATAGATGAAAATTTTGGTTTAAATACACCGATAAAAGTTTTTAGTTTTTACAGGACAAAAGATTAACTAGTTAGCTAATGTGCACACGAGGCACGCTTAACTCACACGTGAAAGAGACAATTAGGTCTACGCGGTTGAGTTTTAAACGAAAAGAAACTGTTAGCATAGTTTCTGAGTTGACGTTTCAGTTCTGAAAGACTGAAACTAATTCCGAGTTTCTTTATTATTCTAGTTAGGTTCTCAGGTCCTGCTTCCGATTCTTATTCCATACCCGTTCTGAAGATGATTCTTATTTATGTTCTAATTGAAGTCCTTAAACAATTTCGGTTCTAATTTTTTTTTCTGAATAAGGACGCCTTTCAAAGCAGTTAAAGGGCGGGATAAACCCCTAACAACAAACCTGTTATTAGCCTAGATTTAAAGCGTCCACTGTAGTCCCATTGGAGACACGCTATACAACCTTTCCAAAAGAATGATTGAATGAAAGAATGAGTGAATGAATGAGTGAAGGAATGAGTGAATGAATGAGTGAATGAATGAGTGAATGAATGAGTGAATGAATGAGTGATAAATGAATGCATGAATGAGTGCGTGAGTTAATGAATAGGTGAGTAACTGAGTGAGTGAATGAATGAATGGATGAATGAATGAATGTGAATTAGTTAGTGAATGAAAAAGTGAATGAATGAATGCTTGAACAAACGAATGAATGAAATAATTAAATAATTGATGAATAACTAAATAAATGAATAAATGTGCGAATGAATCAATGAACATATCCGAAAACGAATATGTCACTCAATCTATATCAAAATTTATAGAGCGACCTTCAAGATCTCTACTCATCTGGACCATGTACAATTGTACATTGTATAATTGTACATATACCTGAAACCCATCGATCCCTATCTCAGCCTCGCATGAAGCGGTCACAACAATTGCAATTAATAATTTCAGTTTTAGTTCTAGTTCTGAACAAAGTCGCCTTACAGGCTTACACAGCAGTTAACAGACGGGTTAAGCCCTAAGGAGCAATCGTGTTTTTAGCATTATAGATAACTAGCTGGAGTACCCGGCGTTGCCCTGGAAATTTTGGTTTTCGGGAAAATTCCCCCCCCAAAAAGCCCGCCCCCTGACCCCCACCCCACAATACGCCGCCACTAACTCGGACCTCCACCGGTGCGCCACCCATGAAATTTTGCTTTTCGGGGGAAAATTTTCCCCCCAAATTTCCCCTTCCCCACCCCTCCACAACACGCCACCACTAACTCCGACCACCCGAGAAATTTTTGCTTTCTGGGAAAAGATTTCCCCCAAATTTCTCCCACCCCTACCCACCCCCTCGACAACACGGCCCCACTAACTCCGACCTCCAGCGGCACGACACCCGTAAAATTTTGGTTTTCAGAGAAAAATTCCCCCAAATATCCACCACCCCTCCCCCTCCACAACACGCCACCATTAACTCCGACCTCCACCGGTACGCCACCCGTGAAATTTGGTTTTTCGGGGAAAAAATTTCCCCCCAAATTCCCCCCCCCCCAATTCCCCCTCCCACACCCCCTACACAGCACACCACCACTAACTCCGACTTCCACCGGTACGCCACCCGCGAAAAAAAATTTCGGAAAACAAATTCCCCCACAAATATTTTCCCCACCCCTCCACAACACGCCACCACTAACTCCGACATGCACCGGTACGCCACCCGTGAAATTTTGGTTTTCGGGAAAAAATTTCCCCCACCCAATTTTCCCCCAAACCCCCTCACCCCCTCCACAACACGCCACCACTAACTCCGACCTCCACCGGTACGACACTCGTAAAATGTTGTTTTTCGGGGGAAAATTCCTCCAAATTCTCACCCCCCCCCCCCCCACCACCTTAACCTTCCACCAGTTTCACAAAATTTTAATTTCAATCTTCAATCATATATATCATTGTGTCATTTGATGTGAATCTGAAAATCATTTATAACTTAACTTTTGGCAAAGACGTTACGTAACGTTCAGTTCCCCACCAGTGCTGTTTTTAAGGAATTTTTTGAACTGCACAACTCCTTCTTTCCTTTCCCTCGGTAAATTACTTCCAAACGAATGACAATCACCTTTTTGCTAGTTTTAACTGTACAGAAGTGCTTCTACAGCTGCACATTTTGCGTACAACTGCACGTTGAAAAAGCCATGCTCCCCACCAACCCACCCACGTCTCGTAACGCTTTCAATGACCCCACCCACCCACTCACCCTCGTAATTATGCGATGACCCCAGGCTTCTGCATGCGCTGTATCGTCGTTGGACCACCTCCGCAGGGACCTGCATTAAGTCTTCGGCCAACTTATAATGTACAGGTATACCAGACCGGGACGCCAGCAGCATGATCATTCGACGGGCCACACTGCTTTCAAACACTGCTCACACCACTGCGTGTAGCGGATGCTGTGTCTGTCTCGGATAGAATCTGCGTTTTACGGTCTGCAAAAGCTTATAGCTAGACGTTGGAGTCATACCAAAAAGGGCAAGTGGTTAAAATTATATGTATAATTAGAAGCTATACATAAACCGTTTATTAAATATAGTAAACGTAGTCTCGACTACGAGAAACTGCATTTTTCAATTTGCAAAAATTGACGCACGTTTGACATACATGCTGGCATCTCGTTCTGGAAGCGAAATTTTCAACTTTTCTTCTTCGCGGGGGATACGATAATCAAGGGATATCCTATTTCGTGACTCGGGCAGTGGTGGCGCGATACGTATCTTTCAGCTAGGCCAGCCATTCAAGTAACCAGGGCAGAGGGCGATCTTGGTAAGTGGTAGAACAAGCTTATTATAATTACGGTCATCATAGCTAAAATCCGACAAACCATTTATGAAGCAAACATAGCATTTATTGCAGTAAAATGGTAGTGATCGATCCTAGCTTCACAATTAGACCTGGGAGTCGACCCCAATAAGTTGACCCCAGTCGACTTGGTTATCCCAAGTCGTGTCGGGTCGTTTCTGCTCACTGCAACTGACCCAAAGTCAAATTTTGTAGACACAAGTCACTTGAAGTTGTTTTTACCACAAGTCGACTTAAACTGACTTGAATCACAAACATAGTTAAATTGACACTTCAAACCAATGATCGTGAGACTAGGACAACATTTAAGCAGGTTTTGTAGTGTGTTTACAAGAATGAATGAGAGATTTGCAGCATTTGCTGAGCAGAGACTTAGCCTATGGTACTAATTATTTTACCGGTAGGCTATCGTGCAGACTGCTGTCTGTCGATCTATTCATATAATTTGCTAAAACGTCACGCTTAGGCATGCGCTTAATTAAAATGAAGAAAAAGTTACTAAAATATTAGCACGTGACATGGACATGAGTAAATCAGTGAACTTCTAGTGGTCAGTGAATTCGGCGGAAAGAAAGCTCCTACAAGACCTATAATAGTAAATCGATAGTTTGGCGCTACTTTAAATTTGGTACGCCTGCATCTGCAGTTGTCTACAGACGAAAAAACTATCGTATACGAGCCGATTGGACAACGAAAGACTTTACTGTCAGTGAGCAGGCCTATAACTATAGGATGGTAATCTATCGTTTTAGCGGAATAAATTATACGCCATTGCATGGGATTTAGAGTTGACGGCATACAAGTTGGATTGACAAAAAGAATTCTTGCTAAATGGAAATCGGAATGATTAAAATAATTTCTACTTCGATAGATGTGGGATTTATTCATACATTATTGCTGAAATTGGAGCAGGATTGATGAAAGGTAATTGTTTATTAAATAGAAGTTGTATTGAAAAAAACAGCTATTGCTGAAATAGAAGCTGGAATGATTAAATGAATGCTTACCTCAGTGGCGTAGCAAGGTTTTTGGTGTTGGGCTCCTTCATTACTTGAACCTCCTCGATTTCAAATAAAAAGGTTGTGCAAAAACGCCTTTCTCTTTTTCGATAGACACTTTTTGCATTATTTCGAACCCGAAATTAAATTTTAAAAATTAACCCATTAAAATTTTAATTATTTTCTCCCGTTAGCCTGTAGGCCTATAATCATTTTCTATTTCTTCAGGCTACCAGAACAAATTCAATTAGAGTACTGGACAAAATTTATCCCCAAAAATGCTTCATCTGTTGAAGTATGAATTATCATCGTCCACGCTTAAATTCTGTCAAACGGCTGGGTTAGTTGACTATAATAGGAACAATATAATAAATTGGTATAACTTAATGTGAAGTGACTCAAGTCTCGGTTGCTACGATAAGTCTAAAAGAAGACACCAAAAATTCCTAAATGTAAAAGTGTTCACTTGGGCGAATTCCCTTGCGCAAAAGTAATTGAGATGCCTTCGTTCATGAATCCTTTGGTAATGCAGCTGGTATACCACCATTGTTTCCGAAGCGCTTCTCTGTTCGGTGTCAATATCCACCACAACCTCAGCACTGATCACTGCAGTACATATAGATTTGATTACATTCTGAATATTCTGAATGTATATAGAAACTTGACGCTGACCAACAGGGGCCCCTAATGCAGTCTGCACAATCCATTGCAACGCCACCGCCGTACATGTAGATTAAACACATTTGAATAGTTCTTTGAAATAAAAAATTAACTCTGATCGACGGGGGGCCCTCAACAACCGGGGCCCTTGTGCATTGCACCACCTATTGCGACGCCACTGGCTTGCCTAAATGGAAGCCTGATTGATGGGAATGATTCATTTATATCCAAAGTACAAGCCGGATTGATGAGAAATATTTATTCTGCGCCAGCCCAAAACTTTAGTATAATTTATTCCGCTTAAACGATAGATTACCATATAGTAGGGTGAGCATTTTCTGGCCATCAAAAACCGGGACTTTTTTGGAAAACTGCCAATTGTAATTCCTTTACATCAGGACTACATATAATTTATGCGTATAGACTATACGAGGGCCCTATATTCATATAGGGTACACCAGTAAGCAGTTACTAGACTAAAGTATAGGCTACTGTTGCTTATAGTATACTGCATACTTTGACAAATTTCAAAGTTAGCCTACCGGTACTGATATTCCTCGGAAGAGAGATTTTTGCTAAGTTCTGTCCTGTTAACTCTTTTCGAACATAATAATTCTAATTATCATCATAGTTAAATTTAATGCTGAGCACAGGCTTCAGTGACAGTTTAGAAATCTACAACTTGCTCTAGCTGTCAGTGCACTGAGTGCAGCACTTAAAGTGCTGTACTTTCATAATTGAGAGCATTCTCTCAATCAGCACTCAGTGTGCGATCTAGTCCAGAAGAGGATCTAAGGTTTCTGGGACTAAACGAGCAGGAAAAGAGTTTTGGGGAGGGTATGTGTCCCTCACTATAAGAATTTTTAAAATTTTAACAATTTTTAACATTACAGTAGCAGCATTTTAAAGTTGTCATCTTAACCCTCGGGCTACCAAGGGGGGGTGGTTGCCACCCCCCCCCTAGGTTTTTCGCAAATCAAACGCGTTCCGTCTGGAATAAAATTTTGAAAAAATTAGTAGCTGTAGTCGATTCATTGGGACACATTTTGAGCTAAAAGTTTTGATGATGCCCCCTACCGTTCAAAAGTTACACCCGATATACCCAAGGCACCAAAGGGGGGTGGATACCACCCCCCCTAGAATATCGTCTGTAACTTTTCTGCCCTTTAATATTAAGAGACACAAATTATACCATTCTATAGAGGGAATGTGGGGCTACATTTCCATGCTCATTGAGTTGTCTTTTGACAACCGGAAGTGCTCAAAATAAATTAAAATATATATAAAGGTGTTTTATTTTCATAAAATTGTCATGTTTTTTCTATTATAACTTATTCATAATTTATTTTTTAATAGAAATAAATTATGCCATTCTGTAGAGGGCATTAAGGGCTATTTTCTGATACTAAATAATTTGTCTTTTGATGACCGGAAGTGCTCAAAATAAATTAAAATGTGTGAAAATGTTGGGGTTTTTTACAACGCAAGCCGATATGTCTGCCTAAACGTTTTTCAGCAGCTATAACATGTTTTTTTGTTTTGATTGAACATAAAACAGACTTATTACTAGTTTTTATAGATGAACATTGGATTTTATTATATGTAAACTATTTTTTATATATAAATAATGTCTAAAACACACATATTCTAATATATTCCCTATGCGTAAGTAGACGTTTTGTGGAATCGACGGGTACCCATGGTAAAAAATTCATAATTTCGAGGGGCATTCATATTTTCTAAACCCAAATATACCATTTTGTGCAGAAATGAATGCTGAATCCAATGGTTATTACAAGTTATGATATCTCAAGCCAAACCCAAAATCCAGGGGGGGTGGTAACCACCCCCCCTTGGTAGTCAGTGTTACAAAAAAGCTTGGTAGCCTGAGGGTTAAAGAGATTGCTGCACTATTTCAGTGCTTAGCCTACATGAGCTGTCTAACTCCAGTACAACACTGACGCGACCTGCCGAAATCAATGTAGCCTAGATCTGTTGCCGGTGTCACGAAATAAAGTATCCTCCGTATTAATTGTATCCCCCAAATTAGAAAAAGTCGAAAAAACCGCTTCCGCGTGTATTTTTTTGGCAAATTAATTTTCATCTGCTTTGTTTTGAACAATGACACTAACAGGTATGTTTATTCCTAATAGATAATTTGTTTTACACTGTTTTTAGAGCACTTAAAACATTTAAAATACTTAAGAACACTCAGAGTCACTAAATAAATTCGAGTTGCCTTTATCTGACCATTGCTTAGGACACTTAAGACAATTAGAGTCACTTTAAATTTTGATTACAGCATAATTTTTTTATTATGCACATTTTTCAAAAAAGGGGATAGAATGGTTTATCCCCCCGGATAGTATATAGACCAGTTAATTCCATCCGGGGGATAGATTAATTCATCCCCCCGGATAGCCTTCCGGGGGATACTCCGTTTCGTGTCACGCGTAAGCGATTTTTAGACTTCTTTAATTTGGGGGATACAATTAATATGGGGATACTCTATTTTGTGACACCGCCACTAAAATTATATATTATGAAAACTTTCCCGTTACGTCTTGATAATTTTCAAATTCTATTAATTAAAACTTATGTAATAGGCAATAGGCTAGCATTCCATATAAATTGACAACTTCTCTTTCGCTGCGACTTCTTTTTGGGTTACAAACTACACTTTGTTCTGTCATTTTTATAAAACCGATGTTTAAATGTTCAAGTTTTCTTCTTGCCAAAAACCTGGACAATTTTGCACTTTTCCCTTAGTCGTCGGGACACCGGGACACACCTCGAGAAACCGGCACCATATAGTACTAGCCTTCTGCTAGATGATGCGCTTGCAGTGCTATATTTGCTAAGTTGCGGAATGATGTTAGTGGCCGAATAATTATGAAAACAGAATTACAAATTTGGACTCTCATAACACGCCATTGAGTGCAACCAGTCCACGGTCTCCCAGTTTTTTTTTTATCTTAGACCTTGCACGTTTTACAAATTTATTTAATATTAAGATTAATAAAAATAATAGGCCTAATAGTAATGAGTGTGATCTGAATAATCACAGACAATGCACAAGCTAAAATTCAAAGGCCTAATAAATTTCAATTTGCCGTCGCATTGTCTAGGCTACTAGATGGCCCAAAGCATCACAAAACTATTCAAACTGAAACACAAATTAACAGCCTGGAATGGGTTTAATAAAACTTTAACAGATTCATGCATGAATAATTAATTGTTGAGGCCTATTATGAAACTAATGCTTGCCAGGAAAAATTGGCTTGACTTCTTGCAATAGTAGCCATACGTAGACCTAAACTAATGGCTATTACCATGCCAGAAGTCGACTTCAAGTCGGAAGTCGGTTGTTTTTCTCCCAAGTCGGGTCAAGTCGTTTTGATTCCAGGAAGTCGACTTCAAGTCGACCTCAAGTCACTTTAGGGTCAAGTGGGGTCAGATTAGCTGACCAAAGTCACTCCCAGGTCTATTCACAATCTTGGAGTCGCTCCCAACTCTTGTACAATTTCACATACAGTGTATTTTCGCCCACCTTCCCATAATGACAACTACACTTGTCAGGTAGATTAATCTCACTGTTGAAAAATAGGCCAAGTGCCCGTAGCCGTCGTCCATTTGGTCGCAGTTTTTTAAGGTCGTAATAGAAAGACGCTAGTCAGAATACGCGTGATGAAACCAATGACGTAAAAATTTATATGTCGAGTAGGCCTAATTTAGTGCATAAAGAGTGCATTTATTATTAGGTAGGCAACACCTCAAAAGTTTGGTTACGTATTGAGGTTAATTTTTGAGAATTCAGAATGTCGCCGTGGCGACCGGGAGCCAATTCAAAAAAGGAACCGAATATCGCGAGTTGATGAAGACCAAAATCTCAGTCGCGAGTGCTTTGAAAAGGAGCCCAACTCGTGCTATTCGTGACGACCTGGCAACCCTGGCCTATTTAATGCGGCCTATCCGGGATCTGACTGCGAGAAATTTCAATTAAAAATAGCCAATCGCGGAATGTGTTTAAAGATCTGAATCATTGGAGATGACCATTTTTAACATTTATAATTTGCACTATGCAAATTTCTGAATCCAGCTGAACTGTGAGCGAGAAAGAATATTTTACGTATATGATAACTGGTGATAACTGGATTTCTGTGTTTTGATGTTGATGATGATGATGACGATGATGGTGGTGGTGGTGATGATGCTGATGATGATGATGATGATGATGATGATGATGATGATGATGATGATGATGATGATGATGATGACGATGATGATGATGATGATGATGACGATGATGACGACGACGATGATGATGATGATGACGGTGGTTGATGATGATGATAATGACGACGACGACGACCACCACGATGATGATGATGACGGTGGTTGATGATGATGATGATGATGATGATGATGATGATGATGACGATGATGATGATGATGATGGTTGTGGTGGTGGTGGTGATGATGATGATGATGATGACGATGATGATGATGACGACGACGACGACGACGATGATGATGATGACGGTGGTTGATGATGATGATGATAATGACGACGACGACGACCACGATGATGATGATGACGGTGGTTGATGATGATGATGATGATGATGATGATGATGATGATGATGACGACGATGATGATGATGACGATGATGATGATGATGATGATGATGATGATGATGATGACGATGGTTTGGGCGGTGTTGTTGACGGCGATGAAGACACTATTGAAGCCGATACTATTGTGCTGCTGATGATGATGTAGTTGTTGTTTATAATGGTGACGATCATGATGGTACTGAAGGTAATAATGATAACGATGAACTTGTAAGATGGATATTTTTATAATATAAACTTTATAATTTAGGATGACGGAATGTGCAGATAGATTGAGAGACGAAGAACTGGCATCTGCCTTCATCGTCGCCACCTGTCGTCAGCTCCCAAAAACTTTTTTCGCTCCATTTGATCATATGAATGACTTAATGCCATCTGATGACCAAAAGTCTTATACAATCCACTGTGGCAGCGCTGAAGAGTTCTATATCCGACCGCTGAATCCATGTATTGGCGATACTGATAGCTTAGTCATCCCAGCAGATCAACTAGCTTTCAGTGGTGAATCTGTTGTGCTGCCATATGATCCGAATGGCCTTTCTGACACGATCGAGTGTTACGAGTTAGAGCCATGCCAGAGGTGCCCAGGCTTTGTTCAACTACGAGTTTTGGGTAATATGAACTTTAATTGGAGATATAAGAAGTACGAATTTAGCCATACAGCTTCTACAAATCTCTTCATGTCTCCAAACATCGATGCGATTGCAAATAGCTGGCGTCCCGGTTATACTCGTGCGGGAAATGCGTTGCCAAACGTTAGAAGCGGCCCATCAGTAGAACATAAGGGAGAAATAGCACCTGGGTTTTTTATCCAAAGTGATAATGTCTGGTGCGTGTGGTGTCCTCAGTGGCCTAAAGCAGCCGAAGGTTGGCTTAAACGACCTAGGAATAATGGATGGCCGACGACTGATACAATCGCCGAGGTTGTACAAAACGGTTGTCATGTTGTCTACGTTCAACATCGTTCCTGCAGAGATGATAGATACCAGTGGAGATTTTCATTCTCCATGGCTGAGGTAATTTTACTCCAGAGCTGGACTCCCATTCAGCAGATCGTCTATCATCTGTTGCGATTCTTCGCAAAGAAAGAATTAATTCAAAAGGATTGTCTGAAGGAAGATGAGGTTCTCTGTACGTATCATATCAAGACTCTGATGCTGTGGACTTGTGAAGAGATGTCGCCGGAATGGTGGAATACTTCTTCTGTTATTAAAATCTGCTGCGAGTTGTTGCAAAAGCTTTCAGAATGGCTAAAGAAAGGATGCTTTCCGAACTACTTTATCCCTGAAGCAAATTTATTTCATGAGCCATTACATTCGACAATTATCGACAATACTAAAAGACGAATCAAAGAATACCGAGATTCTGTGATTCTTTGTCATTGGTTCGAGGAAAATTACATTAAGTGTTTCATTCGGAAACATAATATCAAGATGACAGGCACGATGGAACCGATGCCCCATTTTGTGAATTTAATGTTGCCTCTTCTAGAATTATGGAAAACGAATGAAGCAGAAACATTGGACGTTTTAGTCTTGACCACATTCGTATATTCTCACAGACATCGCCGCAAGACTACACAACAGGGAAACAGTTCCGGACTGCGCCAGTTCTTCACAGTAGGATATCGTACAATACGTCTACAGTTGATTATAAACAGTTTACTGTCAGATCTGCCAACAATACAGACCGTCTCATGTCTCACGTACTATGACATCGTTATGCATATTTTGCATGCCGCATATGGCATTGGTCGCGGTGAAATTTCTTGGCATAGCGGTCTCTCTGTTGAGATTGTCAACACAATTTCAATGCAACCCAAAAATGTAAAATCCATGCATCATAACTTTCCGACAGCCATCTCGTTTTCCAAAACTGATCACAGCAGTCGGCTTCAATTCATCCGAGCGCAAGCTAGGCCTATCATGGTCAATTTAACTGGATCAAACAGTCGTTCAGAATTTCAACTCGTGTCTATCCTGTCAAAAGAATTTCTTAGAAAATCCATATTATATGGCGAATTTGAATTCAATGGCATTGCTCCTGCAGCTTTGGCCTATCTTGCGTCCATTCATTTTGCCGAATCAAAATATCAAGAAGCGATACGTTTATGCTCGGCAGTTCTCGAAGATCACTCTGCTCAAGAGGAAAATGAAATATTGAATGCAGGCTGTTTGCTGTTTATTGACGATATTGCAAGAATCGTGGGGTTGCGTGTGCTCCACAAGAACATTACTAGCAGTAAACCCAATCTTCATTGCATTGGTAGGCGGCTCTATCTTGATCTGCGTATTTCGCCAAAGGTGTTTGCCCATTATATATCACAAAAGGCAGATAGGCAACTTCATTTCTGTCAAGATGTGCCACAATCAGAATTTTCTATGGACGATTATTTGAAGACTGTTTTAAAGCCACAATTTGCTGTTTCGAGGATGTTTAATAATTTCAATGCTGTCAGACAGATAACTTATCGCCGCGTGGACATATTCACGGAGATCAGGACTACATCTGCGAATGATTTCTTGGTTAATGAAAGAGTGAATGAAGTTCTAATGGAATATGCTTTTGAAAATATGACAACATTTTACAATGCAATTTGCAAAGACTTTGGTATCCAGTGCAATACATCTGATTGCTATCGTGCTCTGCACCTTTACAATTGCCACAAATACGACGAAGTGCTGACTTTAAGTGAACGAATTCTTCACGAGTCTGAACTGCCGAGCAATTTGAAGAAATTTTCATTTGCGAATGTTTTACTTATACCTCCGATTGACTCCTTTTTCGATCGAGACGTTCAATCTTTGTTGGGTCTTCACACACTTTTCTATTATTTATCTCCCCAGAATGGCGACATGAAGGAAACCGATATATCTGACGAATCAACGTTTGAGCAATGTTTTGCTCGACTCGTTTACCATTTCGAGTGTGAGCTCCTCTTTCTTCTCAAATATAAAACCACTAAATGCTCCTACTTTCTTGGGAGACATTTTCTTGCGAGATATTTAAAAGTGAGATGTTGTATCGACTGTAATCGTCCATGTGTCGAAGCAATTTCTGATTTTGCTGCTCAGGAAATTAATCTTCCCTTTGAACACATCATTCGCTGTTTCCTTCTTCGAAAACTTCAGTTCATTTAGAAAGTTTTTCAAATATTTCTCCGCACCAGAGACTAAATTTTGTTTTGTTGTATATGTCTGCTATAATAATATTAATAATATTATTATGAATTTATAGGACTACTACAATTATTGTCGTTATGTTTTCCTAATTTGCGATCATCTGCTCATACTAACAGTGTTATAATAATTATTACGGTATCTATTATCCCTCAGGTTTCAGATATCACTAAGAAATTTTACCTCTAGAGCGGACGTCCATGTCAAGATCTGGAAGAGCAAAGTGCTGTGGAAGGCAACAGCAATGATAACACATATTATTATTATTTTATTATCACTTTTATTATTATTTTATATTATTATTATCATTATCATTATTATTATCATTATTATAATTTATTATTATTATTTTTTAAATATATTTTATTATCATTATTATTACCATTATTATAGTAACATTATTGCTGTCATTATAATTATTATTATTATTATTATTATTATTATTATTATTATTATTTATATTATTATTATTATATAGTTGCATTCTATTGTATCAAATTTGTTTGTATGCGCACTGGTTATAGCGCCTCTTCCAGCCTTCAACCGCTACTCAGAGGCGCTCCCGACTACAGCGCGGACACTGCATCGGAGTTTCACGCCGAAGCGCTGAGCAATTGCGAGTGAAGGACTTGCCCAGGGTCCCTACGCGGCGAGGTGGATTCGAACCTCGAACCTTCCGGCTTCAATGCGATGACGCCACCACTACACCACCGCGCCCCACAAATATAGTTGTATGGCTTTGTATCGTGCCCATTTGTATTGTATTGCATCCATTATGGCTGCATTGCATTGTATCAAATACAGTTGTACAGTTGTACTTAGTATTGCATTACAAAAAGTTGTATTCTACTATAGAACCTATGTTATTTAAGCCCTAAGTTTCATACTATGCCACTGCCGTGTTTCAAATGCAGCAAATGCTCATGTGCCATAATACATTCCGTACCCGATAGCTTGCTCAAGAAATCTTTATGCTAAACGGGAATATGGGTACAACACGGGAACCACGTGGGAAAGTTGATAGGGATATCGCTTAAAAATGAAAACATGAAATTGTAACCACCAATAGCAATGTCTTGAATTCAGTCCTTATTTACCAGGTCTATCATAATACATGGTTGATTATATATTTTTTTGATTTTAATTGTTGTTTTCGAAAGACTATATTGTACATCGTACTATAAGAATAATTTGCGACATCAATGTATTACAAAATCATCGAAGTTGTCTTTTGCGAAGCGGGTTTCGTGGAAGCGAAACAGAGACAGACAGACAGCTAGACAGACAGACAGACAGACAGACAGGCAGACAGGCAGGCAGACAAAGACAGAGACAGACAGACAGGCAGGCAGACATACAAACAAACAAATGGACAAACAGACAGAAACAGACAGACAGACATAAGCAGACAGACAGAGACAGAAAGACAGGCAGACAAACAGGCAAACAAGCAGATCTACAAATGGACAAACAGACAGACAGAAACAGACAAACAGATATGCAGATAGACAGACCGACGAGATTCGAATCCGTGACCCTTCGGGTCCCTGTTCCTGCACGCCTACCACTTGCACACTCCGTCTCCACGGCCACACGGTAGCCATAGCAACTATAAGAACAATTTACATCATGACCACACATCTCCACGAACCGCAGTTCGCTCAACAATCCATCCCCATAGCAACCGCCCGGCAGCTCGCTGCCATGACAACGCCACTCGAGTGACGTCAACAGTCGATTGCATGCACCGCGCGCGACCCGATCCGCATGCACCGGTTGCCATTGGCGACACACAGCGCGCCCCCTGGCGACACTCCCCCTCCCCCACCACCGACTAGAGCTCGTCCACTTCCTGTCCGTCGTTCGGCGGAAGTTCCTCGGTCGTGACCTCGCACTTGTAGGGCTTGTCGCTCTTGAGGGTCAGGTCGACGTAGAGCTTCCCCTCCGGCGTAAGGCTGTGGTCGACTCGCTCGACGTCGCAGTGTTGCGGCAGACGAAGCTCCTTGCGGAACTCTCTCTGCGCCACCAGTGACAGTATTGCATCGTATCGTATTATACTCTATTTATTGTTTTGTTCTGTATTGTATTGTAACGTATTGTATTGTATTGTATTGTATTGTACTGTATAGTATTGCACTGTAATGTATTGTATTGCACTGTATTGCATTGTATTGCATTGTATTGTGTTGTATTGTACTTTATCGTATTGTACTGAAATGTACTGTATTGTATTGTACTGTATTGTATCGTATTGAATTATATTGTATTGCATCGCATTGCATTGTATTGCATTGCATACTTATTATTTTGTATCTGTAGATTTTTACATAGCGTCTCTCGCAGAACGACTATTCAGAATTTCAGAGGCGCTCTGGGCACGAAGACTCGCGGATGGAATCGCCTTTAAGGAATTAGATATAGATGAGGAAAAACGAGTCATTAGTCTAGTCCAGAGGTTCCCAACCCGTGCCTCGCGGGCCAAAAGTGACCCGCCTGGCCTGCAAAAATGACCCGAAGCACCTCAATGAGTTAAGAAAAATATATGTAAAAAATTGACAATTTGGACATGATAGAATATGTAATTCTGTTGTATTACAAATCATTTTACACCGTGATTCAAAAAAAGTAAGCCAAAATGTTTTTCAAATATCTCCAATGCCTGATAACATACCACGCAAAAATTTTCGAAATATTTAGAGAATTGGACAAAGGATATGATTCAAAGATTTCATGAGATAAAGTTGAACGGATAAAAAGTTATGTATCTTTCCACTTCATATGCCGAAATGTCATTTTACAAGCAATTTTCTGTTAGATTCAAAAAAAGGTAAGTCAAACTGTTTTTCTTATATCTCTATTGCCTGATGACTAATCATGCTAAAATTTTCCAAATATGTAGAGAATTGAATAACAACATGATTCCCACAGTTTGGTTTGATTATTTAATTAAATAAGATGCTCAAAATGTCCTCAAAATGTCCTCCTGCTGTTTGCACGCAAGCCGGGAGGCGCTGGTCCAGGTCATCCCACACGTCCATCAAGCGCTACTTCAGATCGTTTATACCATGGATTGTTGTCTACTCGGTCTTGCATCAAGCTCCACACTTTGTGGTCGACAGGATTCAAATCTGGACTGTTCGGAGGCCATAATGTGGGAGAAATGAAGTCTGGCGCCTCTCTTGCCAGCATTTCAATGGTTTCTTTGGCTCTGTGGGCTGGGGCACTGTCCTGTTGAAAAAACCCAGCCTTCTGGGGCTAGATTTCTGATTACAGATAGAGGATGTTGTGACAGTAGAACGTCGCGATAATAGGATCCATTAATTTTTACTCCAGGGTCACTGAAGACCAAAATTGGGAACTATCAAGCGTCGAAACCGCAAAAACACCATTACAGACTTGCTGAAAACTGAAGTTTCGGTAGATGAAGTTGAAATATTCATATCCTTCTATCCGTTCAAATATATGACTTGATATTTTGGAATCCCATTCTTGATTGAATTCTCCAAATATTGGGAAAATTTTGCTGTGATTAATTATCAGGTCATAAAGATACTGAAAAAGTTTTACTCACATTTTATTGGATCTAACAGAAAATTGCTTGTAAACTGAAATTTCGGCATATGAAGTTGGAAAATACATATCTTTTTACCCGTTCAACTTTACCTCATGAAATCTTGGAATCATATTCTTGATTCAATTCTCTAAATATTTGGAAAATTTTAGCGTGATATGTTATCAGGCATTGGAGATATATGAATAATAATTTGGCTTAGGCCTACTTTGTTTGGAATCACGGTGTATTTGGACGTTCATAAATCGAATCAAACGTTCTATTTTTTATTCAATTATAATTTTATGCGCCTTTAGTTAATTAAATTTTAGCCTTGTTGCCCCCTAATGTCCTTCAACTAAGAAAAAGTGGCACTCGTTTCCTCCAACTTAGAAAAAGTGGCCCGACAGTCAACAAAGGTTGGGAATCACTGGTCTAACCCATAGTGATGGATGTAGGCCATTCCAAATGGATGGACCTAGCACAGCAAACACCCGATTTTGGGCAGGAGCAGTCTAAGTCCTGGGAACAGAAACGATCGCATAGCACATTTAGCGAGACGAAGTATTTACAGAGATATTTTAGTTCTAAAAATAAGCCCCAGTTCTTTTTATTCTAGTTCGGTTCTCATGTTCTATTGCCGGTTCTAATTCCTTTCGCGTTCTGATCATTAGGGTGGAGTGAAATTTTTTTTCTCGAATTTCTAATTCTAATAGTGATCAAAAGTTGACCATGGTATCACAGAATTGCTACAAAAAAGTTGACCTTCCTGTGTTGACGTCTTCTGCCCTCTACCGGACGATTTAAGGACGCCATATTGGTTTTCAGTACTGTCAGGCATTTTGAAAATTGCACTGTTAGAAGCAAATCATGTAACAATTTTCTAACTGGTGTTTCTAGATTAACTTGACCCTCCTGAAAACGAAAATCGCGGTTAGGAAGCTGGATTTTTAGCGGTTCCATGGGAAAACAAGATGGCGGACAAAATGGCAGCCAATTGCTTCAAATGACTAAAAGTAAAGTATTGTATGTGATAGGAAGACGGTTTTAGGCTCTAAATTAAGATTATAGGGTTGAAGGAATGCAATGGAATCAAAGACATATATGTACCACTGCAAATAAATCAAAATGGCGGACAAAATGGCGGTCAGAATCTTAAAATGGCTATAGGTGAAGTAATGTACACAATGAAATCATGATTTCAGGGTCTAAGTCAACATTTTCGAGGTCAAGGAATATGATGGAACCAATGTCGCTCATGTAACGCTGCTCAAAAACGAAAATGGCGGACAAAATGGCGGCCAGAATTCTAAAATGGCTACAAGCAAAGTCATGTATGCAATCAGAATTTGACTTCAGTTTTTTGCCAGGTCTTTGCAAGATGGCATCTGTTGTTGAATTTATCTACAATGTTCTTTATTTTGCCAGATAATAATGATCATTGAAATACCACAATTTCCTCAGCAGATCTTAAACCAAGGAGCGTTCTGCAAAAGAACACTGACGAAGTTATCATGCAGCACCTTATCACAGCGTATCAAACTGACTTTCCGATGGATCTGGCATCAATATCGTGCCATGAGCTTCACTCAAAATCTGTGGCATTGGATGCTTTGTGAAAAGTAACTTGTCCAGTCAGCAACTTTTTAACAGAGGTTAACATTTATTTATTTAGAACATTTTATGTAGGGCCTTTTCAACGTAGGCTATTCAGTATCACTCCCAACCTAACCGCAACGGAATAGGACAGTTTCTAGATTCTTAAGGAACAGAGTGGAGTGACCCATGTGCAATAAGTGCAGTGAAAATGGGTGGACATTTCAGGTTGTGGATTCAGCCGCAGAGAATGAACGTTGCTGTCGAATAGCAGAAGCTCAGCTTGGTCCGCCAACCGAAGAGTGGATCGACGCTGGACACCGCGTTGAAAAACAGAGTTCTTGCAGACAAGTGGCGCTCGTCCCTCAAGGCACCGCCTAACCAGCACACCGAACCTGTAGGCAATACGCTGCTGGAAACGGAGCCAATGCAAGGCATCTGCATATAATATGAGACATGACCAAATTTTGCGATATGCCCAATAAATTGTGTCGCAATTCATAAGACAAGTATCCAGATAAATTTTTGGATGGACAAGCAATGGTACAAGCAATGGGGACCTTCCAAAGGCGAAGACATTTGGTGACCTGGCAAATACAATGGTTGCTCGTGTAAAGATACTTTCGATTGGCTACAAGAGGGTCAATAATTATTGTCTTGGATAGGTACTGGACCTGGAAATTGCTTATAAAAAAGTGGAACCACACAGAAATGGCGACTATGACCACAACTTCGTCATTGTATTGAGTCTTGAAATAGCGCTACTCCGTTGTCGGAAAATTGCCTGAATGTTCTTGGTATGCCTGAAAGCAAAGCTGATCTAATTTCATTCCTGTTCATTCAGCTCTCAACAGCCACATTTGGGCATTTGGAGGTATAGATGTAGCTGTTGCTGGTGGTTCCGTGAAAGAAGAAAAGGTGTTGCCTACTACTGAGTGTATGCCTTATATTTAACGATATTTGGGTGTAGAAAGCTAATTTGAGAAGAATCATGTTGTGTAGCGAGTAGAAAGGTTTCCAAAGCTGACCTGTATTTGGAGGAATTGAGCGCTGGACTCAATCATTAGATACAGAACTTCACTAATAGAAAATTCCAGGATCTGGCTGCTATTTTGTTCGCCATTTTGGTTTTCATGCAATGCTACATGAGTGACATTCGTTTCATCATATTCCCTGACCTTGAAAATGTTGACTTAGACCCTGAAATCATGATTTCATTGCATACATGACTTCATTAATAGCCATTTGAAGATTCTGGCCGCCATTTTGTCCGCCATTTTGGGTTTTTTGCAGTGGTACATATATGTCTTTGATTCCATTGCATTGCTTCAACCCTATAATCTTAATTTAGAGCCTAAAACCGTCTTCCTATCACATACAATACTTTACTTTTAGTCATTTGAAGCAATTGGCTGCCATTTTGTCCGCCATCTTGTTTTCCCATGAAACCGCTAAACATCCAGCTTCCTAACCGCGATTTTCGTTTTCAGGAGGGTCAAGTTAGTCTAGAAACACCAGTTAGAAAATTGTTACATGATTTGCTTCTAACAGTGCAATTTTCAAAATGCCTGACTGTACTGAAAATCAATATGGCGTCCTTAAATCGTCCGGTAGAGGGCAGAAGACGTCAACATAGGAAGGTCAAATTTTTTGTAGCAATTCTGTGATACCATGGTCAACTTTTGATCACTATTAGAATTAGAAATTCGAGAAAAAATGTTTTTTCACTCCGATTCACTCCACCCTACTGATCATGGTTCCCATTTCAGCAATAATCGAAGTTCTGAACGAGTAAATTAATTAACGAATGAATGAATAAATAAATAAATAAATAACTGACTGACTGACTGACTGACAGATTGATTGATTGATTGATGGATTGATTGATTGATTGTATGATTGATTGATTGATTGATTGATTGATCACCTGAAACCCGTAGACGCCGATTTCGGCGTCGTATGAAACGGTCATAACAAGGTGTTGCCCGTTCTTCTCGATCTTAACATCGTCTGCGGTGAAGTCCGGACCGATCATGAAGGCCAGGCGTATCTTGCGGGTCCCATCGACCTCGTTGACGATGGGTACGACGCTGGGACCCTGTGGACGGCGCTGGGGCGGCAGGTGGAAGGGCATTTCGATGGTGAGGACCCCGTCCTTGTTCAGGTCACAGTGAAGCATCTTGTGGTCGACGTACTTCGGAAGGTCCAGCTTGCGGATAATCGTTTTCTTGAAGACGGACTCGCGGTCGTCGAAGCACTGAGCGAGGAGGGTCAGCTGACCGTCCTCGACGCTCAGCTGGGCCTGCGAGGACGGAAGGGCAAACAATAGGTGAATAACAATCCATTTTTGTTTCGTGCCCGTTCCTAATTCCCCAATTCACTACCTAGTTCACTATTCCACTACCTATAGTTCACTAGGCTAATTCATAACGTAATTCAACAATTCACTACCTAATCGATCCGCGTCATTATGCGTAAGTGTAAGGGTGTGTGTGTAAGTGTATGTGTGTGTGAGTGTATGTGTGTGTTTGTGTGTGAGTGTGCGATTTAGTGTGAGTGTATGTGTGTACGTTTGTGTGTGTTTGTGTGTGTTTGTTTGCGTATGTGAGTGCATGTGTTTGTGGGTGAGTGTGTGTGTGTGTGTGTGTGTGTGTGTGTACGTTTGTGTGTATATATAGATGTATATATATATAATATATTCACTCAATCTGTGACTATCATGGTCATTCTCTGATATGCCGGTGACACGAAACGGAGTATCCCCCTTGAAAGCTATCCGGTGGGATGAATTAATCTATCCCCACGGATGGAATTAACCGGTCTATACTATCCGGGGGGATAAACCATTCTATCGCCTTTTTTGAAAAATGCGCATAATAATTTTTTTTATGTTGTATTCAAAATTTAAAGTGACTCTAATTGTTTTAAGTGTCCTAACCAATGCTCAGATAAAGGCAACTCAAATTTATTTAGTGATTCTGAGTGTTCTTAAGTGTTTTAAATGTTTTAAATGCTCTAGAAATGGGGCAAAACAAATTATCTTGTAGGAATAAACATACATGTTAGTGCCATTGTTTAAAACAAAGCAGATGAAAATTAATTTGCCCAAAAAATACACGGGAAAGCGATTTTTTCGACTTTTTTTTATTTGGGAGACACAATTAATACGAGGATACTCTATTTCGTGACACCGGCCCCAGATAATTTACATCTGTTATTATATATTTATATATATATATATTATATGTATTAATATATACATATAAAATTATATATGACATCATACATGTAAGTGTATGCGCTATATATTTAATATCACCTGGTCACCTGGTGCCGTCAGCTCTTGGAGCTCTGGCGATATTCTTGATGTATCCTCTCCATTGTCTCCTTTCTGTTGTTGCCTCTCTCAGCTCCTCTAAGTTCATGCCAGACTTTTCCTGTGGAAAATATATATAATATAAATATATAGGCATATATGTATATATTGGATGAAAATCGGGTTGACATCGATAAGAATTCGCCAAGGACGTTGGTTCTTCTTTTGATTCGATAATTTATGTCTCTTCCCAAAATTCTTTGCGCCGACTATTTTTACAGCTGCGCGGACGTGATTTAGCATATGCGCATCTATAATTATACGAAGGTACACACACAGTTCTGCTATTTGTATCAATGGCTGTGGGTCTATTAATTTTGTATGGTCATTGAATCTCATAGCAACAAGTGACTTTCAGAAGATTATTGCTAGTGAAACTGGTACTTTCAAACGTCTCATCAGAAGTGCCTTGGCCAAATGTTCGAAACTGTGGACTAATGTAAGCAGAAGCACAAAGTCTTCGGATACGGTTGAAAGAATCATCGGCTTGTCGCTTCGCTCTCCTGGTGAGACAAGATGGAACGCGACATATGATGCCATCAAACGTCTCATGGAACCACATGTCCTCGATAATCTATCCATCCTCATGGATGCGTTGGACATGCCTTGATTCAAGAAGATGGAGCTGGATGTTCTCCAAGAGTACCTGATGATTATGGCACCAATTGCCATAGCCATTGATAAACTCCAAGGTGAAAACAACTGCTACCTTGGACTTCTCATGCCAACCATCCAACAAGTCCGAAAGAAGCTCCACAGTGTTGCCACAACAGTGGAACACAGTGGACCACTTGCTGATGGCTTAGTTGAAAGTCTGGAAAGACGGTTTCCACATCTCTTCGAGTTTAACAGCGGCTCGAAACTGTATGCTGCTGCTGCTGCAGTGTGCCACCCAAACTTCAAATTGCGTTGGGTGCCGACGGAAAATAAAGACTGGGCAAGATCGGCCTTTCTTGCAGAAGCCAACAAACACAGTGACAATGCGAGAGATGGAAGACCACTACCAATGCAGACTCCTAAAGATGACTTTTTTAGTTTGAAGATGACGATGTTGAGTCAGCTGCAAAGGTAAGAAAAGCTTAGTACTATGTTTGTTTGTGTGTGTGTGTGTGTGTGTGTGTGTGTGTGTGTGTGTGTGTGTGTGTGTGTGTGTGTGTGTGTGTGTGTGTGTGTGTGTGTGTGTGTGTGTGTGTGTGTGTGTGTGTGTGTGTGTGTGTGTGTGTGTGTGTGTGTGTGTGTGTGTGTGTGTGTGTGTGTGTGTGTGTGTGTGTGTGTGTGTGTGTGTGTGTGTGCAACTATGCATGCATGAATGTGTACATAACGGCATGTATCAATCAAATACTCAAAATGGTTTATTTTTTGCAACCAAATGAAATGAGAGTTCAAAGTTATTTTTTCACAGAATAGAGAAGGTCTCGGTCAAATCAGCAGATAACTTAACACATTTGAAGAACCCTATTCTGGTCAATTTTTAAAAGCTTAAAGATGATGGCGATGCAAGCAGTGTGGATCCATTTGGAACTTCTGCAGCATGTCTTTTGCAAAACATTTAATCTATGTATATGTATAATTTGGATAATAGGATGTGAAGGACATCATAGAGGTGTGGAGGTGGTGGTGGTAATGGCAGATAATGATGATAGGAGGTTGCAGATGATGATGGAAGATGATGACTATTTATGTTGCGCCAAGCGTTACAGTTGGGAGGGAATTCCAGCCCTTCCTGTCCATGGGTTTTGAACCGGTAATTTGTTTACTGCATCCATATTTCAGAATCTGTGGTACAATGTTTTGTATTAAGGTAACAGTGGAGTGTCTGAGATATCTGGTTGAGCCATGCTCAACATCACTGGATTGTCTCCACTCGTTTCCAGCAGTGAAAGTCGTCTTCCGGAAGCTGAACGCAACTTGCCATCTTCAGCACGAGTTGAGAGATTGTTCTCAAAAGGATCGCTGATATCATTGCCAAGGCGCAATCGATTGAATGATAAGCATTTTGAGCAGCTGCTCATAATGAAGGCCAATGCCTAAACGTCATTAGTACAAGGACGGCCGAACTGGCGATATGCCAATAGATTTAGTTTAAATTTATAAGCCACTTGCATAGTTATGACATTGAGATACTATGACATTGAGAAACTTTGCGAACAAGTATTTTGGACTTAGTATTTTAAATACTTTTTGCATCCAAGTATTTTATACTTGTATTTTAAATACTTTTGTCATAGAGTATTTTTACTTGTATTTTAAATACTTTTATAATCAAGTATTTTTACTTATACTCAAAATACTTTTTAAAAGTATTTTCCCATCACTGGCAAAGAGACTCAAGAGAAGTTTTTGCACTGGTGGTAGGCGCATTGAGCACAAGTTGTGAATCACTATCAAGTTCATTTCCATACAGTCATTTTAGATATGACTTGACAAAATTACGTCTTTGTTACTTTTTGTTGCGTTACGTTTTTGAATCGTCAAAAAAACGGTGGGTGGCCCCCTAAAAGCGGCATAACTTTTTTGCTCTGTTTGAAATATTTTGATGAAATCTGGCCCACCTGTGTAAATATGAATTGTCCTTAAGACTGTAAAATTTCATTTCGAAATTCTTACTTTTGGCCAAGATATTGGCAAACAACTTAGGGGGAGTCGTTTATGGCGCACCCTGTATATTCTGTTGACTGTTTTTTAGTAATTCACTTCAAAATTGACCTTCCAGTATATTTTTCACTGCACATGCCCTTCGTTCCATTTTGCTCTTCTGTGATAAACCAACTGTAGTTGCCTTTTTCCTAATGATTATTACTGAATTAAAATTGCTTTTGCAACTGCACAAATTCATTTACAACTGCACATTTTGTGTAGAACAGCACGTTAAAAATCCCTGCGAACCGGCACTGATTTTCGTGACCTGCTGCTGCCGGGTCTCAGCCAGGTCGCATGTTTAACACGTGAACACGCAAGAAACCCAAAAATGGGGTTGCAAATGATTTAAAAAAAGGTCGACAGATGACAAAACTTGGTAAAAATGGTAGGATTTTTTGAAAGTTTTGGGTAAACGACAAAAAGTCGTCAGAAAATGTTTTCGGGTAAAATGCGTTGGCTCGTCTGCCAAAGTCATGTCCAGCAACTGTTTCAAAGCACTTTCAGCCATAGACAGTCCTGCTCTTGATAATAATAATGATCTTCGTTTTAATGACTCAATCTGACAAACCGCAGAATGATTACAGGTACAATTCAATTCAATTCAATAACCATGGGCACAGTGCCCGTAGGAGTCCGATGCCCTCCTCGTAATGTCTCTCCATTCCATTCTGTTCTGAGCTGCATTATATAAATTCTGCAAATCTGTTGTACACCACTCTTCAATGTCATCCGTCCATTCTCCATTCTTTATGCGGCCTTCCTCTTCTGTTCTTGCCTTCCATTATCCCAAATATCAGGGTCTTGATCTTTCTGTCATCTTTCATTCGACAAATGTGCCCGAACAATCCAAGTTTCCGCTTTATAACTTTCTGCATGAGATTCTCGGTCATATCCACTCTTTTATATACCTCTTCATTGGTTACCTTCTGAGTCCATCCTATTCTCAGAATTTTCCTATAACATTTTCTTTCAAATGTTAACACTCTCCTTTGCGAATCTTTTGTTAGCACCCATGTCTCACACCCATACATCATACTGCTGAACACACATGTCTTTAAAACTCCCATTTTGGTTTTCATGCTGATTGCACTGCTCTTCCAAATCTTGTCCATTGCTTTCAACACCGCTGTTCCCTTGGCTATTCTTATCTTTATTTCACTTCCGCAATCTAGATCATAAGTCATGTTATACGAAATACGGCCCACTATAACACGACACGCAGGTCGGCTTTACAGCAGTGGGTTCGGTAGGCCTATACCTTAACACTAATAGCCTAAGTCCTCGATGGGCCACACAGGCTCTAGCCCATTGGCCCCCACCACTTAGGGGCCCCCACCAGTTGAAGTTTTATTTTTTTAAAGTAGTGAATCATAAGTGTATTGCCACGGGATCTTAGGCCTAATCAGTGAGTGGTTTTGAATTGACCACTATCTGTGCTCGTTGATATTGCTCACCAGTAGGGCTTTTAGCATGACATCCTCAACACCTGCTGTTGACAGATTATATTTCTTTTAACTGAAACAATTACAACCTGTTGGTGTAGACAGATACAGTGTCAGAGGTGTTCCCTGGACTAGTTGGGTATACGCAGCAGACAACAAACAGATTAGACAGTCAGCGTCCTGGGCTACACCTCACTGCAAGTATCAGTTAGCGGAACGAAAGATCCTGCTACAGACAGTGATGGGTATTCTGTCTTACACTGTAGCTCCAGTGTTCGGCTGGTATTTTGACCTTGAGTGACCCAATGCCCACATCTGTAGCAGTGGACAGCGACATGTTTATTGTCATTGCTGTGCTGTCAATGTTTTTTTGACCGCAGTGAGCGCAGTCCTATAGACTCTATTTACCTTCATAATATGCATGGTTTATAGATGGAGTTTGCAGATCAGTAGACTATTATTTAATATAAGTTGAAGAGTCTAAAAAATTAATGATTTCAACCGACAGGCATGAACCGAATTGTAAATCGGCATAAGCTAGGGCGCTATATAATAGGCATATTAGACCTAGCGGACTAGAAGCTGTTGCTCTGCTCAAGGTTTGGTTTGTTTTCTATCTAATCTTGAATCATGTAGGCCCCTATAGTGATGGGGAACTCCTCAACTCTGCGAAAAAGCTTGTAGAAGTTATCGTAATCGTAATCTCGAAACTTCTACAGCGCCCACAAAAGCCAAGTCGCGGGAACTAGCTTATTCACCGGCGCTTAATCAAAACAAAATCGATAGGCAGTTAAGTTATGGTGATGACCTCGTGAAAGCAACGAGCAGTTCTCTTATTTTGTCAAAATGCTCCAAGACGAGATTGGAAGAACAGGCCTTGGCATAAGTTAGTAGCAGTTCATGTACCAAGTATATTTGCTACTCGACAAATGTATTGAAAATTCATTTTCATTGGTGCATATTATACTAAGAATGTACTTGGTGCTCATGGTCACAAACTGCAGTGCTGAATGCTCGTTTTCCCAAAATGGAGATAATTGAGACACATGTGAGACGTATACACCCACCTTGCAGTGTTGAGCATAGTCATATTCTATGCCAGCTCTATTTTAGTTAATTGATGACTTTGCCAATAGAAAAAGGTGAAAATTCCCTAATGACCCTACTCAAATTTAGACTCAACTGTAGGCCTAACCGAGCTATTTAAATGTATATTTATAGAAAGGCCTATCTGCTTTATTTTGGAGGTCTCACATGTCAGAATTTTTACTTTCTTTGTTTCACTGTCTTATAAAAAAACTGGACTGCTTGACGTTTATCCTTTAACTTTGCATTAGAGAAATGATTTAGATACTTTATCTAACAGCAAATGATCTTTTTAATTTGTCTTAAATTATGTATTTAAAAAATTATTGACCATAAGTCAACAATTTAAACATTGCTTTTAGCACTGTTTATATACCATGTTATGACCGTATATATAAGCCTGCGTGTAGGGTTTGTTCCTGTCCGATACTGTGCATCAAAAGCAACATATCCGTTGCAGCAAAGGGCCCACCATAACGGGCGCCCATGGGCCCCACCACCCTAAATCCGGCCCTGACTCCTGGTTCGGTCAAGCCAGAAGTGAGAAGGGCGATCTTATTTTCAGCAGAACCCGAGTCAAACTACACAAAAGCAAAGCGGCAATGGCAGCTAACAGAAACTTTAATAAATTAATGCCCTGAGCGAGGCTTGAACCCGAGTTGCGTGAATGACACTCAGTTTAACGACCAGCGCTCTCTCAACTGAGCTACGCCCCCCATTTTTTGATTGTCACCTGTCACCTGATTGTCTAGCTATTACGATATTATTGTGCACTAGACCTATGAGCACCAACCTAGCTAAAACTGACCTGTTCATGTTCTAGTAATTTTAGCATGGCATGTGCTGATTCTACCACTTGAGCCAATGGCAGTGATTAGCTGGAACTGCTTGAAACTCGGCAGATAAATTTAAGATAAGGCCTAAATGATGCTCTCCAGTCGCAGGCCGAATAATTTAATAAATGACACGTAACCTGCCTGCCTGGCGTAAAATTATTGCATAGGCAATAAGCCTAGGCTACCTATGAACTTTGCTCTTGCTGGTCTTATCATAAGCCTGGTTACTCTGGTAGTCCTAAGTTAGTTACTGGAATTTAAAGAGCTCGCTACTTGAAGTCCAGTCTAGGGCAGCCTAATCTTAATTTTTTTAGCCATTTGTCATTTGAGAATTTATCTACGAAATGATTAATGACAATTGTTTGCAAGATCGTAGATTTGCAAACCGTATAGGCCTACAGCATTGTACTCGCCTAGGCCTACATATATATATGAAGGATTTCACGAAATAGCCAACAGAGTAGCATAGGGTTGCAAGCTTATGAAGAGTTGTGCATAAGCATAATAGGCTAGGCTAACACAGCTTTTTTTTATAACGTAGGCATCGGCCTACGTGATTTAATCGGCGTCGTATTTGCTAAGTCGGAAGATAACTGCTATTAACACGAAGTTTTCAAGCTTCACATTAAGATGTAAGTAATTAAGTGTTCACATTACATTAATAGCAATTATTACATTTTACATGCATAAAGACGAACGCATAGAAAGAGCTTTTGTGAGATGTCGGCCTACTGCCCTACTTAATTATTTTATTTATTTCTCCATTTATATAGCGTCCCCTTCAATCTGATTACTCAGAGGCTCTCCCGACTACAACTCGGACACTGCATCGGAGTTTCACGCCGTAGCGCCCGAGCAATTGCTAGTGAAGGACTTGCTCAAGGTCTATACGCGGCGGCTTGAGGTGGATTGATTGGATTCGAACATGCAACCTTCCGGCTGCAAGGAAACGAACATAGGCCTACCCATTACACCACCGCGCCCCACAATTTCATGAATATTTGTGAGCCATAAATCCCCAAAAGTCACACGGTTGACAGTCTTGATAGTAGCTGCGTTTATAAATTCAAACAGTAAGCCTAGAGATCAG
The DNA here is from genome assembly GCA_949752735.1 of Lumbricus terrestris. Classification (NCBI taxonomy): domain Eukaryota; kingdom Metazoa; phylum Annelida; class Clitellata; order Crassiclitellata; family Lumbricidae; genus Lumbricus; species Lumbricus terrestris. The sequence goes on along the minus strand of OX457049.1, from coordinate 27,729,759 downwards.
ACACGGCGCATAAATTATGCTCCTTTAACTTTATCGATATATACAGTAACTGATCCTACTTAAATTCACCCTTTTTAGGACCTATACGATTCGAATCATAGTTGTAAAAAACTTTTTCCGTTTTTTATTCTCTCCCAACAACCTCGTTTCTTATCGTTTTTAAAAATAATATTATATGTAACTTTATTTAGTTATTTACTGTCTATTATTATTTTCCTAAATTTAATTTTTGTTTGACATTCCATGCGTTTTCACCGTACTCTCAACAGTGTAAAAAAAATCAGCTAACTATAGAGTGTCAATATGTAATTGTTTAAGGCATCATTTTAGGCCCACATGTAGTAGGTCCCTACAAGAAATGAAATTTGTAGGAGTTATTTTCATGTAAAATTCTTGGGCCTATAATTAGTATTTAGGCCTATAAGTAACAATTTTTAGTACAAATGTACAATGATTATATAGATCTAATTTAGTATACATCTATGGTCTTTGATTCTGATTAGATTTTATTGCGTCGTGTCGATCAGCATGAACTTCTGTGGACTTATATGTTTGAAAAGATTTCAATAACTTTAATTTTTCTGAATTTCTTATTAAACTAACGTCATAATAAAAAATAACTGTGGTAGATTAATGTTTTTTTACACCAATTAATTTTGGTCTAATAATAAAGTTGTGTTCTTCGCAGATTAATATACATGTAAAATTGGGGGGGGGTGCTCGGTAGTACAGTGGTTAGCGCGAGAGGTCGGGGGTTCAACTCCCCGCCGGGGCAGAGATTTGTAACGAGATTTCTGTTCCACAAGCACCCCCTAGCCGACTCAGCTATGATGAGTACACTGACCTCACGGTCAGTGGATAATGAGACGGCGAGGGAGAGGATTGGCCAACGCCCTCCTATGCTGTGGCCTTGAAAATGAAGTCGCTAACACTTCATCCTCATTGGCGAACATCCGGGCTAGCTAAAAGAGAGGCCTACTGATCCTACTTAAATTCACCCTTTTAGGACCTATACGATTCGAATCATAGTTGTAAAAAACTTTTTCCGTTTTTTATTCTCTCCCAACAACCTCGCTTCTTATCCTGTTTTAAATTTTTTATGTAACTTTATTTATTTATTTACTGTCTATTATTATTTTCCTTAATTTAATTTTTTGGACATTCCATGGTCTTTGATTCTGATTAGATTTTATTGCGTCGTGTCGATCAGCATGAACTTCTGTGGACTTATATGTTTGAAAAGATTTCAATAACTTTAATTTTTCTGAATTTCTTATTAAACTAACGTCATAATAGAAAATAAGGTACTTATGGGTTAATTCACCTGATTTTTTCCCAGCATTTCGGTAGACACCAAGAACTAACGTTGCAGCGTTGTTATCTTTAATAAATCCAACTTCTAGTTTGCCGAGGATCCTTTTAATCGATCCAGCTTCTGTTTAGGCAAGAATTTTGTCAACCTCCAATTGACCTTCAAAGTTTTCTTCCTTTTTCTTCAGTGTTCAGTAGCGCAGCCTACGCCTAACCTAGTCACTGTATTTCGGTATCTAAAGCTAGTGTATAAGTTTCTAAAGTTCTTAACTTGTTCAATTACAACAAAGCTCTGTTTCTTGTATTTTCTTCTTTCTTCATAACAACGCAAATAACACAACAAAGGATCAACGACGACAAACGCTTGAATTCAACGACAGCAACGCAACTATTATTATCTAACTCCACTGTTCTCTAAAACGTCTTCTATTCTCTCTACTACCAACTCCTTCTTCTACAACTTATCTCACTGTCTGGGCGTACACTCTTCCCCTTGCCGCTCTGTCCTTCTATCTGCCTCTCTCCGTCTATCTGTCCGTCTGTCTGCCTATCTCTCTCTCTCCGTCTATCTGTCCGTCTGTCTGCCTATCTCTCTCTCTCTCTCTCCGGCGACGGTCGGCCGAGCCGCGCCAACTTTCCCGCCAGTCTGTCACCTGCAGGCCTAACTGTCTAGACGCTGACCTTGAGCTGGTCTATTCGTACGCCTAAACATCAACTGACCACATAGACTATACAAAATTAGCTCACAAATTTGTTCGATAAATCCCGCTTCTATTTCGTCAGCAAATATTTTTCATCCGTTTTTCATTGAAAATTATTGTTCATCAATCCAGCTTCAGAATGACTGCACTAACCCTAAAACTAACCCTAACCGACCCTCACACGATAAATCCCGCTTCAATTTCGTCAGGAAATATTTTTCATCAAATTTATAAAAAAAGTTTTAAAAAATCAGGTGAATTAACCCATAAGTACCGAAAATAGCTGTGGTAGATTAATGTTTTTTACACCAATTAATTTTGGTCTAATAATAAAGTTGTGTTCTTTGCAGATTAATATACATGTAAAATTGGGGGGTGCTCGGTAGTACAGTGGTTAGCGCGAGAGGTCGGGGGTTCAACTCCCCGCCGGGGCAGAGATTTGTAACGAGATTTCTGTTCCTCAAGCACCCTTAACGGACTCAGCTATGATGAGTACATTGACCTATAAACGGTCAGTGGATAATGAGACGGCCAGGGAGAGGATTGGCCACCGCTCTCATATGCCGAGGCCTTGAAAATGAAGTCGCTAACACTTCATCCCCATTGTCAGCCTCCGAGCCAGCTAGAAGGGATCTCATTATTATTATTTATACATGTAAAATTGCGTAAGCAAGGTTTTTAAACTTAAAACGAAGTTTGAGATGTAACAAAGACAAATTATTTTCCGGTTCCGTTTTTTATAGTTTTTTTGTGGTTTTTTATTTTGTCGAAAAAACACATTTTTTCCGTTTTCTAAATTTTATTTTCATCGTTTTTTACATCTTTGATTCGAATAATCGTTTCAAACATGGAAAATATTATTATGTGATGCTGTGTTATAATTTTGTGTAACTGACCACTGGTTGCGTCTACTTTATAGTTACTGTTGATATCGCTCTGCAAATCTGACAAGTTTCTTTGTTTAGTCGTTTAGTATATACATGTAGGCTTGTCTTAGATTCTTAATGGAGTAGGCTATGACGTTAGGTTACATCTTAACTGGCTGCAGAATGATAACAGTTTGCGCAAGAGCTTTTTTCACGTGCAGTTCTACACAAAATGTGCAGTTGTAAATGAATTTGTGCAGCTGTAAAAGTATTCTTTGCAGTGATAATCATTATAAAAAGGTAACTGCATCCCCCGTCCAAAATTTCTGTATCCGCCCCTGTACTCGTTCAACTCAAATCGAAAACGCACGTCTATGGTGAACTTTCACAATTCCACTAACACAAAATCGCCAGAAGCCAAAAGGTTCATTAGCTGCATTGATGTGGAAAAACTGAATTAGGCCTGCATCATTGTAGGCTATCAGGTAGGCCACTTTGAGATTTCAAGATAGGCTACAGTAAGTAAAATAGATCGAAGTCAAGTCGAGTTGGTGAAACAACGATCGACTCGACTTGGCATGACTCACGATCGACTCGACTTGCAAGTCGATCGAGTCGACGATTTTTCGATCGACTCGTCTTGACCGAGTTATGATCGACTCGATTGATCGACTCGATCGACTGCGGTGTATTGGACCTACTAGTTCCTTATTGCCACCTATAGAATAACTAGGATTTAAGCATATGTCTAAGCTTACCGATTCCTGCTAAAAATTATGATCAATGGTAAATTGGTCTGCTGCCCGGGTCGTATATATTTTGCTGCTGGCTACGCCACTGAGGCCAATTGCCCGTGGCCCTCGTACATTGGCCGCAAATTTCTTTGGTCGTAATAGAAAGACGATAGTCAAAAGACACGTGATGAAACCATTGACGTAAAAAATTTAAATGTCGAGAAATTCAGCGCATAAAGAAATAGTGTATTTAATATTGGGCGGGGCAACACCACAAGAGTCTGGTCAAAGTAACAGCCGTGGCGACCGCGAGACAATTCAAAAGGAGCCCAAATATCGCGATGTGGCGAAGACGAAAGTCGCAAGCGCTTTGAAAAGGAGCCCACCCCGCGCTATTCGTGACGACCTGGCAGCACTGGCCTATATAATGCGGCATATCCTTGATCTAACTGCGAGAAATTCTAACTTAAAATAGCCAATCACGGAATGTGTTTAGTGGCCTAGTACGTTTAAAAAACGATAAAAGAGTTGAATCATTGGAGATGACCATTTTTAACATTTTATGATTTCCACCTTGCAAATTATTTATGACCGCAACTGAAAAAAAACCGCTAATCGAACTGTGAGCGACAAAGAGAATTTTTCTAACTGGCGATAACTAGATTTTATGTGTCTTTATACTAATGTTTCAGCCGATAGTAGTAGAGAACTGGATATTTTGGCTCATTCAACCCAAACCATGGTTAAACTTTCCAAATCAACCCAAACCATGGTTAAACTTTTACCAATCAACCTAAACCATGGTTAAAAAAAATCATGTTTCAGCCGATGATGATGATGATGATGATGCGGAGCTATTGACGGCGATGAAGACACTAGTTGATATCGATGCTATTGTGCTGCTGCTCATGATGATGTTGTTGTTGTTGTTGCCGTTTATAATGGTGACGATCATGATGGTACTGAAGGTAATAGCGATAACGATGAACTTGCAAGATGGAGATGTTTATATATATATATATATATATAACTTGAGAGATGGAGGTGTGTATATATACAATTATACATTATACACATTACAATATAGGATGACGGAATGTGCAGATAAATTGAGGGACGAAGAACTGGTCTCTGCGTTCATCGTCGCCACCTGTCGTCTGCTTCCAAAGACTTTTTCGGTTCCATTTGATTACATGCATGACTTAATAGCAACCTCTGGCTATGGATCAGAGTATTTTGCAGTCCGCTGTGGCAGCGCTGTGGAGTTCTATATCCGACCGCTGAATCCATGTATTGACGATACTGATAGCTTAGTCGTCCCAGCAAATCGACTAGCTTTTAGTGGCGAGTCTGTTGTGCTGCCAATTGATCAGAGTGGCCTTTCCGACACGATCGAGTGCTACGAGATAGAACCATGCCAGAGGTACCCAGGCTTCGTTCGACTACGAGTTTTGGGTGAAATGAACTTTAATTGGAGATATAAGAAGTACAAATTTAGCTATACAGCTCTTACAAACACCTTCGTATCCCCAAACGTGAATGAAATGCCAGATTGGATTTTCTGTTTTTCTCGTGCACGAATTGCTTTGCCAAACGTTAGAAGCGGCCCAGCAATTATGCATCAGGAAGAAAGAGCACCTGGGTTTTTTGCCCAAAGTGATAACGTCTATGGCGTCTGGTGTCCTCAGTGGCCTAAAGCAGCCGAAGGTTGGCTTAAACGACCTAGGAATAATGGATGGCCGACGACTGATACAATCGCCGAGGTTGCACAAAACGGTTGTCATGTTGTTTACGTTCAGCATCGTTCCTGCAGAGATGATGAACAACAGTGGAGATTTTCATTCTCCATGGCTGAGGTAATTTTACTCCAGAGCTGGACTCCCATTCAGCAGATCGTCTATCATCTGTTGCGATTCTTCGCAAAAAGAGAATTAATTCGAAAGGATTGTCTGAAGGAAGATGAGGTTCTCTGTACGTATCATATCAAGACTCTGATGCTGTGGACTTGTGAAGAGATGTCGACGGAATGGTGGAATACTTTTACTGTTATTAAGATCTGCTGCGAGTTGTTGCAAAAACTTTCAAAATGGATAAAGAAAGGATACTATCCGAACTACTTCATCCCTGAAGCAAATCTATTTTACGAGCCATCTCAGTCGACAATTATCGACAACACCAAAAGACGATTAAACGAATACCGAGATTCTGTTATTCTTTGTCATTGGTTCGAGGAAAATTACATTAAGCTTTTCATTCGAAGACATAACAAGATGGAACCGATGCCCCATTTTATGAATTTCATGTTGCCTCTTCTAGAATATTGGAAAACGCATGAAGCAGAAACATTGGATATTTTAGTCTTGACCACATTCAGATTTTCTCACAGATATTGCCGCAGGACTATACAACAGAAATACAGTTCCGGACTGCGCCAGCTCTTCACAGCAGGATATCGTTCAATACGTCTACAGTTGATTAAAAGCAGTTTACTGTCAGATCTGCCAACCATACAGAACGTCTCATGTCTCACGTACTATAACATCGTTCTGCATATTTTGAATGCCGCATATGGCATTGGTTGCGGTGAAATTTCCTGGCATAGCGGTCTCTCTGTTGAGATGGTCAACGCAATTTCAATGCAACCCAAAAATGTAAAATCTATGCATCATAAATTTCCGACAGCCATCCCGTTTTCCGAAACTGATCATAGCAGTCGGATTCAATTCATCCGAGCCCAAGATATCATGGTCAATTTAACTGGATCAAACAGTCGTTCAGAATTTCAACTCATGTCTATTCTGTCAAAAGAATTTCTTAGAAAATCTATAGAGTGTGACGCATTTGAATCCAGTGGCATTGTTCCTGCAGCTTTGGCCTATCTTGCGTCCGTCAATTTTGCGGATTCAGATTATCAAGAAGCGATACGTTTGTGCTTGGCAGTTCTCGAAGATCATTCTGCTCAAGACGAAAATGAAACATTGAATGCATGCTGTCTGCTGTTTATTGACGATATCGCAAGAATCGTTGGATTGCGTATCCTCCACAAGAAGATTACAAGGAGTAAACCCAATCTTCATTGCATTGGAAGGTGGATCTATACTGATCTGCGTATTTCGCCAAAGGTGTTTGCCCATTATATATTTGTAATATCTCATCAAAAGGCAGAAAGGCAACTTCATTTTTCTCATGATGTACCACAATCAGCATTTTCTATGGACGAGTATTTGAAGACTATTTTAAAGCCACAATTTGCTGTTTCGAGAATGTTTAATAATTTCAATGCTGTCAGACAGATAACTTATCGCCGCGAGGACATATTCATGGAGATCAGGACTACATCTGCGAATGATTTCTTGGTTAATGAAAGAGTGAATGAAGTTCTAATGGAATATGCTTCTGAAAATATGACAACATTTTACAATGCAATTCGCAAAGACTTCGGCATCCAGTGCAATACATCTGACTGCTATCGTGCTTTGTACCTTTACAATTGCCGCAAATACGATGAAGTGCTGACTTTATGTGAACAAATTCTTCATGAGTCTGATCTGCCGAGGAATTTGAAGGAATTTTTTTTTGCGAATGTTTTACTGATACCTCCGCTCAACTCCTTTTTCGATCGGGACGTTCAATCTTTGTTGGGTCTTCACAATCTTTTCTATTACTTATCTCCCCTGAATAAGGACATGGGGAAAACCGAGATATCTCGCGAATCAACGTTTGAGCAATGTTTTGCTCGACTCGTTTACCATCACGAGCGTGACCTCCTGTTTCTTCTCGAATACAAATCCATTAAATGCTCCTACTTTCTTGGAAGACATTTTCTTGCAAGATATTTGAAAGTGAGATGTTTCGTCGATTGTAATCGTCCATGTATCGAAGCGATTTCTGAATTTGCTGCTCAGAAAATTAATCTTCCCTTTGAACACATCATTCGCAGTTTCCTTCTGAGAAAACTTCGTTTCATTTAGAAAGCATCTCAATTATTTCACCGTGCACATCAGTTACTAAATTTTGTTTTGTGGTATGTGGCTGCTCTAATAATATTAATAATATAATTATGATATTAATATAGGCCTACTATAATTGTTGTCGTTATCTTTCCCTAACTTGCGATCGTCCGCTCATACTAACAGAGTAACAGTGTTATTATAGGCTAAATATTATTTTTTTACCCGAGGTATCTATAATCGCTTAGGTTTCAGATATCACTAAGAAATTTTACCTCTAGAGTGGCCATCCATGCCAGAATCTAGAAGAACAAAGGTGCTGTGGAAGGCAACAGCACTGATAACACTTGTCATTATTTTTTTTAAGTAGTTTTTTATGATGAAAACCATCATTTATTTCCAAATAAATCTGTGCAACACCAACTGGCTGTGCCTGATGAAAAATTATTTTTATTATAATTATTATTATAATTATTACTACAATTATTATTATTATTATTATTATTATTATTATTATTATTATTTTTATTATTATTATTAATAATATTATTATTATTAATATTATCGTTATTATAGTAATATTATTACTATAATTATTATTATATTGTTGCATTGTATTGTGTCAAATATAGTTGTATTGCATTGTAACGGACACATTTGTATTGTATTGCAACCATTATAGCTGCATGCATTGTATCAAATACAGTTGCAGAGTTGTACTTAGTATTGCATTACAAAAAGTTGTATTCCACTATAGAACATATATTATGTAAGCTTTAAGTTTCATACTATACCACTGCCGTGTTTCAAATGCAGCAAAATCTCATGTGTCATAATACATTCCGTACCCGATAGCTTGCTCAAGAAATCTTGATGCTAAGCGGGAATATGGGTACAACACCGGAATCACGTGGGAACGTTGATAGAGATATCGCTTAAAAATTGAAACCATGAAATTGGAACAACCAACAGCACTGTCTTAAATTTAGTCCTTATTCACCAGGTCTATAAATACAATGGTTGTATTTATGTTTTTATTTTGACTGTTGTTTTCGAAAGACTATAGATATTGTACATCATGCTATAAGAATAATTTGCGACATCAATGTATTACAAAATAATCGAAGTTGTCTTTTGCGAAGCGGGTTTCGTGGAAGCGAAACAGAGACAAACAGACAGACAGACAGACAGGCAGACAAAGACAGAGACAGACAGACCGGCAGGCAGACAAATAAATAAACATATGGACAAACAGACAGATAGAAACAGACAGACAGAAGTAGACAGAGAGACAGATGGACAGACAGACTGGAAGGCAGGCAGAGAAAGACAGAGACAGACAGACAGGCAGACAGACAAATAAATAAACAAATGGACAAACAGACAGACAGAAACAGACAGACAGAAGGAGACAGAGAGAGACCTCGCACAAACAGGCAAACAAACAGATCTACAATAATATTGGACAAACAGACAGAAACAGACAAACAGATATGCAGATAGACAGACCGACGAGATTCAAATCCGTGACCCCTCGGGTTCCTGTTCCTGCATGCCTACCACTTGCACACTCCCTCCGTCTCCACGGCCACACGGTAGCCACAGCAACTATAAGAACAATTTACATCATGACCACACATCATCGCCACCAACCGCAGTTCGCTCAACAATCCATCCCCATAGCAACCGCCCGGCAGCTCGTTGCCGTGGCAACGCCACTCGAGTGACGTCAACAGTCGACTGCATGCACCGCGCGCGACCCGATCCGCATGCACCGGTTGCCATTGGCGACACACAGCGCGCCCCCTGGCGACACCCCCTCCCTCCACCACCGACTAGAGCTCGTCCACTTCCTGTCCGTCGTTCGGTGGAAGTTCCTCGGTCGTGACCTCGCACTTGTAGGGCTTGTCGCTCTTGAGGGTCAGGTCGACGTAGAGCTTCCCCTCCGGCGTAAGGCTGTGGTCGACTCGCTCGACGACGCAGTGTTGCGGCAGGCGGAGCTCCTTGCGGAATTCTCTCTGCGTCACCTGCGACAATATTCATTCATTTATTTATTCATTCATTCATTTCTATAGCCCCTTCAAGCTCGCTACTCAGTGCGAGTGAAGGACTTGCTCAAGGTCCCTACACGGCGGCTTGAGGTGGATTCGAACCTGCAACCCTCCGGCTGCAAGGCGACGAACATACCCTCTACATTACCGCGCCCCACAATATTACAGTGTACAGTCATATTTTCAGTGACAGTTTTAAAAATAATTCTCTGGTTGAAAAATAATTCTACTTCAGTTCTCATGTTCTAATAATTCCGGTCCTAATTACCTTCCCGTTCTGAAGGTGATTCTTGTTCCAGGTGTTGAAATAATTTTCGTTCTAATTCCAGTTCTAACTCAACTCCTATTCTGAAGATGATTCTTTTTCAGTTATTATCCAAGTTCTGAAGTTATTTGAGTAATTTCGTTAAAAGGACCTAGAATAAACATTCAATTAAATATAGTTAAAAGAAAAAGATGGCAATCAGGATTTAGATGAAAGTTTTGGTTTAAATACACCGATAAAAGATTTTAGTTTTTACTGGACAAAAGATTAACTAGTTAGCTAATGTGCACACGAGCCACGGTTAACTAACACATGCAAGAGGTAACCATCCAGTTGATTTTTAACCGAAAATAAACTGTTAAAATTTCCGAGTTGACATTTCAGTTCTAAAACTAATTCCCAGTTTATTTAATTCTAGTTCGGTTTTTAAGTTCTAATTCCGGTTCTTATTCCATTCCCTTTCTGAAGATGGTTCTTTTCCAAGTTCTAATTGAAATTCTGAAATAATTTCAGTTCTGATTCCAATAAAGACGCCTTACATTTGAACCGCTGCAAAAATGTTGGATGCTATTTTTTCCTAAACATTAGAAGACATGACAATGGACGGTCCCCCACCACAAACATTGGTGGAGCCCGTCCCCTCTGTACCCCTAATTAGTCTCCGTCCATGCCACTTAGTAGTCTAGTCCCATTGAAGATACGCTGTGCAAATTCTTCTAAATTACTGACTGAATGCGTATTTCAGATAACGAAGGAGGCATCACTCAATCAATCGCAATAGCAACGTTTTCTAACGTGCATTTGTACACAAAATGTGCATTTGTACACAAAATGTGCAGTTGTAAATGAATTTGTGCAGTTGTAAAAGCAATGATCCTGTGCGGTGAAAGAGGTCACTGTCATCCCAATAGGGATAATTTGCCACGGATGACTTCAATGGATGAAAGGGGGTTGTGTAGCAAAAAATACGCTAAAAGCTACATTGTGTGTTTTGGGTAAGTTCACGGAGAAAGATTAAAAATAGGTCATCATATTTCAAGAAGGGAAGTACCTTGGTACCTTTAGTATTTTAAATTTTTTGGCAAATTACTAAAAACGTCCGTCAGAAATTTTCGGGCGAAAGGGCACTAGATTAAACTTTGCTGGTTGTGTAGTGTGCAGTTATGAAAAAATTCCTTAAAAGTCCTGAATCACAATTCACATGGCGCCCCATTCAAGATCCCTACACCTCTGAACCATGCACTTGCTTGAAACCCGTAGACGCCGATCTCGGCGTCGTATGAAGCGGTCACAACAAGGTGCTGCCCGTTCTTCTCGATCATGACATCGTCTGCCGTGAAGTCCGGACCGATCATGAAGGCCAGGCGGATCTTGCGGGTCCTATCGACCTCGTTGACGATGGGTACGACGCTGGGACCCTGTGGACGGCGCTGGGGCGGCAGGTGGAAGGGCATTTCGATGGTGAGGACCCCGTCCTTGTTCAGGTCACAGTGAAGCATCTTGTGGTCGACGTACTTCGGAAGGTCCAGCTTGCAGATCATCGTTATCTTGAAGACGGCGGACTCGCGGTCGTCGAAGCACTGAGCGCGGAGGGTCAGCTGGCCGTCCTCCACGCTATTTTCGTCAACGAGGTCGATGGTACCCGCAAGATCCGCCTGAAAGAGCGGAAGGCAAACAATAGGTCAGCGCCATCTATTATTGTTTCGAGCCTAGGGCAGCCTAATCTTAATTGTTTAGCAATTTGTCATTCGAGGATTTATCTGCACAATTATTAATGACAATTGTTTGCTAGATTGTAGATCCAATAATTTATTAGACTGGTAACAAATTTTACATTAGGCCTATGCATGTGATACGGAGAAAGAGTAATTAATTATTGGCAGGACACAGGTTTTTTAACGTGCAGTTGTACACAAAATGTGCAGTTCTAAATGGATTTGTGCAGTTGTAGAAGCACTCCTGTACAGCTAAAACTGTATCAAAAAAGTCATTGTCCTCCGATTGGAAGTGTTTTACCATGGAGGATAGAAAACGAAGGAAGGGGTTGGACAGTTCACAAAATTCCTTTAAAACGGCCCTGGCAGGACAACGGCATTTCGTGTGACTAGGCTACGGGCGTCCCGCATGGACGGAGACTTAGGGAGACAATCTTTGTGGGGATATCCCCCCAATATTTAAGAAATACGCATAAACCGCATCGCAAATTTGTAATTTTTCACAGCGTTAGGACATAGAGGAGGTCATCATCACTGTGGTAAAAAGTTAGTTTGGGAGAGAAAAGGGGAGATAAGTTTTCAGGATATTTCGACCAAATGACTAAAAAAAAGTGTCGTCGGAAATTTGGTCGATGAAAAGTTGTCGGTCAGTCGGCGACTAGGCCGTCCGTCCAAAATGTCGCGCATCTGCCTTCGGCGTTTCGTTCGTCCCCCTCAACCTCTATAGGCTTATATGGCGTTCCGGAATGGCAAAATCAATAGTTGGCAGCCCTAACACATGCACAGTATGACACATATACTTATAATTATGCTCTGCCTACTGGCTACACAGTGCACATAACCCTTACATATATATATATATATAATATATATATATATCTGCATGCATGTATAAATGTATATACACGGGCACATAGGCCTATATAAATATTTATATATGCCGTCTGTCCATCGTCAACCTGACGATTTGTTAACGAATGTGAAACTGTAAAAACCGAAACAGCAGACTAAGGGGTTTGGGTTTAATCATTTTAATCCTTTGTCAAACTTCACATAATTATAAATGGGAGCTTCAAAAATGAAATCCCCTTGCTCCTCACATCACGATTGTGTCAGTATAATTTTATGCAATATTTCATTATAGCATTATTTCACTTGTGGTTGTTGTTGTTGTTGTTGTTCAAACACCCAAAATACCCCCCGCTACGGCCTTGGTCACTGCTGATAAGGAACGGGTTCTCAGTACAGAGTAGATATATTTCAAAGTCTGCATGTCATCCCTTAAACTCTGGCAAATGTTTGAAACTTTTCAATTTACGGCATTATAATATAGGCGTGCTTTCCTTGGCTGCATGTATAGTCTACCGTGTGTAGATTATCACTTGCTGAAGTTCTCACAATTCATCGGTTCTTATTTCGGCAACGATGGGACTGACCACGAAGGTCTCAATAAATGTCGGGGGGGGGGGTCAGAGAGAACCGTATAACAGGCTGCAGGGTAGATATAAAATGATTGATGGCGAGGCCATGGGCGGAGTTTATCAGGTTTTAGGGGGGCCGAGCCCTCCAAGAAGGCAAAAAATTTGCCATAAAAATGGACTAGAGGGGGTCTAAGCCCCCCAGGAAGGCCTCCAAAGTAAAAGTAAGTTTTGGTCCGACCGAATGACTAACAAAATAATAAAAAATCATAAGTTTTTGGTCGATGAAATGGTATATTTTTTACGAGATTCGAACCGCGCTCAGGAAAGTCTCCGTCCAAGTTATTTTGAGCCCCCTCCCACAAACTGAAACCAAACTCCGCCCATGGGCGAGGCTGTGCAAACCGTTTTGCATTGGACTCACCTAGGCCTGCATGTATATGAAGGATTTCACGAGATAGCCGACAGAATAATACGGTTGCAAGCTTATGAAGAGTTGTGCATGAGCGCAATTATAATTATAGGCTAGACTTGCACAACTTTTTTTGCAACGTTGGCCTCGGGGTATACGTGTTTTAATCGGCCGTCGTAGTAGCTAAGTCAAAAGATAACTACTATTAACACGAATATTTCTCACTTCAGATTAAGATGGATGACAAACTACGTCAGATGTAAGTAATAAAGTGTCCACATCGTATTAATAACAATTATTACATTTTACATTCTCACAGGCGAACGCATAGAGAGAGCTTTTGTGAGATGTGGGCCTACGTAATTAGTTTAGGCCTATTTATTTCTCCATTTCTATAGCGTCCCCTTCAAGGTGACTACTCAAAGGCGCTCCAGACTACAGCGCGGACACTGCATCGGAGTTTCACGCCGTAGCGCCCGAGCAATTGCTAGTAAAGGACTTGTTCAAGGTCTATGTATATACGCGGCGGCTTGAGGTGGATTGACTGGATTCGAACATGCAACCTTCCGGCTGCATGGAAAAGAACAGAGGCTTACCCACTACACCATCGTACCTCACAATTCGATCAATATTTTGTGAGCCCTAAATCGCCAGAAGTCACACGATTGATAGTCTTGATAGTAGCTAAGTTTATCAATTCAAGCAGAAAAACCTAGTGATCAGACACGGCGCATAAATTATGCTCTTTTAACTTTATCGATAACTAATCCTACTTAAATTCACCTTTTCATATTAGGACCTATGTGATTCGAATAATCGTTTCAAACATGGAAAATAATACAATCTGATACTGTGTCATAATTTTGTGTAACTGGCCACTGGCTGCGACTACTGTATATACACGGTGTTCGAAAAAAAACCGAACCTCTACTATTGCTGCAATGATTGATGTAAAAGTAGGAATTTCGAAATGAAATTGTACAGGCTCATAGACAGTTTATATTTACACATCATGGCCAGATTTCACAAGAATATTTTAAACAGAACAAAAGTTATATCACTTTTAGTGAGGCCACCCACCGTTTTTTGACGATTCAAAGACGTAACGCAGCAAAAAGTAGCAAAAACACGATTTTATTACGTCTCATCTCAAATAATTGTTGTCAAATAGCCTTCATATTGCTAGTTGATCATTATTATTACTATTTAAAAAAGAAGCAGGGTACCAGCGTAACTGCTCGTCACTGAGAAATCACTTAGCAAGATGACAATCAAGTTGGCAAATAAGGGTTCTGTCAGATTATTATTTTTTTTATTAATCAATGCAATTCAAATTTTTTAAAAAGAAAATGGCCAAGGTGTCAATGACAGACTAAATGTATATTCAGACACCTCTTGAGCAAGATCCTATGAGCAGCGTCTGCTCTCATAAACAGTGAGAGCAAAAATTAAGACTTGAGCTGAGGTTCAAGAGATTTGCCGTGAATGAAAGGAGATCGGCTCGATTGCTCTGGTTTCATTGAGAAAGCCA